>GL379850.1:723283-738922 GCA_000143925.2 Caenorhabditis brenneri
CCATCGACCTCAACATTCTGAAGCTCCAACGCAACAAACGAGGAATCCATCGACTTCACATTCTGAGGCTCCCAACCACAACAACCGAGGAATCATCGACCTCAACATCGAAGCTCCAATCCACACAACCCGAGGAATCATCGACCTCCACTTCTGAAGCTCCAACCACAACAACCGAGGAACCATCGACCTCAACATCTGAAGCTCCAACCACAACAACCGAGGAATCATCGACCTCAACATCTGAAGCTCCAACCACAACAACCGAGGAATCATCGACCTCAACATCTGAAGCTCCAACCACAACAACCGAGGAATCATCGACCTCCACTTCTGAAGCTCCAACCACAACAACTGAGGAACCATCGACCTCAACATCTGAAGCTCCAACCACAACAACCGAGGAACCATCGACCTCAACTTCTGAAGCTCCAACCACAACAACCGAGGAACCATCGACCTCGACATCTGAAGCTCCAACCACAACAACCGAGGAACCATCGACCTCGACTTCTGAAGCTCCAACCACAACAACCGAGGAACCATCGACCTCGACTTCTGAAGCTCCAACCACAACAACCGAGGAACCATCGACCTCAACTTCTGAAGCTCCAACCACAACAACCGAGGAACCATCGACCTCGACTTCTGAAGCTCCAACCACAACAACCGAGGAACCATCGACCTCGACTTCTGAAGCTCCAACCACAACAACCGAGGAACCATCGACCTCAACATCTGAAGCTCCAACCACAACAACCGAGGAACCATCGACCTCGACTTCTGAAGCTCCAACCACAACAACCGAGGAACCATCGACCTCAACTTCTGAAGCTCCAACCACAACAACCGAGGAACCATCGACCTCGACTTCTGAAGCTCCAACCACAACAACCGAGGAACCATCGACCTCAACATCTGAAGCTCCAACCACAACAACCGAGGAACCATCGACCTCGACTTCTGAAGCTCCAACCACCACAACCGAGGAACCATCGACCTCAACATCTGAAGCTCCAACCACCACAACCGAGGAACCATCGACCTCAACATCTGAAGCTCCAACCACAACAACCGAGGAACCATCGACCTCAACATCTGAAGCTCCAACCACCACAACCGAGGAACCATCGACCTCAACATCTGAAGCTCCAACCACAACAACCGAGGAACCATCGACTACAATAGTCCCATCAACATCTACTACTGCTCATCCACCATCAACCACAACCACTTTATCGACATCTATTCCATCGACAACAACATCTAAAGCGGGATGTGATTCCACTGTTTGTGACAACGGATGGTTCAAAACGAAACGTGGAAGCCCTCAACAGACTCTGTGTATGAGGGTAAGCATGTTACGACATAAAAGTTTTTAATTTATTGATTTTGTTGAACCAAGCTAACTGGAAAATCAGAAAAAAAATCTGTTTTTTGTTTTATGAGAGTAACTTTTTACAGCTATTCTACCATGATACAACAAGTTACGACGATGCATCCCTGTGGTGTAACAGTGCTCATCAAGGATTCTTGACTGGACCAGACAGTAATGATGAATACGCCAACATCATGAACCAGACTCGTTACAATGTGGATGTTGTTGGAAATTTGACTTCATCAACCCAAACAATGATTATCATTGGATTGAAGAGAAGACCTGGATGTGAAACTGATCCTGGAACAAATCCACAATGCAATCGACCAGAAGGATTCATGTGGCAAGATGGTCTTGGAGGAACATCAAATACTTTGATCAATCAGAATTTGAATTCCAATCCTGGAGTTGAAACATCTCCAACTGCTGTACGAGCTTGTGCTGGAATACTGATGGTCACTGGAGATTACTCGTATTCTCAGAATAAAGTGTATTCCCTTGACTGTGGAAATGCTCAAAGAAGTACTGGACTAGGATCAAGATTGGTAGTCTGTGGAAAGATTGGACAATGTCCTTCATCACCACCAACGAATGTCCCCACCTCACCCGGAACTACGACTATCCTATCTTCCACAACAACTGCAACTAGCCCTAATCTTACATCAACCCATTCACCATCTACCTCAACTGCACATCCTCCTTCTCCTTCCACTGCACCTCCATCACCATCGACTACAGTAGTCCCATCAACCACAACCACTTTATCGACATCTATTCCATCGACAACAACATCTAAAGCAGGATGTGATTCTACTGTTTGTGACAATGGATGGTTCAAAACGAAACGTGGAAGCCCTCAACAGACTCTGTGTATGAGGGTAAGTGTTTCTTGCCGATTCTCACAAATAATCAAAAAGAGTTAGCCCTGACGTTACTTGTTTCAAACTTCATTGTTCGGTAACTAGACAAGGTATCAAAAACTTGTTTCTGAAGTAGTTTCCCATTTTTTCTGTTGAAAACTGTCTGATATCTCGAATAGTGATCAAGATATGATTCGTCAAACAATGGACGTCAGGACACCTTCATCAGAGAAGTTTCGGTAAACGCAGTCAGCATGACTTTTTCGATCTAAGAAGTTTTCAGTTTCTTTTACTTCTCTGAGAAGAAATATTCAAAAGAAAACAATAATTGTGAAATTGAAATCAGTTTTGCAACGCAGTTTTCAAGATCCTCGTGACTCGAAACTATCCATCTTAGCGTTAATTTTAGATCTTAGACTTTTTTCACTGATGTTACATCAAATTTTTGAAAAAGCTGTGCTGAATGTATCATCAAAAACGACTTTTAAAATACCTTTTTGCAAAAAATGACTTTGGTACCGCGGGTGGATGTTTTTTCCAATTGATATGAGGCTCACATCGAACGCTTACGGACATGCCTGTTTATATGCTAATGGGTTAAATGTGAGATAATTCACAAGTCAATGTTGATTTAAAAAAAACTGCGCCACTACGCATTTCTAATCTCCTTGGTTTAATTTAACAGGCGAGTTTTGTGGAAATAAGTGATTCATGTTACCAAAGAATTAGTATTCCCCAGTTCAAAAGCTCATAACTTTGTATCGCATTCGGTCGGAGAGCACCCTTTCATTCATCCAAATAGCATAAAGTGTGGGAAACCCGCTTCTTCAAAATGAATCAAAAGTTGACACGCATTATTTGGGATGTCTAGGGAAAAAGCGCCAGCTTGCATCACCTGAAGAGGGAAGCGTATTCACCAATTCACGAGACACCGCTTAAAGAAACAGTATTTCGGTGAAAGCAGAAGACAACATACACAAAAGAAAAAAAATGGGAACAACTGAATATGACGCCCTTCGTAAGACCTACACTGGCGTCTGCATGTGCTCCTCCAAGAGGCACACACTCAACGCATCAGAGCACGCGCGCAGACGTGTTGATTGGCGCGTATTCAAAAGAGAAGAAATTAGAATAAATATGAATGGAAGACGCAGTACATGATGTCTCGGGTTTTTGAAGAAACTCCACATGAGAGACGTCACATAAACTTTGATTTTTCTGATAACGGCATCTAGGCGGATACTCGAGGATGATATCCTATGAGCCTCAACCTAAACCTATGCTCCCGATAGCTCTAAATGAGAAAAGAAAGAGACAATAATCTCCGTGGTAAAATTTTCTACCAACATGCGGGAATTTCAACAAATCGCCTTGTAAAAACGATTCTAATCTTGCGACCAAACATAGAGGAAAACAGAAAGCCGTAATTGTTGATAGTAAAGAAATATGGGCTAGTTACTACGCATCTTTTTCAAAAATAAAATTTCAGCTATTCTATCATGATACAACAAGTTACGACGATGCATCCCTGTGGTGTAACAGTGCTCATCAAGGATTCTTGACAGGACCAGACAGCAATGATGAATACGCCAACATCATGAACCAGACTCGTTACAATGTGGATGTTGTTGGAAACTTGACTTCATCATCTCAAACAATGATTATCATTGGATTGAAGAGAAGACCTGGATGTGAAACTGATCCTGGAACAAATCCACAATGCAATCGACCAGAAGGATTCATGTGGCAAGATGGTCTCGGAGGAACATCAAATACTCTGATCAATCAGAATTTGAATTCAAATCCTGGAGTTGAAACATCTCCAACTGCTGTACGAGCTTGTGCTGGAATATTGATGGTCACTGGAGATTACTCGTATTCTCAGAATAAAGTGTATTCCCTTGACTGTGGAAATGCTCAAAGAAGTACTGGACTAGGATCAAGATTGGTAGTCTGTGGAAAGATTGGACAATGTCCTTCATCACCACCAACGAATGTCCCCACCTCACCCGGAACTACGACTATCCTATCTTCCACAACAACTGCAACTAGCCCAACTGTTACATCAACCCATTCACCATCCACATCAACTACACATCCTCCTTCTCCCTCCACTGCGCCTCCTTCACCATCGACTACAGTAGTCCCATCAACATCTACTACTGCTCATCCACCATCAACCACAACATTCAACTCGGGATGTGATTCCACTGTTTGTGACAATGGATGGTTCAAAACGAAACGTGGAAGCCCTCAACAGACTCTGTGTATGAGGGTAAGTTTATACTTGGTAGATTCATGAGTGTGGTAGAAACTCAACGGAAAATTTAAAAAAAAGTTGACACTGCGATCGATTTGGAAGAGTTTGTTTTACGGGGTTGATGAGTTTTAGAAATTCAGAATAAGAAGTATAAAAACTTGAGCTGAACACAGGATCTTGTTTTTCAAGTTTTATAATGTGCTGCTTTCTTTTCAATTTTATCCCTCACGATTTATTCAATGAAGGCGGTATTTCAAGCTACTCCACTTTTGCGGTTCAACACAAGATTGTGCAGCTCGCAGCCGCCGGTCTGTAAGAACGGTGCCTTTTGTCTGCATACACCAAATTGGAAAAAAATTAGAAGATAAGGCAGACTTGAAGTGTTACAAATTTAGTGTTGTTAAATTAGATAATGTTTTGAAAATATATGAAATGAATAAAGAGAAACACTTATTTTTTATGGGGGAGCTCTTTGGGTTCTAATTCGAAGATCTACTACTACTTACATTATCCTTTTGATGAGCTATCCTTCAATCATTATGGTGTGAAAATTCATCGCTATAACACTCTGCGTTCAAAGTATCGGAAAGACAGAAAGTAGAGCGGCGTTTAATATTTTTCAGTTTTTTTGAAGAACAGCGTGGTAGTAAAAAAGGAAAATGGTACCGCGGCTTAATAACAGGTTGAATATTTTCCAGCTATTCTATCATGACACAACAAGTTACGACGATGCATCCCTTTGGTGTAACAGTGCTCATCAAGGATTCTTGACAGGACCAGACAGTAATGATGAATACGCCAACATCATGAACCAGACTCGTTACAATGTGGATGTTGTTGGAAACTTGACTTCATCAACCCAAACAATGATTATCATTGGATTGAAGAGAAGACCTGGATGTGAAACTGATCCTGGAACAAATCCACAATGCAATCGACCAGAAGGATTCATGTGGCAAGATGGTCTCGGAGGAACATCAAATACTTTGATCAATCAGAATTTGAATTCCAATCCTGGAGTTGAAACATCTCCAACTGCTGTACGAGCTTGTGCTGGAATACTGATGGTCACTGGAGATTACTCGTATTCTCAGAATAAAGTGTATTCCCTTGACTGTGGAAATGCTCAAAGAAGTACTGGACTAGGATCAAGATTGGTAGTCTGTGGAAAGATTGGACAATGTCCTTCATCACCACCAACGACTGTCTCCACCTCACTCGGAACTACGACTATCCTATCTTCCACAACAACTGCAACTAGCACAACTGTTACATCAACCCATTCACCATCCACATCAACTGCCCACCCTCCTTCTCCTTCCACTGCACCTCCATCACCATCGACTACAGTAGTTCCATCAACCTCAACCACTGCTCATCCACTATCGTCCACAACCATTGTATCGACATCTATCCCATCAACAACAACATTCAAATCAGAATGTGATTCCACTGTTTGTGACAACGGATGGTTCAAAACGAAACGTGGAAGCCCTCAACAGACTCTGTGTATGAGGGTAAGTAAATAACGACAGAGGCGTGCACAAGTTCTTGATTTTGCTAGATCTTCGCGAAATAAAAAAGCAGACAAAAACCTAATGAGTAAGGAGAGATTTTGAAATGACAACGAAAAATCAAGAACGATTTCAGAACAGGCAAGGTCATAGAAAGAAAACTAACCGAAAAATTTTCACTTAATAAGTCTTACCGGCTAGAAGCAACATGATTATATTAGTATTTATTTGAGTAACTACGAAGATTCATGTGACAAACACCGTAGGACAAACATAATTTTTCGGTTGGGTCCGCCAAGGCGTTTCAAACATGCAGACCTCACCCGGTTGTAGTGATACTTAGTTGAAAGGTTTCTAGTTCTAACTCGTGAACTTATCGAAATTAGGTTAAAACTTATTAAAGAATATAACTTCGTTGGTCACTTTGTGATCAGAACGAATATTTTGCAGCTATTCTACCATGATACAACAAGTTACGACGATGCATCCCTGTGGTGTAACAGTGCTCATCAAGGATTCTTGACAGGACCAGACAGTAATGATGAATACGCCAACATCATGAACCAGACTCGTTACAATGTGGATGTTGTTGGAAACTTGACTTCAACAACCCAAACAATGATTATTATTGGATTGAAGAGAAGACCTGGATGTGAAACTGACCCTGGAACAAATCCACAATGCAATCGACCAGAAGGATTCATGTGGCAAGATGGTCTCGGAGGAACATCAAATACTCTGATCAATCAGAATTTGAATTCAAATCCTGGAGTTGAAACATCTCCAACTGCTGTACGAGCTTGTGCTGGAATACTGATGGTCACTGGAGATTACTCGTATTCTCAGAATAAAGTGTATTCCCTTGACTGTGGAAATGCTCAAAGAAGTACTGGACTAGGATCAAGATTGGTAGTCTGTGGAAAGATTGGACAATGTCCTTCATCACCACCAACTACTGTTTCAACTTCTGCTGGTACATCAACCACTTCATTTTCATCCACCACTAGAACTGTTCCAACAACAACGACGACGCAAACTCCATCTACAACAACAACAACTGGTGCTCCGTCCACTTCTACTACAACAGTAACGACAACTGCTACATCAACAACTACAAGTACAACTACAACAACCCAACCTCCAACAACAACTGATTGTCCTACTAAAGTGTGTCGCTACGGATTCTACCCTACGGTTCGAAATGGACAAGTGTGGTGCTTGCGTGTGTTCTTCCATTTCGTGAAGAACAACACAGATGCAGTGAATTATTGTTGGAATAACTTCCATTCGGTTCTTTCTGGACCCGCAAATGAAGTGGAATACAATGAATTATTGAGTAAGATATACAATTCACGCTGGTAACTGACCTTTTGACCTTTTTTTCAGACCAAACTGAAACAGATCCGAATATTGTGACACCTTTGAGCAATGGATATACTTCTGTAATGATGGTTGTTGGAGCCAAGAGAACTCCTCAATGTGAGAGAACGATAGCGTCGCCTTGCAACTTGCCTAATGTAAGTTATGATTTCTTTTGATGAGAAATGGTTTTTAAAACCTTCAGGGATACTATTGGCAAGATAACGTCACTGATTCTAACTGGATGTTCCAGAATAAATTTAACTCAAAAGGACCAGAAACGTATGATTCATCATAAAAACTTTTCAAACATTCGTATTATTTTAAAATATTTTCTAGTAACCAAGATCAAGCTGAAGCCTGTGTTGGAGTGAGAGTATTCACAAATCATTCGAGGAGAGCTGAGGAATTGGCATGGTCTTTAAGGTGACTGAATCAGTTTTCAAATGTCATCTCCGTTTTTTTCAGTTGTAATGATGCTGTATCTGCTTATCAAGTCGTACTGAAACTTGTGGTATGTGGACATCCAGGAGTTTGTCCAGGAGAATCTACAACTACAAAACTGACAACAACTACTCCTTCCACAACAACGGTAACTACAGCGACTCCCACAACTCCAACACCTACAACAACAAGTGAGATATAGAGTGTCTGATCATTTGAAATACCTTCGACAATTACAGAATATTGCACAAAGAGCCAGTTACGATGCGCTGAAGGATGGGCTCCATTCAATCGTTCAACGACTCGACCATATTGTTTCAAGGTCATAAATCAATACAATCAAACATATGATGACTCGGAAGCTCTTTGTCAATCAAATGGTGGATTTTTGTCAGGAATCGAAAATATTACGGAGTATAACTTTGTGGTTGAGTTGGCAAAGAACTCGGTCAACTATTCGACAAGCAATACAAGCCAGATTATAGTCACAATTGCATTGAAAAGAAAAGTTATTTGCTTAGAGACTAATTCAACGGAATCATGTATCTCATTCAAGGTTTGCAAAATTCTTTCTCCCAAACACCTATTTAATGATTTATAGGCTTACGAGTTTGTTGATGATGATAACACTCATTATGTTTCCATTATCCAACATTACAACCTTTGGGCTGATGGACAACCAGTCGTGTAAGTTATAGTTTTACCTTCAAAGTTATTGAATTGCACTATCGTTTTTTCAGAGTGAGTTCTGAACCACATGGATGTGTTGGCATAATGGTCACCTCTCCTCCAAACGCTAATGATGGAAAAATGTTTGCAACACGATGTGAAACTGGTGTACAGACTACAGGAATGAGTAATTCTGCTCTCTGCGCTCGAGAACCAGATGTTTGTGTTCTTGATGAAATCTAAAAACCATTTTCATTTTGAAAAATCTTTATTTGACAGTAGGACCATGTTCATCTCTTATTCTTGCAAAGAAAATAAACAATTCATGAATTAGTTTTTTTGCTTCCTTCCTACTCGTTGAGTCTAGAAAGTGCCTCTTTTACGACACAGGACAATGGTTGTTGGCCTGTGGTTGACTGGCAATGTAGAGCGCTAAGATGAAAACTGGTTTTGTCAGTGATGTCTTTCAGTGAATAGTCGTGTGTCTTTTCACAGAGCTGAGCACTGTTGTTTTCTCGAAGTTCTCGAATGTTTGTGAATTCGATCAATTATATTCATGTCAATTGGAATTTATAATGTGCTAGCTTCGGAAGCTCGTGCTGGCAACTGTTTGAAAACTTTGAAAATGTCAATTTTCAAAGTTACATGGTAATCATTCATGAAATATTGGGTTAAATTTGTATTTTTAGAGAAAGTATGCGAAAATTTGGACTATTGGAATAATACTTCAGTCCTCATTATAAAAAGAAGTACCTTCATTTTTTGAATTCTTACAATAATCGCGTACAAATGACAATGTTTCAGTCAGTTCCAAAACATTACTTCCTCAATAACAGTTGCAATCGACTAAGCGGATTATTAACACGTTTAGAGTATTGTTATTGAGGAACTTTAGGTTTCGGTGAACGTATAAGCGAGTGTTCCCGACAAGGTAATGTTTTGAAAGTTTGTGCTAGACCAAGTCATACCAAAAACTTTTTGTTTTTCACTTTTTTGCCCTTTGAATGTTTCAGTGAGTGTGAAGTCCCCAATTATTCCTCCCTCTTTTAACATTTTAAAAAGCTTCCGTGTCTATTTTTTTCTTTCCAAAAGTGTTTTAGGAAGAAAACATTCCGACAGCCATCCTCATTATTCAACCATCGTCGCCCTCTTGTCTCTTAACTAATGTCTGCTTCGTTTCTTTCTTATTCAATTATCTGTTTGCCAATTTCTTCCATCTCTCCCTGTGGTTACTTTTTCTTTTCGCTAGTGTGTCATCGGATGATATCTATTGTATTTTTCCGTATACATGCGTGACTCACTAAGTCCTGAATCTGTGTCGAGAATGCTTTCTAGATTGTATCATTCCCATCCGTCTCAAAAGAAAAAAAAACAGTCAACTTGAATGGTTACTGTATTCTTGTCAGAACTGACGATAACTGACACACATTGAGTATAATTTTGTATTTTCTGAAACAACTTAGCTTCCTTTGAAAACTCTAGGAAGATAATACAATATTGTTTTTTTTCTGATATGAGCTTTCGACACTGATTTTTAGTGTTGAAATAACCCTCTTTTTCGTCTGCTAAAACGCGTTTTGAAAAAAAAGGTACTGTAACTTCAAAGGCGCACATTGGGATTTTATTACAGGTTTCACTACGACCTCTAGTTTCGTGCTGGTAATTTCACACATCCTGTTTTTACTCGTCAACTTTCTAAATTGTTTTCAAGATAGTTTTATAAATTTATATGATTTCATTAGTTAATATAAGTTTTCTAATATCCGCATGCCTTCTAAATTTATCAATCACTCTTATCGAAAAATATTGCTCACCCTCTTCGTTCGTTGGTTGAAATAAACAAAATGCAGAAGAATTGGTGTGGTCTTCTATTGTAATACGACACCGACTCACATAGTTGATGATTGCATTCGAAACATAAACCGACGAGAACTTTGAGAAAAAAAAGAATATGAAGGCTTGTACGTAACCTTCCTTTTTTTATTTCTTCTGCTCTCTTGAATTGTGAGCCTCAACTCATTATTACGTATGTTCGTCCCATCTTTATTTCCTCCATATCTCGCGTCTTGTCTCCATATCGCCTAATCCGCCGTCTCCTTCTCGTCGCGTGTTTCGTTTCTCTTGCACTCCCGAATTTGCATACATATTCAATGGTGAGAGAAAATGGAAAGAGCCTCCCTGAGTTTACGTAAATTGAGCTTATTCGAACAGCCCAGTAAAGTGTACAAAATGTGACATTTTCCTGGAAATGTTGAAGCCTTTTTCTAATACCTTGGACTTCATCCGTTATGGCTTCCGAATTCGAAACGGTCGAAATATTTTTTTAATTTCACTCGATTCTCATTCCTTAGCGGAAGTTCTAACTTTTTTTGTCCTGCGCCAAACGCCATTTCGAATCGTTCGTTAAAAGTTTGCTTGCGGTTTACCTTCCGCCGAAAAATGAATCCGACTGCAACTACTCAAAGCTCATGAATTCTATTTTTTCGTTATCTTAACGAAGAACAGATGGAAATAATGCTGTTGAATACGAAAAACAAAACATCGAACGGCATGTAGAGCGAAAAAAGAACATTTTCTGTTCTCATTCTTCGTTTTCTGGACGAAAACAATGTGCCTCCTCACTTCCCTTTTTTTTTAAATTTTGCTGACGATGTCGAGACGGCCTGGTTGACCAACCAACCCTTCCGTACATTAAGCAATTTGAATTGCCTTATCACTGATTTGGAATAGAAAAAAGTCTTATTTATCAATTATTCGACCCAACCCGAGTCTGCGATTTGCGAAAACGGTTACAATAGACCTTTACATTAAGTATTTGGACAGGTGTTCCATAACCTTTGGCCCATAAATTTCTATGTCGTTCAATGACCCAAAAACGAATTTTATGTCCAGTAGCAACTCCGAGGACGGCTTCTGCAGCTGCCGCCCCATGGGAGGCCAATTTTGATTCTCTGAGAATAATAGTTGAAAGAATAACGGCTTTGCAAAATAAACAGAAAGTTTCCAGCGATTTATTTTTTGTCAAAGTTTTCATGAATGTTCGTTTTCACGAACGTCCAGAAAGATTGAGCTGCAAAAAACAGAATTCCAACAAAAAAATTTTTATTGGATGAGCTTCATTGTATCGCACGGTGGGAAGTGTCTACGTTCACTCGGATTCAAATTATGTTTGAATTCTCATCATAAAAAAATGTTTTTCATGAATTTGCAGTCAAAATAGTTGCTTATTCTCGTTTTCCCAATTTTGTGAAGAAAATCTAATCTCTTGTCTATTTCTCTTACTTTAATACACTCACCTTCTCTCAACGTTTCTCACCTGCGTCGTTGTTGAATGTCATCTGAAATGCACGGAAAATGTCTCACGGCACAGAAGTAAACGACATCAAAGACTTGAATAAAAAGAAACCAATCAATCAGAAAATCGTTATGTCTGCGTGTCTTATTATCCTCCTCCAGCTTAGGTTCTCCCTCTCTTTTACCACCACCAGCACTGCTAGACTTTCGATAGTTTAGTTTACAAACAAGCCCGCAGTGTCGATTTACGAATGAGATGCGAGGTCGCGATCGGGCTTAGGGCAGCTGTCTCTCTTTCTTCCGCATTAGACAACGATGCGGATCGCGGTTTTTTTAACGCTATTCAATGACAATGACGACTTCTCACACCATCTTAGTTCTAATTTGTGTGCTAAGAAAAAGAAAATAGAAAAAGAGGAGCAAACGACGTTGCCACTTTTTAATTGGTGCCTTTCTTCTCGTTGAGCAGCTTCCATCCTCAAAAACATCTTTTTCGCTTTTTTCGTCCTTCACGCCTTCGAAAACGAAATAAAATAAAAAAGAAAATACATTCTTTTTCCTTTTTGCAGTCTCCACCGCTTCCTTCCGTTTCTCCCCAATTTTTGCCTGTCCCGCATTTCGTCGTACTCTCGATTGGTTTTCGCTTTTTTCCGTTCGATCGTTGTCCGATTCGGTTCGGATTAGCCATTTGAATTATTCCACCAACCATTGTCATCCATTTATTCGAAACGGATGGGTAATTCAACATTGCACTACTATCTCTAGAGATTGCAAGGTGTTTCAATAATCGGTGCTCAGACTCTTTCTTGCTCATTTTGGACGAGAAATGCGGAGACCCTCAGCCATACGGCCATTGCATGCAAAAAAGAAGATACCATCAAAAAGATGGGAAGTTCAAATTTTAACAAAACAAGTTATCTAAAAGTGTTTTAGGGCATTTCATTGTTTTTTTTCCTATAAAATGTCAAAGTTGACTTAGTCATTGTTTTTAGTTTCCAATGTATTCTGCCTTTGATCAATTTTCTGATTTTTTAACAAGAGGTTATCCGAACAACTGAAAATACTCATTCAACCCTCCTCATTATATTCCCTCACCATCTTTTTCTTCGTTGCCATCATTCATTTCTCTTTTCCTTCAAATTGACCCAATTATACGTATTTCTTTCTCACAGTATTTTTCACGCGCTCATCTTTTTACACGCTCACATTTTAGAAATTGCAGAAGACTCCCATCGGTCGATCATTGCCCAATCAGTCTACGACTACGACGGCCATCGCCGGTCGTGTAGTCTGCGACGGATTATGATGGTCTATCGACGGATGCACCGATTAGCGAATGCAGTTATTGTTTGTTGTCTAGTAAGTTTTTTTAAAGCAAAAAACATCAAATGAAACCAATAATAGATTGGAGGAAAACTGTATCAGTCTGGTCAACACTGATAAGAAGAATAAACAATCAACATCACTGAAAATATGTTTATTTGCATTGTAGAGAACGTTTGGTTCAAGTTTTCCCCGCAGTCATGATTCGAAGCTCATTGGAAATACATAAATTTGTCCTGAGCTGGAAAGGTATCCTTGAAAAAGCCGGAGGACTATATGTCATATTTTATCACCTCAAACATTAAAAAATAAAAAACAGGAAATCGCAAAGTTGATCGCATGCACAAAAAACATAATTAGTTAATATCTACTCCCAAATCTATTTTGAAAATATTTGTTTACCAACAGAATGAGCTTTTCGTTTTCTCAATCGGAATTGAGTTTATCATAATTTCGTGGTTTCATATTCCAGTTCGGGT
This sequence comes from Caenorhabditis brenneri, assembly GCA_000143925.2. Classification (NCBI taxonomy): domain Eukaryota; kingdom Metazoa; phylum Nematoda; class Chromadorea; order Rhabditida; family Rhabditidae; genus Caenorhabditis; species Caenorhabditis brenneri. Next base: position 736,864 of record GL379850.1, read on the forward strand.
TCATCGTCATATTCCTGAAAGCTCCATCAGAAGAACAACGACTACGTGATGGCGTTCCCGTTTTATCCCAAAATCCGGGATGGTCCTCAAATGATTGGGATGGATTGAATAAAGAAGTGGCTGATTTATTAAAAAACGAATCGAATCGTCTGTCCAATAATGAAAAACCTGATTGGAGTGGATGGGATTTCAAACGTGAGATTTAAAATTAATTTTGTAAGCTCTGGTTCGAAAAAGAATGCAATTCTTATCAAAAATTTACCACTAAAGTATTTTTAGAAATAGAAACTAATATTAATAAAAGCTTTCAGCTGGAGATGGCAAAGCACTCACGGGAGCCGAAATTGTCGAATCAGTCAGTTTTTTGAATGAGAACTTTGATATACTGAACTCTGCGAAATTTGGAGATTTGAGCAATGTGAAAACGATTCTTGTTATTCAGGTAAATCAGAATAATTCAGTCGAAAAAAACATGTTTCCATAAATAAACAATAATTTATTTTAGGTTCACGATAGACCAGTATATCTTCAATACCTAATTGAGTCGATGCGAAATACGAAAGGGATTGAAGACACTTTACTCGTTTTTTCACATGACATCAACGTGGGCATAAATAACGAATTGATCCGAAACATCACTTTTGCTCGTGTTTATCAAATATTCTATCCATACAATCTGCAATTATTTCCTTCTATTTTCCCTGGGCAGTCACCGACAGATTGTCCGGAGAAAATGAAAAGGGATAAGGCTCAAGAGATGAACTGTACGAATTGGAGTTATCCTGATAAATATGGAAACTATCGAGTGGCCCAATTAACACAAATCAAGCATCACTGGTGGTGGAAAATGAATTTCGTTTTTGATGGTATTGTTGATAAATTTGGAATGAATGACCCATGGATTCTACTTTTGGAAGAAGATCATATGCTTGCTCCAGATGCTCTTCATGTTCTCGATATCATCGTAACGAACCGTCCGAAATATTGTGCAAGTTGTGAAATCATCTCACTTGGATTCTACTTAAAATCTACGAACAAATACGGACAAGACATTGCTCGTCTCGGTGTTCATCCATGGTACAGTAGTAAGCACAATATGGGAATGGCACTACAAAAAAACACGTGGCAGAAAATAAAAGGATGCTCAGAAATGTTCTGTAAATGGGATGACTACAATTGGGATTGGTCTTTGATGCAAGTGTCTGCAAAGTGTCTCCCGCAGAGATTCCGAGTGATTTTTACCAAAAGTCCACGAGTCATTCATATTGGAGATTGTGGAGTGCACACTCACAGGCAAGTTCATAAATGTTTATTTGATCAGCTTTTAATCTATTCGATCAAATGTATTTCGTTCAATGTTCATTTGCAGGTGTGAAGCACACAAAGCTCTACAATCGACACAAGAACTCTTCCGACAACACAAGGATCTTCTCTTCCCGAGTGCTCTTAGTGTCACTGATACATCCCGACGATCATTGAAACCGTCGAAAGAGAATGGTGGATGGGGTGATGTTAGGTGAGTAGTTCTGTGATTATCTGTATTTTTCATAGATATTCTTCTTCAGAGATCGTCAACTATGTGAAATCAATAAATCTCCACTGGTCCGTATTTCTGCTCAAGAATCATCGGTACTACAAGACATGCTCAACTCAAAAGTTCAGTTTCCATTGAATAGAACTGTCTCTTCTCCGGTTACAACTACAACAATTAATAGTCATAACTTATAGTTTTTACTCGTTTTCTTTACGGATCTTTCGTTTTACTTTCTTGCCTTCTTTTTCATCATATGATATTGCTGTAAAATTGGTGCCCCTTTCAAACTGTTCATTTCCCGGTTTCCTCTCTTTCATTTTATTTTCAGCATAACTCAACAGTGACAATTGCGTGCTTTTCTTCTACGGGTTCTGTTCCGCTTTTCCTGTTTCATTGAACTTTTTTCCTTCGTATTTTTATCTAATTGCTCCTTCGCCCTCCTAAATCAGATATAATGGTTTTTCCTATTATCCGGGTAATTTTCAAAGAAATAATAAATTTACTGTTTTTTTTAATAGAAAATGC
>GL379850.1:751699-834697 GCA_000143925.2 Caenorhabditis brenneri
ACATCCACATCTAAAGCTCCCACTCAACAACCGAGGAATCATCGACCTCCACTTCTGAAGCTCCAACTACAACAACCGAGGAACCATCGACCTCAACATCTGAAGCTCCAACTACAACAACCGAGGAACCATCGACCTCAACATCTGAAGCTCCAACCACAACAACCGAGGAACCATCGACCTCAACATCTGAAGCTCCAACTACAACAACCGAGGAACCATCGACCTCAACATCTGAAGCTCCAACCACAACAACCGAGGAACCATCGACCTCAACATCTGAAGCTCCAACTACAACAACCGAGGAACCATCGACCTCAACATCTGAAGCTCCAACCACAACAACCGAGGAACCATCGACCTCAACATCTGAAGCTCCAACTACAACAACCGAGGAACCATCGACCTCAACATCTGAAGCTCCAACCACAACAACCGAGGAACCATCGACCTCAACATCTGAAGCTCCAACCACAACAACCGAGGAACCATCGACCTCAACATCTGAAGCTCCAACCACAACAACTGAGGAACCATCGACCTCCACATCTGAAGCTCCAACCACAACAACCGAGGAACCATCGACCTCAACATCTGAAGCTCCAACCACAACAACCGAGGAACCATCGACCTCAACATCTGAAGCTCCAACCACAACAACTGAGGAACCATCGACCTCAACATCTGAAGCTCCAACCACAACAACCGAGGAACCATCGACCTCAACATCTGAAGCTCCAACCACAACAACTGAGGAACCATCGACCTCAACATCTGAAGCTCCAACCACAACAACCGAGGAACCATCGACCTCCACATCTGAAGCTCCAACTACAACAACCGAGGAACCATCGACCTCCACTTCTGAAGCTCCAACCACAACAACCGAGGAACCATCGACCTCCACTTCTGAAGCTCCAACTACAACAACCGAGGAACCATCGACCTCAACAACTATATCAACCTCGACCACTGCTCATCCACCATCAACCACAACCACTCTATCGACATCTGTTCCATCAACAACAACATTCAACCCAGGATGTGATGCCACTGTTTGTGACAATGGATGGTTCAAAACCAAACGTGGAAGTCCTCAACAGACGCTGTGTATGAGGGTGAGCATATTGCGACAGAGACTTTTACAATTTATTGATTTTGTTGAACCAAGCAAACTGAAAAATTAGAAAAAAAAATCTGTTTTTAGTTTATGTGACTAACATTACTTTTTACAGCTATTCTATCATGACACAACAAGTTACGACGATGCATCCCTGTGGTGTAACAGTGCACATCAAGGATTCTTGACTGGACCAGACAGTAATGATGAATACGCCAACATCATGAACCAGACTCGTTACAATGTGGATGTTGTTGGAAACTTGACTTCATCAACTCAAACAATGATTATTATTGGATTGAAGAGAAGACCTGGATGTGAAACTGATCCTGGAACAAATCCACAATGCAATCGACCAGAAGGATTCATGTGGCAAGATGGTCTCGGAGGAACATCAAATACTCTGATCAATCAGAATTTGAATTCCAATCCTGGAGTTGAAACATCTCCAACTGCTGTACGAGCTTGTGCTGGAATACTGATGGTCACTGGAGATTACTCGTATTCTCAGAATAAAGTGTATTCCCTTGACTGTGGAAATGCTCAAAGAAGTACTGGACTAGGATCAAGATTGGTAGTCTGTGGAAAGATTGGACAATGTCCTTCATCACCACCAACGACTGTCTCCACCTCACCCGGAACTACGACTATCCTATCTTCCACAACAACTGCAACTAGCACAACTGTTACATCAACCCATTCACCATCCACATCAACTGCCCACCCTCCTTCTCCTTCCACTGCACCTCCATCACCATCGACTACAGTAGTTCCATCAACCTCAACCACTGCTCATCCACTATCGTCCACAACCATTGTATCGACATCTATCCCATCAACAACAACATTCAAATCAGAATGTGATTCCACTGTTTGTGACAACGGTTGGTTCAAAACCAAACGTGGAAGCCCTCAACAGACTCTGTGTATGAGGGTAAGTTTTTCTTGCCGATTCCCACAAATACTCAAAAAGAGGTAGTTCTGACGTTACTTGTTTCAAACTTCATTGCTCGGTAAATAGACGAGATATCAAAAGCTTGTTTAGTAGTTTCCTATTTTTTCTGTTGAAAACTGTCTGTTATCTCGAATAATGATCAAGATATGATTCGTCAAACAATGGACGTCAGGACACCTTCATCAGAGAAGTTTCGGTAAGCGCAGTCAGCATGACTTTTTCGATCTTAGAAGTTTTCAGTTTCTTTTACTTCTCTGCGAAACAATATTTAAAACAAAACAATAATTGTGAAATTGAAATCAGGTCTGCAACGCAGTTTTCAAGATCTTCATGACTCGAAACTATAATTATTAGCGTTAATTTTAGATCTTAGACCTCCTTCACTGATGTTACATTAAATTTTTGAAAAAGCTATGCTGAATGTATCATCAAAAATGACTTTTAAAATATATTTCTGCAAAAACCGACTTTGGTAATGCGGGTGAATTTGTTTCACAATTGATATGAGGCTCGGGTCGAACGCTTACGAGCATGCCTGTTTATATGCTAATGAGTTAGATGTGAGATAATTCAAAAGTCAATGTTAATTTAAAAAATTTGACGCCACTACGCGTTTCCAATCTTTTTGTTCACATTGAATAGGCGAGTTTTGTGGAAATAAGTGATTCAAGTTACCAAAAAATTAGTATTCCCGAATTCAAAAGTTCATAAATTTGTGTCGCATTCGGTCGGAGAACACCCTTCCATTCATCCTAATAGCATAAACTGTGGAAAACCGCTTCTTCAAAATGAGTGAAAAGTTGACAGGCATTTGTAGGATGCTTAGGGAAAAAGCGCCAGGTTGCATCACCTGAAGAGGGAAGCGTATTCATCTACTCTAGAGACACCGCTTTAAGGGACAGTGTTTCGGTGAGAGAAAAAACAACATACCCATAAAGAAAAAAAATTGGAACAACTGAATATAACACCGTTCGTAAGGCCTACTTCGGCGTCTGCATGTGCTCCTCCGAGGTGCACACACGCAATGCATTAGAGCGCGCGCAGACGTGTTGATTGGTGCGTATTCAAAAGAGAAGAAATTAGAATAAATATGAATGGAAGACGCAGTACATGATGTCTCAAGTTTATTTTTAAGTAACTTCACATGAGAGACGTCCCATAAACTTTTGATTTGTCTGATAACGGCATCTAGGCGGATACTCGAGGACAATATCTTAAGAGCCTCAACCTAAATCTATGCTCCCGATCGCTCTAAATGAGAAAAGAAAGAGACAATGATCTCAGTGGTCAACTTTTTTACAAACATGTAGGATTTGCAACAAATGGCCCAGTAAAAACGATTCTAATGTTGCGACCACACATGAAGGGAAACAGAAATCCGTGACTGTTGATAGTATAGAAATTCTGGCTAGTTACTACGTATCTTTTCTGAAAATGAAATTTCAGCTATTCTACCATGACACAACAAGTTACGACGATGCATCCCTTTGGTGTAACAGTGCTCATCAAGGATTCTTGACTGGACCAGACAGTAATGATGAATACGCCAACATCATGAACCAGACTCGTTACAATGTGGATGTTGTTGGAAACTTGACTTCATCAACTCAAACAATGATTATTATTGGATTGAAGAGAAGACCTGGATGTGAAACTGATCCTGGAACAAATCCACAATGCAATCGACCAGAAGGATTCATGTGGCAAGATGGTCTTGGGGGAACATCAAATACTCTGATCAATCAGAATTTGAATTCAAATCCTGGAGTTGAAACATCTCCGACTGCTGTACGAGCTTGTGCTGGAATACTGATGGTCACTGGAGATTACTCGTATTCTCAGAATAAAGTGTATTCCCTTGACTGTGGAAATGCTCAAAGAAGTACTGGACTAGGATCAAGATTGGTAGTCTGTGGAAAGATTGGACAATGTCCTTCATCACCACCAACGACTGTCTCCACCTCACCCGGAACTACGACTATCCTATCTTCCACAACAACTGCAACTAGCACAACTGTTACATCAACCCATTCACCATCCACATCAACTGCCCACCCTCCTTCTCCCTCTACTGCGCCTCCATCGACTACAGTAGTTCCATCAACCTCTACTACTGCTCGTCCACCATCAACCACAACCGCTTTATCGACATCTGTTCCATCAACAACAACATTCAACCCAGGATGTGATGCCACTGTTTGTGACAATGGATGGTTCAAAACGAAACGTGGAAGCCCTCAACAGACTCTGTGTATGAGGGTAAGTTTATACTTGGTATATTCATGATTGTGGTAGAAACTCAACGGAAAATTTTTAAAAAAAAGTTGACACTGCGATCGATTTGGAAGAGTTTGTTTTACGGGGTTGATGAGTTTTAGAAATTCAGAATAAGAAGTATAAAAACTTGAGCTGAACACAGGATCTTGTTTTTCAAGTTTTATAACGTGCTGCTTTCTTTTCAATTTTATCCCCCACGATTTATTCAATGAAGGCGGTATTTCAAGCTACTCCACTTTTGCGGTTCAACACAAAATTGTGCAGCTCGCAGCCGCCGCTCTGTAAGAACGGTGCCTTTTGTCTGCATACATCAAATTGAAAAAAAAAATTAGAAGATAAGGCAGACTTGAAGTTTCACAAATTTAGTGTTGTTAAATTAGATAATGTTTTGAAAATATATGAAATGAATAAAGAGAAACACTTATTTTTTATGGGGGAGCTCTTTGGGTTCTAATTCGAAGATCTACTACTACTTACATTATCCTTTTGATGAGCTATCCTTCAATCATTATGGTGTGAAAATTCATCGCTATAACACTCTGCGTTCAAAGTATCGGAAAGACAGAAAGTAGAGCGGCGTTTAATATTTTTCAGTTTTTTGAAGAACAGCGTGGTAGTAAAAAAGGAATATGGTACCGCGGCTTAATAACAAGTTGAATATTTTCCAGCTATTCTATCATGACACAACAAGTTACGACGATGCATCCCTATGGTGTAACAGTGCTCATCAAGGATTCTTGACAGGACCAGACAGCAATGATGAATACGCCAACATCATGAACCAGACTCGTTACAATGTGGATGTTGTTGGAAACTTGACTTCATCAACTCAAACAATGATTATTATTGGATTGAAGAGAAGACCTGGATGTGAAACTGATCCTGGAACAAATCCACAATGCAATCGACCAGAAGGATTCATGTGGCAAGATGGTCTTGGGGGAACATCAAATACTCTGATCAATCAGAATTTGAATTCAAATCCTGGAGTTGAAACATCTCCGACTGCTGTACGAGCTTGTGCTGGAATACTGATGGTCACTGGAGATTACTCGTATTCTCAGAATAAAGTGTATTCCCTTGACTGTGGAAATGCTCAAAGAAGTACTGGACTAGGATCAAGATTGGTAGTCTGTGGAAAGATTGGACAATGTCCTTCATCACCAACAACGACTGTCCCAACCTCACCCGGAACTACGACTATCCTATCTTCCACAACAACTGCAACTAGCACAACTGTTACATCAACCCATTCACCATCCACATCAACTGCACATCCTCCTTCTCCCTCCACTGCGCCTCCTTCACCATCGACTACAGTAGTCCCATCAACATCTACCACTGCTCATCCACCATCAACCACAACCACTTTATCGACATCTATCCCATCAACAACAACATTCAACTCGGGATGTGATGCCACTGTTTGTGACAACGGATGGTTCAAAACGAAACGTGGAAGCCCTCAACAAACTCTGTGTATGAGGGTAAGTAGATAACGACAGAGGCGTGCACAAGTTCTTGATTTTGCTAGATCTTCGCGAAATAAAAACGCAGACAAAAACCTAATGAGTAAGGAGAGATTTTGAAATGACAACGAAAAATCAAGAACGATTTCAGAACAGGCAAGGTCATAGAAAGAAAACTAACCGAAAAATTTTCACTTAATAACTCATCGAGTCTTACCGGCTAGAAGCAACATAATTATACTCGTATTTATTTGAGTAACTACGAAGATTCATGTGACAAACACCGTAAGACAAGCATAATTTTTTGGTTGGGTCCGCCAAGGCGTTTCAAACATGCATCCCTCACCCGGTTGTAGTGATACTTAGTTGAAAGGTTTTGAGTTCAAACTCGTGAACTTATCGAAATTAGGTTAAAACTTATTATAGAATATAACTTTGTTGGTCCCCTTGTAATCAGAACGAATATTTTCCAGCTATTCTACCATGATACATCAAGTTACGACGATGCATCCCTATGGTGTAACAGTGCTCATCAAGGATTCTTAACTGGACCTGACAGTAATGATGAATACGCCAACATCATGAACCAGACTCGTTACAATGTGGATGTTGTTGGAAACTTGACTTCATCAACCCAAACAATGATTATCATTGGATTGAAGAGAAGACCTGGATGTGAAACTGATCCTGGAACAAATCCACAATGCAATCGACCAGAAGGATTCATGTGGCAAGATGGTCTCGGAGGAACATCAAATACTCTGATCAATCAGAATTTGAATTCCAATCCTGGAGTTGAAACATCTCCAACTGCTGTACGAGCTTGTGCTGGAATACTGATGGTCACTGGAGATTACTCGTATTCTCAGAATAAAGTGTATTCCCTTGACTGTGGAAATGCTCAAAGAAGTACTGGACTAGGATCAAGATTGGTAGTCTGTGGAAAGATTGGACAATGTCCTTCATCACCACCAACGACTGTCTCCACCTCACCCGGAACTACGACTATCCTATCTTCCACAACAACTGCAACTAGCCCTACGGCTTCAACGACTCATTCACCATCCACATCAATTACTCATTCTCCTACTCCTACCACTGCACCTCCAACTACTTCATCACCATCGACTACAGTAGTTCCATCAACCTCTACTACTGCTCGTCCACCATCAACCACAACCACTCTATCGACATCTGTCCCATCAACAACAACATTCAACCCAGGATGTGATGCCACTGTTTGTGACAATGGATGGTTCAAGACCAAACGTGGAAATCCTCAACAAACGTTATGCATGAGGGTAAGCTTTTTTCTAAACGTAGATTTCAATGTTCCATTGTATCATTCGATAATGCAGCAAAGTTTCCCAGCAACTATTAACTTTCCTTGAGAGGATTTTCTGGATTCTAAAGAAGTGTTTTGAGTGTACCAATTTCACGTAAACTGTTTTCTTTTTGTGGAATTTGTTTAATTTCGTATAACATAAGGTGGACCAGTATTTGGACATATTCCGAACTTTCTCAAAAGGAAGGATGTTGAATTTTTTCAATAAGCCTCTCATAACCTCATCACAACAATCATAGAGTTTAATTGTTGAATAGAATTCACCTGTTTTTTCGTTTATAGAGTTAATCTTCAAGTTTTTGTAGTTGTTCTACCATGACACAACAAGTTACGACGATGCATCTCTATGGTGTAACAGTGCACATCAAGGATTCTTGACAGGACCAGACAGCAATGATGAATACGCCAACATCATGAACCAGACTCGTTACAATGTGGATGTTGTTGGAAACTTGACTTCATCAACTCAAACAATGATTATCATTGGATTGAAGAGAAGACCTGGATGTGAAACTGATCCTGGAACTAATCCACAATGCAATCGACCAGAAGGATTCATGTGGCAAGATGGTCTCGGAGGAACATCAAATACTCTGATCAATCAGAATTTGAATTCCAATCCTGGAGTTGAAACATCTCCAACTGCTGTACGAGCTTGTGCTGGAATATTGATGGTCACTGGAGATTACTCGTATTCTCAGAATAAAGTGTATTCCCTTGACTGTGGAAATGCTCAAAGAAGTACTGGACTAGGATCAAGATTGGTAGTCTGTGGAAAGATTGGACAATGTCCTTCATCACCACCAACTACTGTTTCAACTTCTGCTGGTACATCAACCACTTCATTTTCATCCACCACTAGAACTGTTCCAACAACAACAACGACGCAAACTCCATCTACAACAACAACAACTGGTGCTCCGTCGACTTCTACTACAACAGTAACGACTACTGCTACATCAACAACTACAATGACAACTACAACAACCCAACCTCCAACAACAACTGATTGTCCTAATAAAGTGTGTCGCTACGGATTCTACCCTACGGTTCGAAATGGACAAGTGTGGTGCTTGCGTGTGTTCTTCCATTTCGTGAAGAACAACACAGATGCAGTGAATTATTGTTGGAATAATTTCCATTCCGTTCTTTCTGGACCCGCAAATGAAGTAGAATACAATGAATTATTGAGTAAGATGTACAATTCATGCTGGTAACTGACCTTTTGACCTTTTTTTCAGACCAAACTGAAACAGATCCGAATATTGTGACACCTTTGAGCAATGGATATACTTCTGTAATGATGGTTGTTGGAGCCAAGAGAACTCCTCAATGTGAGAGAACGATAGCGTCGCCTTGCAACTTGCCTAATGTAAGTTATGATCTCTTTTGATGAGAAATGGTTTTTAAAACCTTCAGGGATACTATTGGCAAGATAACGTCACTGATTCTAACTGGATGTTCCAGAATAAATTTAACTCAAAAGGACCAGAAACGTATGATTCATCATAAAAACTTTTCAAACATTCGTATTATTTTAAAATATTTTCTAGTAACCAAGATCAAGCTGAAGCCTGTGTTGGAGTGAGAGTATTCACAAATCATTCGAGGAGAGCTGAGGAATTGGCATGGTCTTTAAGGTGACTGAATCAGTTTTCAAATGTCATCTCTGTTTTTTTTTTCAGTTGTAATGATGCTGTATCTGCTTATCAAGTCGTACTGAAACTTGTGGTTTGTGGACATCCAGGAGTTTGTCCAGGAGAATCTACAACTACAAAACTGACAACAACGACTCCTTCCACAACAACGGTAACTACAGCGACTCCCACAACTCCAACACCTACAACAACAAGTGAGATATAGAGTGTCTGATCATTTGAAATACCTTTGACAATTATAGAATATTGCACAAAGAGCCAGTTACGATGCGCTGAAGGATGGGCTCCATTCAATCGTTCAACGACTCGACCATATTGTTTCAAGGTCATAAATCAATACAATCAAACATATGATGACTCGGAAGCTCTTTGTCAATCAAATGGTGGATTTTTGTCAGGAATTGAGAATATTACGGAGTATAACTTTGTGGTTGAGTTGGCAAAGAACTCGGTCAACTATTCGACAAGCAATACAAGCCAGATTATAGTCACAATTGCATTGAAAAGAAAAGTTATTTGCTTAGAGACTAATTCAACGGAATCATGTATCTCATTCAAGGTTCGCAACATTCTTTTTCCCAGTTCTATTTAATGATTTATAGGCTTACGAGTTTGTTGATGATGATAACACTCATTATGTTTCCATTATCCAACATTATAACCTTTGGGCTGATGGACAACCAGTCGTGTAAGTTATAGTTTTACCTTTAAAGTTGTTGAATTGCACTATCGTATTTCCAGAGTGAGTTCTGAACCACATAGATGTGTTGGCATAATGGTTACCTCTCCTCCAAACGCTAATGATGGAAAAATGTTTGCAACACGATGTGAAACTGGTGTACAGACTACAGGAATGAGTAATTCTGCTCTCTGCGCTCGAGAACCAGATGTTTGTATTCTTGATGAAATCTAAAAACCATTTTCATTTTGAAAAACCTTTATTTGACAGTAGGACCATGTTCATCTCTTATTCTTGCAAAGAAAATAAACAATTCATGAATTAGTTTTTTTGCTTCCTTCCTACTCGTTGAGTCTAGAAAGTGCCTCTTTTACGACACAGGACAATGGTTGTTGGTCTGTGGTTGACTGGCAATGTAGAGCGCTAAGATGAAAACTGGTTTTGTCAGTGATGTCTTTCAGTGAATAGTCGTGTGTCTTTTCACAGAGCTGAGCACTGTTGTTTTCTCGAAGTTCTCGAATGTTTGTGAATTCGATCAATTATATTCATGTCAATTGGAATTTATAATGTGCTAGCTTCGGAAGCTCGTGCTGGCAACTGTTTGAAAACTTTGAAAATGTCAATTTTCAAAGTTACATGGTAATCATTCATGAAATATTGGGTTAAATTTGTATTTTTAGAGAAAGTATGCGAAAATTTGGACTATTGGAATAATACTTCAGTCCTCATTATAAAAAGAAGTACCTTCATTATTTGAATTCTTACAATAATCGCGTACAAATGACAATGTTTCAGTCAGTTCCAAAACATTACTTCCTCAATAACAGTTGCAGTCGACTGATCGGATTATTGACACGTTTAGAGTATTGTTATTGAGGAACTGTAGGTTTCGGTGAACGTATAAGCGAGTGTTCCCGACAAGGCAATGTTTTGACAGTTTGTGCTAGACCAAGTCATACCAAAAACTTTTTGTTTTTCACTTTTTTGCCCTTTGAATGTTTCAGTAAGTGTGAAGTCCCCAATTATTCCTCCCTCTTTTAACATTTTAAAAAGCTTCCTTGTCTATTTTTTTCTTTCCAAAAGTGTTTTAGGAAGAAAACATTCCGACAGCCATCCTCATTATTCAACCATCGTCGCCCTCTTGTCTCTTAACTAATGTCTGCTTCGTTTCTTTCTTATTCAATTATCTGTTTGCCAATTTCTTCCATCTCTCCCTTTGGTTACTTTTTCTTTTCGCTAGTGTGTCATCGGATGATATCTATTGTATTTTTCCGTATACATGCGTGACTCACTAAGTCCTGAATCTGTGTTGAGAATGCTTTTTTAGATTGTATCATTCCTATCCGTCTCAAAAGAAAAAAAACAGTCAACTTGAATGGTTACTGTATTCTTGTCAGAACTGACGATAACTGACACACATTGAGTATAATTTTGTATTTTCTGAAACAACTTAGCTTCCTTTGAAAACACTAGGAAGGTAATACAATATTGTGTTTTTAATCTGATATGAATTTTCGACACTGATTTTTAGTGTTGAAGTAAACCTCTCAGAGAATTGAAGTGAGGAAACATCTGCCAAAAACGCGTTTCGAAAAAAAAAAGGGTACTGTAACTTCAAAGGCGCACATTGGAATTTTATCACAGGTTTTACTACGACCTCTAGTTACGTGTTGTTAATTTCACACATTCTGCTTTTACTAATTTTTTGACTTCATCAACTTTTTTACTGACATTTCCTAATTTTTTTCCAAGATAGTTATATAAATTTATATTATTTCATTAGTTAATGTGAGTTTTCTAAAATCCTCATGCCTTCTTAATTTATCAATCATTATTATCGCAAAATATTGCTCACCCTCTTCGTTCGTTGGTTGAAATGAACAAAATGCAAAAGACTTGGTGTGGTCTTCTATTGTAATACGACACCGACTCACATAGTTGATGATTGCATTCGAAACATAAACCGACGAGAACTTTGAGAAAAAGAGAATATGAAGGTTTGTACGTAACCTTCCTTTTTTATTTCTTCTGCTCTCTTGAATTGTGAGCATCAACTCATTATTACGTATGTTCGTCCCATCTTTATTTCCTCCATATCTCGCGTCTTGTCTCCATATCGCCTAATCCGCCGTCTCCTTCTCGTCGCGTGTTTCGTTTCTCTTGCACTCCCGAATTTGCATACATATTCAATGGTGAGAGAAAATGGAAAGAGCCTCCCTGAGTTTACGTAAATTGAGCTTATTCGAACAGCCCAGTAAAGTGTACAAAATGCGACATTTTCCTGGAAATGTTGAAGCCTTTTTCTAATACCTTGGACTTCATCCGTTATGGCTTCCGAATTCGAAACGGTCGAAATATTTTTTAAATTTCACTCGATTCTCATTCCTTAACGGAAGTTCTAACTTTCTTTGTCCTGCGCCAAACGTCATTTCGAATCGTTCGTTAAAAGTTTGCTTGTGGTTTACCTTCCGCCGAAAAATAAATCCGACTGCAACTACTCAAAGCTCATGAATTCTATTTTTCCGTTATCTTAACGAAGAACAGATGGAAATAATGCTGTTGAATACGAAAAACAAAACATCGAACGGCATGTAGAGCGAAAAAAGAACATTTTCTGTTCTCATTCTTCGTTTTCTGGACGAAAACAATGTGCCTCCTCACTTCTCTTTTTTTTTAATTTTGATGACGATGTCGAGACGGCCTGGTTGACCAACCCTTCCGTACATTAAGCAATTTCAATTCCCTTATCACTGATTTGGAATAGAAAAAAGTCTTATTTATCAATTATTCGACCCAACCCGAGTCTGCGATTTGCGAAAACGGTTACAATAGACGTTTACATTAAGTATTTGGACAGGTGTTCCATAACCTTTGGCCCATAAATTTCTATGTCGTTCAATGACCCAAAAACGAATTTTATGTCCAGTAGCAACTCCGAGGACGGCTTCTGCAGCTGCCGCCCCATGGGAGACCAATTTTGATTTTCTGAGAACAATAGTTGAAAGAATAACGGCTTTGCAAAATAAACAGAAAGTTTCCAGCGATTTATTTTTTGTCAAAGTTTTCATGAATGTTCGTTTTCACGAACGTCCAGAAAGATTGAGCTGCAAAAAATAGAATTCCAACAAAAAATATTTTATTGGATGAGCTTCATTGTATCGCACGGTGGGGAGTGTCTACGTTCACTCGGATTCAAATTATGTTTGAATTCTCATCATAAAAAAATGTTTTTCATGAATTTGCAGTCAAAATAGTTGCTTATTCTCGTTTTCCCAATTTTGTGAAGTAAATCTAATCTCTTGTCTATTTCTCTTACTTTAATACATTCACCTTCTCTCAACGTTTCTCACCTGCGTCGTTGTTGAATGTCATCTGAAATGCACAGAAAATGTCTCACGGCACAGAAGTAAACGACATCAAAGACTTGAATAAAAAGAAACCAATCAATCAGAAAATCGTTATGTCTGCGTGTCTTATTATCCTCCTCCAGCTTAGGTTCTCCCTCTCTTTTACCACCACCAGCACTGCTAGACTTTCGATAGTTTAGTTTACAAACAAGCCCGCAGTGTCGATTTACGAATGAGATGCGAGGTCGCGATCGGGCTTAGGGCAGCTGTCTCTCTTTCTTCCGCATTAGACAACGATGCGGATCGCGGTTTTTTTAACGCTATTCAATGACAATGACGACTTCTCACACCATCTTAGTTCTAATTTGTGTGCTAAGAAAAAGAAAATAGAAAAAGAGGAGCAAACGACGTTGCCACTTTTTAATTGGTGCCTTTCTTCTCGTTGAGCAGCTTCCATCCTCAAAAACATCTTTTTCGCTTTTTTCGTCCTTCACGCCTTCGAAAACGAAATAAAATAAAAAAGAAAATACATTCTTGTTCCTCTTTGCAGTCTCCACCGCTTCCTTCCGTTTCTCCCCAATTTTTGCCTGTCCCGCATTTCGTCGTACTCTCGATTGGTTTTCGCTTTTTTCCGTTCGATCGTTGTCCGATTCGGTTCGGATTAGCCATTTGAATTATTCCACCAACCATTGTCATCCATTTATTCAAAACGGATGGGTAATTCAACATTGCACTACTATCTCTAGAGATTGCAAGGTGTTTCAATGTTTCGGTGCTCAGACTCTTTCTTGCTCATTTTGGACGAGAAATGCGGAGACCCTCAGCCATACGGCCATTGCATGTAAAAAAGAAGATACTATCAAAAAGATGGGAAGTTCAAATTTTAACAAAACAAGTTATCTAAAAGTGTTTTAGGACATTTCATTATTTTTTTCCTATAAAATGTCAAAGTTGACTTAGTCATTGTTTTTAGTTTCCAATGTATTCTGCCTTTGATCAATTTTCTGATTTTTTAACAAGAGGTTTTCCGAACAACTGAAAATACTCATTCAACCCTCCTCATTATATTCCCTCACCATCTTTTTCTTCGTTGCCATCATTCATTTCTCTTTTCCTTCAAATTGACCCAATTATACGTATTTCTTTCTCACAGTATTTTTCACGCGCTCATCTTTTTACACGCTCACGTTTTAGAAATTGCAGAAGACTCCCATCGGTCGATCATTGCCCAATCAGTTTACGACTACGACGGCCATCGCCGGTCGTGTAGTCTGCGACGGATTATGATGGTCTATCGACGGATGCACCGATTAGCGAATGCAGTTATTGTTTGTTGTCTAGTAAGTTTTTTTTAAAGCAAAAAACATCAAATGAAACCAATAATAGATTGGAGGAAGACTGTATCAGTCTGGTCAACACTGATAAGAAGAATAAACAATCAACATCACTGAAAATATGTTTATTTGCATTGTAGAGAACGTTTGGTTCAAGTTTTCCCCGCAGTCATGATTCGAAGCTCATTGGAAATATATAAATTTGTCCTGAGCTGGAAAGTTATCCTTCAAAAAGCCGAAGGACTATATATCATATTTTATCACCTCAAACATTAAAAAATAAAAAACAGGAAATCGCAAAGTTGATCGCATGCACAAAAAACATAATTAGTTAATATCTACTCCCAAATCTATTTTGAAAATATTTGTTTACCAACAGAATGAGCTTTTCGTTTTCTCAATCGGAATTGAGTTTATCATAATTTCGTGATTTCATATTCCAGTTCGGGTTCATCGTCATATTCCTGAAAGCTCCATCAGAAGAACAACGACTACGTGATGGCGTTCCCGTTTTATCCCAAAATCCCGGATGGTCCTCAAATGATTGGGATGGATTGAATAAAGAAGTGGCTGATTTATTAAAAAACGAATCGAATCGTCTGTCCAATAATGAAAAACCTGATTGGAGTGGATGGGATTTCAAACGTGAGATTTAAAATTAATTTTGTAAGCTCTGGTTCGAAAAAGAATGCAATTCTTATCAAAAATTTACCGCTAAAGTATTTTTAGAAATAGAAACTAATATTAATAAAAGCTTTCAGCTGGAGATGGCAAAGCACTCACGGGAGCCGAAATTGTCGAATCAGTCAGTTTTTTGAATGAGAACTTTGATATACTGAACTCTGCGAAATTTGGAGATTTGAGCAGTGTGAAAACGATTCTTGTTATTCAGGTAAATCAAAAGAATTCAGTCGAAAAAAACCTGTTTCCATAAATAAACAATAATTTATTTTAGGTTCACGATAGACCAGTATATCTTCAATACCTAATTGAGTCGATGCGAAATACGAAAGGGATTGAAGACACTTTACTCGTTTTTTCACATGACATCAACGTGGGCATAAATAACGAATTGATCCGAAACATCACTTTTGCTCGTGTTTATCAAATATTCTATCCATACAATCTGCAATTATTTCCTTCTATTTTCCCTGGGCAGTCACCGACAGATTGTCCGGAGAAAATGAAAAGGGATAAGGCTCAAGAGATGAACTGTACGAATTGGAGTTATCCTGATAAATATGGAAACTATCGAGTGGCACAATTAACACAAATCAAGCATCACTGGTGGTGGAAAATGAATTTCGTTTTTGATGGTATTGTTGATAAATTTGGAATGAATGACCCATGGATTCTACTTTTGGAAGAAGATCATATGCTTGCTCCAGATGCTCTTCATGTTCTCGATATCATCGTAACGAATCGACCGAAATATTGTGCAAGTTGTGAAATCATCTCACTTGGATTCTACTTAAAATCTACGAACAAATACGGACAAGATATTGCTCGTCTCGGTGTTCATCCATGGTATAGTAGTAAGCACAATATGGGAATGGCACTACAAAAAAACACGTGGCAGAAAATAAAAGGATGCTCAGAAATGTTCTGTAAATGGGATGACTACAATTGGGATTGGTCTTTGATGCAAGTGTCTGCAAAGTGTCTCCCGCAGAGATTCCGAGTGATTTTTACCAAAAGTCCACGAGTCATTCATATTGGAGATTGTGGAGTGCACACTCACAGGCAAGTTCATAAATGTTTATTTGATCAGCTTTTAATCTATTCGATCAAATGTATTTCGTTCAATGTTTATTTGCAGGTGTGAAGCACACAAGGCTCTACAATCGACACAAGAACTCTTCCGACAACACAAGGATCTTCTCTTCCCGAGTGCTCTTAGTGTCACTGATACATCCCGACGATCATTGAAACCGTCGAAAGAGAATGGTGGATGGGGTGATGTTAGGTGAGTAGTTCTGTGATTATATGTATTTTTCATAGATATTCTTCTTCAGAGATCGTCAACTATGTGAAATCAATAAATCTCCACTGGTCCGTATTTCTGCTCAAGAATCATCGGTACTACAAGACATGCTCAACTCAAAAGTTCAGTTTCCATTGAATAGAACTGTCTCTTCTCCGGTTACAACTACAACACTTAATAGTCATAACTTATAGTTTTTACTCGTTTTCTTTACGGATCTTTCGTTTTACTTTCTTGCCTTCTTTTTCATCATATGATATTGCTGTAAAATTGGTGCCCCTTTCAAACTGTTCATTTCCCGGTTTCCTCTCTTTCTTTTTATTTTCATCATAACTCAACAGTGACAATTGCGTGCTTTTCTTCTACGGGTTCTGTTCCGCTTTTCCTGTTTCATTGAACTTTTTTCCTTGGTATTTTTATCTAATTGCTCCTTCGCCCTCCTAAATCAGATATAATGGTTTTTCCTATTATCCGGGTAATTTTCAAAGAAATAATAAATTTACTATTTTTTAATAGAAAATGCGTTACATTTCGAAGACAACAGAACAGGAATAGAAAATCAGGAAATTTTTATAGAAAAATAGTAATTCCGCATCAAGTTTCAAAGATTCAGCCTTATTCAAGAACAAATAATGTTGATTGTGAGAAGCCTGTTTTTCGTATATTTGGGAAAAGCTCCGTCTTTTTTAGGATTCTCAGGATACTTTCTACAGTGTCCGACAGAAAACAGATCAAGAAAAGAATATGCGATTCAATCATTTTCTGTTCAACTTCTAACATTAAATGTCGATAATGTTACAGTATCTTCCCATCCTCCTGTTTCATCACATTTCTTTTCAATTATCCAAAACGAAATCTAAAAATTTGACTCCCCCGTTGGCTCCGCCCATATTCACTCGGATTGTTAAAAGGAATTCATCGGTTGCCATGAATACGAGTATCTCCTCTCAAGAGAACAACGAATCAACACTTCATAAGCCTCCCTCTAATCAGTCTCTTCTCTGTTGGAGGCGAGTCGCTTCAATTTGTTTTTTTGCTTCAGAAAAGAAACCCATTTTGTTCTTGAAGCACGTTTTGTAGTACAAGATTTTTATCAGATCAGAACAAGAATCATATTAGTGTCTTCTTTTATGAACATTCATTTCAGAATGGATATTCCCGAATTCCCCTTTATGGGGATTCTAGTGATACTCCTGTTGATTCTGGCTTGTGTAACCATGTTTCTTCATTGGAAACTCATCAAAGTTGCTGTCATGAGAGACTTCTTCATGACCTTCGCTAGGAGTCTACTTGGAATCATCTCTGGAGGATACGTCTGCACTACTTTCACCAACTTCTCCATCGGAATCTCGTCTGCGTTGGGACTGGAATCTGTCAAAATCGGTTTTGAGAACATAAATGCCACTCTTGAATTCATCATGAACTTTGCTAAACTTTTCTTCTTTCTAGGTAAGAGAATAAGAGTCACGATAGTTCATAGAAATCAAAAATTTAGACAGTTACATTGGAAGTTACAAGGAATTGTTCGGATATAAACCAATCGGAAGTTTCATATACATATGGATTTGCATGACTACCTTCTTCGTTGCTCTTGTGATTCCTGAGTTCTCTGCCCGAGGATTCAATGGAAATCCTCCATCTCATTACATCTCTTTTGGATTCACTGTCATTAACCTCTTGGTTTGTAGAGAACGAATGGAATTGTTTTGATTTGTTCACTTTCAGCTTAACACGTATGTATTCTTCTCCAAACGTGCAGATATGGAAAATAATCTTGGAAAAGTGCCGCTCAACACTAGATTCCGGGTAAGAAAGTTTTAAATGTTAAGTTCATGTGGGGTCTCTTGTCTTCTAGAACTTAGCAGATAGACTGAGTCTAGCAAGTAAAATATCTGACGTTTTTTCCTAAAACCACTTATTCCAGACTGAGGAAGCAAAGGAGACCACAAAAGTGATGCTCATAGTTACCGTATTCCGTTTCTGTGTTAGTGGATCATGGGCTCTTTTCTTCTTCCTTGACAACAATTTCCTCCTAATGCCTCCATGTGCTCATGCCATCGCTAATGCTTTGTTCTTAGCTTTTAGAAGTGGAGAGGCTATCGTTTTTGCTGCATCTTTTATATTCTTCCATCGAAGTATCGCTCGTTACAATGAACGTGAGGCAATCAAAGAGAAGTATCCTGATGGTCTTCCAAAAGAGGCAACTGAAGATGAGAAGCTTCTATTCATGGCTCCAGAAGAAACATCGGAAGAAAACATGGAGAAGCAGACTAACAAGTGGAACAAGGCATTCAGAAAGCACAACAAGGTCAATAAGAAAAGCCAACCTAACCCTACCATCTATAAATCCACGCATCTACGTATTCCGTCTTTCGAATCATTGGATTAGAATATCTCCACCTCCAGATGATGTACTATCCTGTTTTTTTTTGATTACCAATACTTTGAAATTTCCGAATTTACGTGCCCTTGATATCTCTTTTTTGTTTAAAAAATACCTCAAATGGTTTTTTCAATGTGTCGCTATCCCATCTCCCATCTAGTTACAATCGAACTGATTTCAAATCTCCGAGTTGCGAACACCTATCCATTCTTCAGGTCATAGTTGAATCAGTGAGAAACATCTTAATCCTCTGTTTACCGTATTTTTCATTATCCCATCCTACTCAAAACCACAATATTATACTCTGCACTCGCACTTGGTCTGTGATAAATGTTAACCGAAAATATTATTCATTCATTAGAGAGCAATAACTGGAAACTGACAAAAATAGAAATAGGACGACCAGGAGTCTTTGAAGGAAATAGGTGACATTTACCACATTCTGAAAACCACAAGGTTTTGAGTCATGATAATTCCCTTGAGTTCTAATTAGTAGTGGAAAAAAGAGAAGGTGATGATAATTGGTTGTTGACTGCATATGTCTTTTATGCTTTGATTTTTCGACGTGATGATGCGAAGAGATCAATCCTACCGTAGGAAAACGGTGAATGTGGAGAAAAGAGTTGATGAAAGGTGATATGAATTGAAAAAGAGAATATGAAAAAGATAGGCAGCTTGATATTGTTGAGTTACTATGGAAAAAAGAAATATCTATTGAGGAAGGAACCATAAATGAATATTTGAAGCTTTTAGAAAGTCATAGGCTCTTTACTGGATCTCAAAATACCGCAAAATGTATAAAAATTGTTTGATCGGTTTTGAAAAAATAAACCAACTTTTTCGGCGCAAGTTTCAAGCATTTCGCACGGAAATAGCACAGATAGATTCCGTTGACCTGGAACTTGCCGTCTGTGAAAACCTTGCAAAAGTCTGTAGAGTTTTACCGAGATGGGATCCGAAAGTTCCTGAGAAGATGTAGCATCAGGAACCAGCATTTAATTACAACTCATGAAAACTCTACGAGATTTTTTTCAATGCCCAGAACTGCTCATCACTTTTAAAAAAGCAAGAAAATGTTTTTCTTTCGAAAACAGAGTTTTTTTTCACACGACTAGTCACCCTGTTTGGCCTGGAGACTTTTCAATGTTTTCTGTTCCTGATTAGTTTTTCTTCAGCTTCTTGTTCTATGATTCTCGAAAACTTCGAAAACTTTCCCCCCAAATTGATTTTTATTTTCCTTCAATTCATCTCTGAAACATGAATAAATGAGAATGTTAGATTTATGAAGGAAAAATTGCAGGTGGAATCAAACAAGATATTCAATTAAAAGTCTGAAAATAAGGAAATGTTTCATTGCAAGGAAATCGATTCTTATTTTAGCATTTGTGAGATCTGCGACTCTTTCTATCGGCTTTTGTAGAGTCAAGCTAAATTCTGTTCTCAGAAATCATCAGATTCAAAACCCAATAAGTTCATTCTGTTTTCTCATTCAGCAGACAGGATATGTCCTTTATAAATAATCGTTATAAATCTATCAATTATCATGGACAAGACTTTGAATAATACTTTTGCTTACAAGAATTTCGCTTCGTTTCGCAAATCAGAATTTGAAAAACGTTGTTATTTTTTTTTAGATTCAAGAAGCTCTCCCTATCAGAGTATCAATAAAAATAAGGAAGAAGAACATCTAATCTGCCAGTTACTTTTTTATTGATTGTTTCTTTTTCCATTCAAAACTTGTTTTCGAAAATCTCCTTTTAAAAATCAGTTTTTCCACCCCAACATGTGATTCTATCCCACTATTCCGTCCCTAATTTCCGAAACCTGTCTTTACTCCGTTTTCTTTTTCCAGGTGTTCGTAATCTGACATTTCAGAGACAAGAAAAATGGAGGATCAAACTACTGTTGCGGTTATCACATTAATCGTAATACTTTGCATATTTTCGAAAGTGAAATTCAAGAACCTTACAGATTTCCTTTCTCGGAGCCGTAACGAATATTATGGTGTTATATGCAGCCCGTAAGCTTGTTTCAATGAATAGTTCATTTGGAATTATTACCAAGAACCAAGCGATTTCAAATACTATTTTATGTTTAGTCTTCCTTCTTTGTGCATTTCCGTGGCAACTAAAGTAAGTGGAGGTGAACATCTTTTAACATATTCCCAAACGTTTCAGTTTTGTTGATGATTTAATAGTATACTCACATTATATTGGTATTATTGCAACGACTATGTATCATGCATCGATAATGTTTCATTTCTTCTTGGCTTTCAATCGTCTTTGTGCTGTGTTTTTCCCCTTAGTTTACAAGAAGATATTCACAAATTTATTGACAATCAATATCTCCTTTTTGATTTGGTTTTTTGCGTTCATCAAATGCCTAACATTCTATGAAATTCTTGGTTGTTACTTCCAATATTATGATTCATTTTGGACATTTTCATCCTTAGTATCAGAATTTTGTGATGATGTCAATTGGTATTCTGACTTCATTCCAAACAATTCCCTCGGTGGTTTAATAGTAACTATCAATTTGTTATCTGCCTACAGAGCTGGAAGAAATACAAGGAAGTTGAGTACACCAGGAGTTCAAATGACAAAACAACAGAGACAAAGAGAAATCTACTTCATAAAGCAGACTTTCTTCCAAGGAACATCAGTTTTCGCTGGATTGGTAACCTATTATCTACTGGCTCCACTTTTCACAAATGATGCAGTTCTTTGCGTACTTTCTACATGTTGGGCATTCATGCAAGCATTGGAAGGGTAAATTTACGAATCGAATTCGACTATTTGAAAAGGGTTCATTTCAGAGTCATCATATTTGCCTCAAATCGAGAAATGAGATCTGTATTTTGGAAACGTGGAAGTGAGTAATAATGAAAGAATCTTCTCCTAGCTGCTTGTTTTCAGATAAACTAAAATCAATTGTTGTGCCAAGTATCTCTGTCAATTGACATTTGTTAAAAGATGAACAAGCTTGCAAACGAGTATTTAAATATGTGTTAGCTTTCTGAAAGTTATAATAAAAGCAACTATTAAACTGCCTTTTTCTTTTTTGGGTGTCATGTATTCTAGAACTAACGCATCCACCTCTCACTAATATCATTCCACGTCACAGACAAAATCAGAAGACTGGAGCAATTATCCAAGTCTACCAGTATCTTGTTTGTCAGCATTTAGAAATTTCAGAGATCATCATACACATATGATAACGGATAATAAGTTGACTTGAAAGAAAAAAATGACCTAAAAATGGGAGAAATGGTTCATTTGATGGTGAGATGAAAACACTTTCAAAACTGTAAAAGTTTGAGAAGTACTAGCTAAGTTTGTTACACGAGACTGTATATCATGTTGATCTTTAACACTTTCTTGACATTTTATAAAATATCTGAAAAAAATGATCTCGTTCTTCGTCCCGATCATTGTCCTCTAGTATTTGAGTTATATCTAGTTGGCACTCGGAAACCACTCGAACTTAATAAAAGTAACAATTACTACGTTCGAAATGTCTCGATTCCGATCTCCTCCCATTTTTTTGTAATTGGTTTTTTTTTCGAAAATATGTTCATAATAGTTTTGTTTTTTTCAAATAAATCTTTCGAGATAAGACACCGTTCTATTAGATAAATTACATATTGAATATTCAGTCACGTGGTTAGAGAGGGAAGGATTACTCGCTATCGATAACTGGAGCGTTTTGTCGGTTGTCAGAAAAATACAATTTTCTTTTTTTTTCCGCTAAAAAAAAACAAAAATCGTCGGTTTCATTTGATTGAAAAATGGACTTTTGGTACTATCTTTTGGGCTTTGACTACCTAGTTTCCACTATTGGATTGATTGCCAATTTGCTGTATTTTAGAAACGTTGTCATGAACAAGTTTTATGATGGATATTGGAGGTTGAAAGGAAACTTTCAAAATTATAATTGATCATAAATAATTACAGAGTTGCTTCTTTCATAGTTTCTACGGGAATGATAACACTAATTGTATCTCATATCGCAATGTCATTAATTTGTTTAGCTTATGATGGATCCATATATTCGTCCAGACATTGCGGAAAGAATCGTGAGTTAGAATGAATATTTACCATTGAGTTTTCGAACTTGTAGAATTGTACTTTATAATGGATTATATCAATCTTCATGGACAGTTTTCAATTCCTGCCGGAGTGTTCATCATGTTGTTCGGTAGCTTGTTTACCTTGAAAATTGGAAATGTTCTGAAATGTTCATTGTTTTCCAGAACGATACGGCGCAGTATTTCTTCCTGTTTTTCGGTTGACGTTCAAATACAAATTATGCTTTTTTACATTGATATTGGCATACTTGGCAGGATCGATATGCTTCATAAATTTGATGAGATTCAGTAAGAGTTATATATTGTCCACCTATAAAATCCCACCAGTTCAGGCTTCTCGGCAACTTCTCAATTGTCTGGACATGCTATCCTTACACTCCTCTATGTTTTATCATTTTTTGTGAGTTTTTAAGAACTGAAAAGCAAGAGATCGAAATCTTGAAATTATATGTTTTTTCCCAATAACAAGTAGTTTCAGTTTGTGATTCATCTGCATTTCTTCTCGAAGAAGCAGTATTATAAAACAATTGGTGAAATTCCACTGGAGCAACGATATTTGGTAAAATGAGAAAATCATTCGAACTATTCACAATTTCTTCTCTTTTCAGCTCTCAGAAAGCAATGAATTGTGCCAGAAATGTTGTATTCCCACTCTTTGTCTTCTTACAATTAACACCTGTTTATTCGTTTCTTTTTGGCTTTTTGTTTCGGCTGTAATTCCGTTTGAATTTATGTATCAATATTTTCTTGTGTATGGAGTCGTAAGTTTGGTGTCCGCTCTTAAATTTCCAATAAGAGCTTTTCTAGGTATTGAACACATCTGCAACGATCTTCCCAATTTTATTTCTCATTGGTTCCAAACATAATCGGAGAAGAGTGAGTTGTTATGATTTCATGAACTTGTTTGTCTTGTTTTTATACAAACGTTCATATACTTTAACAGACTGGTAAAAGGAACGGCACAGTTCATGCGGCTGAAGTTCGTCAGCTCAATGGAAATCGAATAAATACGACGCAAACACAAGAGGAATATTTTCAACAACTACAAAACTCATGGGCCTGAGCAAAACTTTTAAAGTATATAATTACTTAGAAAGTCATTCTTAGGCATTTGTATCGTAATTATAACTCATAACTCCAGAATTAATCAACTGTTTTTTTTTTCAAAATAAAACGCAGAAAGAATTAAAATTCGTCAGCTGAATCTTGTATTTGATTAGAATAGTGTTTACATCTACCGTGAGATCAAGAATTCTATATCTCGAATGAAGTTGTTTTTGACTCGAACATCAAAAACCAAACCGACAGGAACTCCAGTTAACTGGAAACGTCTTTGTTGGTTTCCCATCCTTTTGGTTAGAACTCTATTTCCAATTGGTGTCCTTTTCATGCGTTTGGAACAAATATAAGACAAATTCATTGAAATTCGTATTGGTTTGTGTGAAAGAAATGCTCAAAAACTTTCATTTGTTCATAGAATTTGGGAACCAAGTTCTATTAACAAATGGGAACTTTTTTGGGAACCAAGGAACCTTTTCTTTCTCACCTTGTGCCCCCTTTGTAATTATCCCAGTTCTACTCTACAATTATCCATTTTAATCCATCCTTCACTTGTCAGTGGTAAGACTACCATTCGATGAATAAATAAAAATAAATAAAATAACCAAGTTTCTAATGTTTTCGAAACACACTTCACATGAATTCAATACGTTCCGTTATGTTTCTATCAATGGCCGTTTTTTGAAAACATTGGGAATATAGCCAGGTTCCATTTCTGATGAAAACAAACTATACAGAAATTATTCTTAGGTTTCTCGTTTTTGTAAGTCTCCAGACCTCCAATGCTCATTATACTATTTCTTTTTATTCTCCAAAACAAAACGAATATAATCAGAAAGAGAAGATGTATTTGCATTAACATTGATATCAATACAAATCTAGTTCATTTGTAACTCGTTTCTTGATTCAATTTTCAGAGTTTTGTTCGATCATAAAATTGAATTTCGTTTGATCAAATAAGTTCAAAAATTTAAGTTTACTTTGAATAAATTCCATATTTTGTGATATTTTATGTTTACAGGGAATATTTCGAATTTTATTATTCATCAAAATCATTCATATCTGATCATTAATCTCACAGATGTGCAACGTTCCATTAAGCCATCAGACTTATTGAATATTAGAGTATAGATAGAATCAATCAAGCAGAAAAAAAATCAAAAGATGTCACACATCACTTTGGATCCGGTCCTTCTGTCTACGATTCTATATAGTTCGTTTCCTTTCTGATTTTTCAATGAGTCGTCTGAAAATTAGACTACTAAACCTACAAATTCATGCGGAAATTCGAAAGAGCAAAGAAAGAACGTGGACGACTGTCAGTCATCTGCAAGATTACAATTTTTTTTCTCGAAAGCCAGTCTGATCAGGGCTTAAAATTCTCGACATTCAGAAATCACTTCCTTTTGGATTTCATCCTTTATTCACCTCAAAATTTTTGAACCTGATTTGATTAATCAAGAAAATATTTCCTTTTTTGACATGTGATTAGTCTCTGTCTCCACATTTATCCGTATTCTTTGACATTAATTGAATTTCAACCACCTCCTATTTCCAGGTGCAAAAGTTTCAATAACAAAGTTACGTCTAGTGACTAAAACAGTCGAAACAATTTTATAAACGGTATCTCAGAAATGGTTTTTTGGGAGATGATTTTAGTTGGAAACTATCTTCTCGCTTCTGTTGGATTCATTGCTAATATTTTCTACTGGAAGTTGGTTGTTTTCAATTCATCCTTTGACGGATATAGCAGGTAACACACTAAAACTTCGTAAAAATGGTTTTTGATTTCAATTCATTTAGAATCGCTTCGTTTATAATTGCATCTGCAACAACGTTGCTTATTGTTTCAAACGTAATATCAACATCAGTTTGTTTATCATATGGATCTTATTTCAATTCTGGACCATGTCTGGAAAACGGACTGTATATTCTGATGGTTGTTCTTCATTCTTATGGAGAGTGCTCTATAGTTGCCGGATTGTTCATTTTAGCTTTTGGTTAGATAGAAAACACTGTTCATCAAATATCAGAGCATGCTTACTTACAGAAAGATATGCGTCTGTATTTTTTCCAACCTTCCGGCTGTCAGGTTCTTACAAACTTTGGTTTTCTTTCATTATTCTGCTTTACTTAGTCTTTCTGTGCACTTACCTATATATGATGAATGTTGGTGAGTGCCTCAAAAAATTACATAGAATTCCAGAGTCAAAGAACATCCCGAGGTGTCTCCGGAAGAACGTTTAGAAAATTTGATTCCTATTTTTCCTGTCGATTCCTGGAAGTTTACAGAAAAATCTGTCTTCGCCATTCTGTTTTCCACCGTCTCCGCATCGATACTTTACCTTACTTCGTTCTTGGTAAGTAATTCTGACAAGTGCGAATTCTTTGAAAAAAATTATTTTCAGTTGGTAATTTATCTATTCTGTGCGGCGAAAAGAAGATACTATGAGACTCTTGGTATTATTCCATTGACACAAAGATATATGGTAAATATAACTGAATAAACTTTTCAATCCATTACATTTTTAGATATCCGAAAGCTATGAACTATGTCGAAGTACACTTCCTGCTACAATCTCAAGTCTTGCTATCAATATAGTTCTTTTCATTTCTTTTTGGATGCTTCTTTTTGATATCATACCACAAACGAAAGGAAACGAATACTTTGTTTTGGCTAATATGGTGTGTTTCTTGGGTAACAATTTGTTTGAAACAAATGATTTACAGACACTGAATGTTACTGCAACTCTTTTCCCGATTCTGTTCATTATCGGTTCAAGGAAAATTCGCAGAAAAGTAAGTTAAACTACACTTTCCTATTATTTCCACATCTTCAATTTTTTAAGTTCGTGAAAATAAATCCATTCAATCACCAACAAGTTGAATCGAAAGAAGACCAGAACTTTGAAGTTAGACAGTTGAACGGAAACCGTATCAATTTCACTCAGACTCAGAATGAGTATTTCGAACAATTGCAGTCTTCATGGTCTTGATTTGTACAAACTAAGCTTTAAACTTTTCAAATTCATTTCATGACTCAATCAAATACAGGTGTTTTTATTATAAGTGTTATTAGTTCATGGTTCATTCTCAATCACTTCCGGTTGTGCTGGTCTCTCTCGGGTAAACAATGACTGTCCCAATGGAGCAACTGCTGGACGATTTCCGGATATTGTGGCTACAGATGACGGCAAAGAGTTGTGTTGAATCAAACGATTAAATAAATTTCTAATTGCTCTTCGATAAGGACTGACTGTTATTATATTAATAATACAAAATAAAGTTGCTGGAATGGATAATGATATAAAATAAAGAGCTCCAATAGGTGAATATTTGAAATCGGCTCCAACGATTATCAAGAAAGTCGCCGCAACTGTCGGAAACCCAATCAATCCAAAGAATGTTGCACCGTAAATAAAAAGAGTGAGAACTATGTTTTTTTGAGCTTTTGTAACCCGTTCCGATACCAGACGACGGTTTTTGTAGAGAGCATAAAATATTCTGAAGGGGAAGTACGTTCATATTTCAATCCTGAAACTGAAATAAAAACAAACCTGTACGCTCCGTAGAAAACAATAATAGCGAAGAGAACGATAGCCCACATTCCTTCAAGTAATAAAATATTCATCGGAATCGTTGCAGTTTTCATATCAATAATATATGGTGCATAGTTGTCTATGACATATTGATATCTTGGATCAGAATTTAAAATATTGTTTTCAAGCCGTGAATGCTGACGATCAATGGCCAAAAACATGACGATTGCGTTGAAAACAAACGATAGACAACTGACTGTTAACCATATTGCGTTTATCCAGTACATATTCCTACAATCAGATTACATTTTCGGAATTAAGTTATGATGTACAAGAGAACTTACAATGTACTCCGAGTATTGATAATAATGAAAGCATGATATGAAAGCTGAGATGACAAAACAAATGTAAAAGGAGCTAAGAGAAGTACGAGACCAATAACGAAAATAACTGTGGAATAGTAGCTAAACCTGAAAAATGGATTTGTGAAGAAGAAGAGGTTCAAGAACAAGATTGAACCTGATAGGACCAACAGAATACACTATGAAATATGGACTTATGACATACGGCTGGAATCCGAAACAGAGATAATTAGAAATCAAAGCAGGAAGTATTGTGTTGAAAAGCATTATTTTTCGGTATGTTTTACTCAAACTCCTACCATAATGTATAAGAATAAACATAGTTGAAACAAAGAAAATGTCTGTAAGTGCACCAATTGTGTAAAGAATTATCCGATATGGTGTGAAAAAATAATCTTCGTGATATTTAAAAATTTCAGAAATATTGTTATAATCTATTTGAGAATCACAAAACATCAGACATTTGCGGTGTGAATCCAGATAGTCAAAAAACTTGTCGTAAATCGATGACATTGATTATTTATTTAATATTCATCAGGGATACTTTTGTTAGCGCAACAAAGAAAACATGTTTTTTTTCATGGAAAACTTTTCAATATTTCCCCTGTTTTGTCTTCATTCCACATACTACTCAAATGAATGAAAGAATTCAAAAAGTCAATTTATTATTCATTCCCAAGACTTCTGAAGTTGATCGAAATAATCGTTTTGTGTCGGTGTTGCCACCATTTCTTTTCCATTCATTCCAAGAATTTTCGACGGCGTTTTGTTTTCAGGAAACATCTGAAAAAATACTTCTCTCAATTCATTTTCTGATTCAAATAGTCACACGAACAGTCACTGAATCAAAACAAACATGACTAACTCATTAATATTTGAAATAGAAACAAAAAATAGTCAAGTTTGACTTTTCGATCTTTTGTCATTAGTTCATCTCAAGTAGAACACTACCGTATGATCTCAACGATAACAACAAATAAAGTAGTGCCTATCCGTTCAGATGCTTTTTTGTGAGTTGAACATTGAGTTTGGAAGTTCCAAAATTTCAATCAAACCACTTCCAGCCTATCACCAGTATTTTGGGAAACATTCATCTACTCACCTGTATCCATACTCTATAAATTCTTTCTCTTTGACTCCGATGAATCAGCATTACAATCCATGGAAACGCAGATAGATTTGAGTTCCATATCTGTAAATTTCCTCTCAATAGTTTTCGTTATCTCAGTCTTCTTATGCACTCTTAATTCCGCGTGAATAATATTCTGACTTTTTATAACTTTCAAAAATCATCAGTCTACTCTTTTTGATCTGGTTGATCTATTCTAAACGCACGTCTGAGTCAATCTGAAAGAGCACTTACTAGTGATATAATGAAGTACAACTTCGGGAATAGAAGACTGTCTCCATCAAATATGAATCCAGCTACAAATGCCCACAATAAGAAAAAGCAAGTCAATTGGGACACCATGTAAATTGCAGAAGAGTAAAGAAAGCTACGAGCAATCTCATATGAATTATAGAGCTGAAACAGTTCAATTAATTGAAATTTTGAATGAGTGACTCACATTGTGTTTTCGTTTCAAAGAATAAATCGTCACGTCAGCTTTATACTTTTTGTTGCTGATCTTCTTCGCGTAATAGACTAACTGAAAAGATGATTTGATATCACAAAGTTCAGCACCGAAAATTTCAAAATCTTACTGGAAAATTAGAAATGACAGCAAACTGGAAAATGATAAGCCAGTGAACCCCATATCCACCTGAAGAATTAAAAAATAAAATTACTTTGACAAAATAGAGAAACCTACCGATTATTACATTCGAGTACACATATGATGATGAAAAAAAATTGATAAAAAAGATTCCAAAAACGAAAAATACTTTGAAATAATGTGATCCATGAGATCGGGAAAATTGAATTGACAATACTCTTTCGATTGTGAAAAGTAATTGAGAAGCGAGAGAGAATGCTTCGAAGTAACGATGAATGCATAGGAGAATGAATTTTATTGGCAGTTCAGCACACTTGTCATCTTCAAATACTGTTCCAATTGAAAGGCACGCCAGGGATTGGAGAAGGAATGATATGAGCATAACTATCATTGAGGAAGATATCATTCCGAGACAAATTCTGAAAGAATATCGATTCTGTGGAGTTGAAAAACTAAAAGTTTTCAAATGTCTGGTATAGCACAAAAGGAAGCACAAACCTGCAGTAAATGTCCATAATTCCCTGGAAAACCACCAAGTGCAAGAATATGATATGGGATAGCACACCCAATATTTCAACGATAAAATGTAGAGAAAGTAAGAAATACCAGATCATTTTTTAATCTTTTAGTTTTATGGAGTTTGAATCTCCACACCTGACAAATGGAAGAAAAAAGACCAGATGTGACAGAACAATGATAAGCTCTAATGAAGAGAAACGTTGATGAAGCGAAAGAATTTCTGGGTAGACAAAAAAGAAAGCGAATGATATGATATGATTTCAACTAATATTCTTCTGTTTGAGAATGAGTTATACAGCTAAAAAGAATAATAAGTTCTGAAAAAAAAGACAGAAAGAAACACGTTGTGTGAATTCTTTATTATCAAAACAGGCAAAAGAAATCAAAGAAACGAACATAACTATGTCGTCGACAGCAACGAAAATCACGACGAATTAATAAAGAATAAGGAAAATCAGAGAGAATTGTTCAAAATTTCTCCTGTGTCCAGGCGGCTTTCATCTGCTCAAAACACTCGTTCTGTGTCGGATTTGGAACGATTCGCTGTCCATCAAAACTTGTCATTCCACTTGTGTTTACTTGGGATTTCGAGCAAAACTGGAAATTAGATGAATATTTGGGGCATTGCAGAAACACGGTTTACTTACAGCTTTTTTGAGATTAATTCGTAGACCACGATGAAATAAGATAACAGACCATGGGAAAATTGTGTGATTTAGGTTCCAGAACTGAAATAATATATGATGGAATTTTACTCTCTTAGGGAAATTTGAGAGATGAAAAGGGATTTAAAAAACTTACGATTTGTACGATAGCATCCATTTCTGGTACCTGTTCTGAATCGAAGAAATAATGACCGACTAGAAACATATACTGAAGAACAAACACAAAGCACTGAATAATTAGGTCAACGATCATTGCGAATACAAAACTTCGTGTGATTTCATACGAGTTGAACAATTGATGTTTTCTTGTCAAATCATAAGTTGAGACATCTGCCCGATACATCTTTCGACTGAATACTTTGGCCAACAAAATCAGCGGAATGTTGGATAGAACTAGAACTTGAGTTGTGAGTCCATAAATACGGTCTAATTTCACATTTCCACTCTTATGAAAACACGCCATGATCACGGAAAACACAAATATAAAAATTATACCAAAGCAAAAATAGTTTCGGAACTTTTTAGAATTGTGAAATTCGGGATAATTGATAGATATGATTCTTTCAATCGAAAAGGCGACATGAGAAGTGAAAAACACTGCAGCAGAGAAGCAATAGACAAAGTCCATTATATTAGCTGTAGTATAATACTCAATACAGTATGAATTCTTTAATATGGATCCTGTTACAACACAAATTATAGTCGCAATACCGTAAGAAGCCAAATAAAAAATAACGGAAATCGAAATTATTCCCATTCCAACTCTACAGTAATTATCGAATAATTTTCGGAGAGCAACCATTTTTATAAGCATCAAATTTGACAATATTCCAGTGGCAATGAGAATGAAATTGAGTGTATTTATTTTGAACCAACTGTCCGGTTGCTCGGGAAGATTATCGTCATTCATTTTTCAAAACTTAAATCAGGAAGCTTAAGAAAAATACATTTGATTATAATGTTTGGAATAAAGAACACTGGAGATTCAAATAAACAGCAATGCAGCCAAAAAGCTCAACGGAATGACTCTTTGGAAATACATTCATCGTTTTCAGTAACCTATTCATGGGAATTTCTTGAAACAGCTGCAACTTTGTGAGAAGTGTGTAGGTTATGTGAGTGATCTTACGTAGACTAGAATGTCAAAATTCGAATACATTTTTGACATTCAGTCTGAACAAGATAATCATTATAAATGAGCACGTTTATTTAATAATTTTGAGTAAAAAATATTAACTAATATCAATCATAGGTAAATCATTCAGCTCCATGCAACTTTGAGTTCCTGGAAATGTTCTCGTTGATTTGGCTTTAAAGTAATATCTGTTCCATCGATACTTGTAATACTGATTTTAGGTTGTATTGCCAGAATTTTTCTGCGACTCGAGCGATGTGATAAAAGAAGTACCCAAGTGTAAACTACGAAATTCGAGTTCCAGATCTGAATTTTTAAAATAGAAATCATAAAAGTTATAAACCTACCATGTGTAAAATGAACAGTGTTTTATAATAGTCTGCCATTGGGAATAATAATCCACCTAATTGTAATCCCACAAATAAAAACGTTATAAACTGTTGAATAGCATTAACAACAATGGCTGTTACCAAGCTTTTCGTGATTTCATATGATTTGTACAACTGAAAACCAAACGAAGTCATAATAATTAAAATCAGAGTGCTTCAAACCTCATGTTTCCTTTTCAAATCATAAGTTTGAACATCTGCTTTATACAGTTTTCGGCATTGTTTCTTTGTGTAGAAGACAATCTAAAGTATGTATTTAATGAAATTGTTATATGGTGTTGTTTCTTACCGGCCAATTGACAATAATAATGAAATGGAATACACAAAGCCAAAATATTCCAAATGTTTCAGTGTGAAAGTTGTTGGTATAAGAGTAAAAGAAGGCAAAAACTTGTTCGAAAAATAAAATATGATAGAAATAAGTTTTGAAGGAAGGATGCTTATGGATTTCGGGAGATTTTATGGAAATCAATCTCTCGATAGTGAATGTCAAATGGGATTGAACAATGACCATTTGAAAATAGTCTCTTATTGACAAAAGAATGTGCTTTCCCATTTGAGCATTGCATATTTTATCTTCGAACATTGTTCCAGTGACTAGACAAACTAAAGTTTCAGCACCAAAAAACAATAAAACGTATACCATGGATACTGATAAAACAGCAATTATAGTTCTGAAATGGGGAGTTCTGTTTGAAACTCAAAACAAATATTTGACCTTGCACATGAATGGAGTACTGGTTTCAAAACCAAAAAGTTTAGGAGCAAGCATTGAGATAAAATACCAAATATAATTATGACATACTGTAGAACAAGCAGATAATCCCAAATCATGATTTCATATAAAATATTAATTGGATTTCAATGTCATTCTAGACTGCAAACCAAAGAGATTTTGTTTTTGTGGTACCTATAAATTCACTTTTTTCAGAAATGCAATTAATCGAACGAAGAACATTTCGATGCACACAAAAAAGTCAGAAACATCTAGCCCAGATGCATTATAGACCAAAAGGTTTTCACCTGTACACTTTTGAAAGTTAGTGAGAAAGTTAGAATCTCCTTTTTTTCTTATCAGATGCTCAATCGAAAAGCCTGAGAATCTATCCTAAAAACTATATAGTTGTGAAAGGAAGCTAAAGTTAATTTCGAACGGATGGTCTTCTTTTCAGAATTCACAATTTTTTTTGCTTTTCTACTGATTTGTGTGTATGACGGTCGGGAAAAAGAGTAATTAGTGTTGACTCAGTATGAAATTACTCTTTCTAGCAGCAAACGGAAGTGAAGCCCAACACCGTGATTGAAAAATTTGAAGAAGTCAAAACATATTTTGACAGGAATTCAGTGACATTAAAAAGAAAAAAAACTAAAAAGTGAAAGAGAAAAAAACAAAAGTCGGCAATTTTCTTTTCTTGATATTTAAAAAATGCCGTATCACTGGGTATAATTTGAAAACTGTTGTTTTTGACATAATGGTTTGTTTGGATATCGAAATTTTCAGAAGTTCATATTCACCTTCAAAGTGGATACTTGGAATAAAAGAAGATCAATCTTAAAGTTGATGTTCAAAGCGATGAACATACATATTACAAAACTACACCGGTTGGAACTTCAATCAGAAGCTGAGATGGAAATTCAAGTCTAGAAAAACAAGGTTTCATCCAAACAAAAACATAAAAGTTATATTCTTTGAGTCACAAACTCAACACAACTCATCAGAAAAGTTTCCACTATACCTATACCTCAGTTTTTAGCTTCCAGCTCACCCATAATTTATTCGCCCGGAAATTATGTCCACTTCGATTTGTTTTCTTGGCTTTCGTCATCCTCTTCAACTCATTTTGCACCTTTTGGTTTCGAATTGTGTCAGTTCACACGCTTCAATAATCTTACATTGAAAAGACTTCTTAAAGACAATGTCACACATTTTTTGTTCATTACTCTCATACTTTCTCAGAGGACAATGCAACAGGATACCACACTTTTTTGGTTATTCTTCTTCATTTTTCAAGTTGTTCTCTGCTTTTTTGGATTGTTTTCCCAGAATGTTTTCATCAAAACTACAGCATTTGACAAGAAAATACATTTCAACGGCAGAGTTTATTTGTTTTTTCTATCAGTTGGATATCAAACAATATTAATCACTTTTCTTGCGATGACTGTAGTTTGTCTCCATTTTGGATCAATGTTTGAAGTGGATGAGTGTAGAGAAGCTCGAATTCTTCCGTTGAAACTTCATAATTTTGGAGAATTTACAATCGTCATTTTTCATTTTTTCATAAACCTGGGTAATATAGTTTTTAAAGTTTTCAAAGTTGTATTTATCATTTTTCAGATCGCCTTCTTCTAGCATTCCGCCCATTCAGAACAGAAGGAAGAGCTTCCAAAGTTTATTTTTATTTTTCCATTTTCATCTCATTTGTTCTAAGTATCATATATGTAGAACTGGCTCATCGTATATATTACGTAATAATATAGACATCTGATGACTATTTTACAGATGAGGACTTCAGAAAGTCTATAGCATTCGGGTCCATATTTTTGGTCAACGGATTGAACCTTTTGGTATGTGACTAAAATTGAAAATGTGGAAACGATTCGTACGAAACTCTTTGCTGAGAACCAAAAAAACAGTATTGTGTGACTGAAAATGCTGTTCTTAATCTTTTCACACAGTTAGTTATTACGACCAAAACACAAAAGGAAGTAAACTGATATTAGCTTTTCGTTGTACCTTGTACCTATGTTACTCCATAAAAAAACATACCTGAAGACTTTAAGAACAACTTCAATCAACTACATATTGTCTGTAGTATATTCTAGTGTAGTATAATAGTTTTTCAGATTGAGTTCAAACTATATTACTATACGAGTGTAGTCTTTGCCAACACAATTGGAATTGTTCCACTTGAAAGACGTTTCGAACTTTCTACATCCGTCGCCATGATTCGTTGTTTTCTACCTGCATCCATTTGTAGTCTTGTCTTAAAGTTCACAGTTCTAGCTTTCTTTTCAATATCTGCAATGCTGAAGGATCCCGAAGATCTTCCACCGTTCTATTTTGTATTGAATGTGGTATCATCGGCTTTCAAAAACAATCAATCATAGTAGTTTTCAGTTCTGGAATCTTGATTGTGCACTATTCCCGTGGTTTTTCATATTGTTCCATCCAAAGAAAAAACAGCAAATGATGAATTTTTTGATGATCGAGTCCCCAAAAAATTCACAAGAGAGACATGAAAATCGAGGACAAAGAGTTCAGCAGGAACATTTCGATCAATTCAAAGCAGTCTGGAAAATTGAGACATAATATCTCTTATTATTTTTAGTGTAGAAGGTCACAATGAAAATTATTAATTGAAATCTTTATGTTGATTGATAACTACTCGATATTCCATTATTACGACCACAACATAAAAAACCTTGTTTTTTCATATTATTATGTAATATAATCATGAAGATAGTGCTCAAAAAACAATGTAGACTCATCAGGTTCATTGAAATATTGTTGAGAACTGAAGCAAAAATTTGCCTTATTTTTTGAAATTTCGAATCGAACTTACGTTGATTGTGATGGCCGGTAGAAACTGAGAAAACCAAATAGCATATTGGCAAACCAATAATGGAGAATGGAGTAAATATCTGAATGCACACAACAATGAAGAACTTCTTCTGCAAAGCTCTTGTCCTATTTGATAGTTTTCTTGTTTTGACTATTAGATGATATCCACAATGGAGAATACAGAACGCTGCTTCGAATATATAAAAAGAGAGCATCAGGGATACTACCCAACTAATTAGGGACGAGTCCTCTGCAAGAATGAATATATCCATGTTGAAGAATTCAGGAGGAGGGCATTGCATTTTCTGAAAATTACAGTAATTACATGGGTCTCTAAATATTTTTGGATATTTGAAACTGAATAGATCAAGACTTACTCTCAAAACATTCCTCTTTGCGATTTCTTGATTAGGAAGTTGCATTATTATCGGAATGACAAATGTGAATCCGATAACTTTATTGAAAACTGCAAAGACATTACGTGACCATTTTGACTTCAATTTCATTCCATTCGTAACAACATGATTCTGTTGGTTCTCAAATACAATAACCATAGAAGAGCCAATTTCTGCAAAATCATCAAGTTTGGCTTCATAAAAACTAACCTAAACAAACGAGCAATTGAGCCAAATCCGATGAAAACTTGAAATATATGGGGCACTCCTAAGTGTGTTAAAACTCCGAGAGCACGTCCTCCAACAATAGGTAATACTAGGAAAGGTAGTAAGAATGTTGTTAAGAGAAGACTGACAAGAGTACTCCTGAAATTGGACGATAGGTGATAACTACTCATTGACTCTTCACCATATTTGAGAATTCAGCATAACCCATTTCGCATTCTTCAACGCTTTATCAGATTTGAACATGATTAAATAAACTCCATAAAAATTGATTGGAGCTGTAATCAGCGATAGAGAATACGAGAATATTTGATGAAAAACAGCAGAATCATAGTAGCTATGAGATGGACAGTTTGAACTGATAAATGAATTCATTGTTTGTACTCGCAGCAAGACACAGAGATAAACTTTACTTGTGTCCAAAATTGAAAAAGAAAAGAAAAGAATGTGTTCAAAACACCTGCTTTAAAATCATTTGATTGTGTGGAAAATTGAATGAATAATAGTCAGTTTATCATTAGATTCATTCTGTGGAGCTGATGATTATTTGCCATAACACAAGCGAGATTTGGAAGCGAAGAAATATGAGGATTGTTTAGTGAGTTTATTCTTATTGAAACCCTTTGTGATATTGCATTTTTGATTAGTTTCAGTGTCTAGAAACCAGAGTGTCAATTTGTATCGATTTGTCTCTGTTGAGTTGTTTCTGACTAGTCTTTCGGTCTAGCTCTTTGGAATATGTAATCATCGGAACAACAAGTTTAGCTTTGATTATGATTCTTTTTGACCAGCTCAAACTAAACATTGGGTTAGCATGCAAATATTCACCCGATGTTTTTCAAAGTTTAACGAAAAACTTTGTGGACCGAGAAACGTTTGATCTTAAACATTCGGTTATTGAATTACAAATTGACGTTTGTTTTTATCAAAAATGAAATAGAAAGATCAAAGTTGATTGATCAGAATTTCCTATCAAATATATTATAATGGAATAAAACAACTTTTTTTGGTCACCAAGTTAACTGATTTTCTATCCACTTTGAATTATCTTTTGAAAAACGTGCTAGTACTATTTTAAGAACAATAATAGAATAACTGGAAAATTTCATTTTATATTAGATTCAATTGAGCTAAATATAAGTGGTTTCGACCATGCTCTTTGACTGAATCAATGTCACTTTGATGTTTCGTCTTATCCTCAAAACGTATAAAATATAATTTCGGTAGTTTTCATAAATGGCAATAGTGGCAACCGTTGAGAAGAACCCGTGGATACTCATAATCAAAAAACAAAAATTATTGGCTGCTGAAATGGAAAAGTTGTGATTAGAAGAAGTTTAAATTCCTCAGAATCTTACTTTGATTGTAGTAATCTGTAATAATTGAAAACGCGTAGTAGTTAACAGGGACTGCCATTATAGCAAATGGAATCATAATCTGAAATTTCAAAAATATTACTTTGGAAATTCGATTTGGAATCCACCTGTATGCAAACTGCAACAAAATACTTTC
The DNA here is from genome assembly GCA_000143925.2 of Caenorhabditis brenneri. Taxonomy (NCBI): domain Eukaryota; kingdom Metazoa; phylum Nematoda; class Chromadorea; order Rhabditida; family Rhabditidae; genus Caenorhabditis; species Caenorhabditis brenneri. The sequence continues at coordinate 789,415 of GL379850.1, forward strand.
GTTTCAATTTTTTCGTTTTTTCTGATACTGCATAAGACTTTGTAGAAATACATAAGTAGAATGAGGAATGAACAATGAAAAATAAAATCTGAATAGCATAAAACAAGAGTAGCAACAACAGAGCGAGTCCGATTGATTTGGCATCGGTAGTGACTATTATCACTGGTAATTGAAAGAATTCGATAGTTGGACACGGTATCGTTTTGAGCATTTCCAGTTTTGCCCATACTTGATCCGGGATTCGAAGAAGGGATATCACAGCAGATAGCCATGGAAACACAAGATTGATAATGTAAAATGCCTTTCGTCCCTTTTCAGATGTTATTTTCCACGAAGAAGTCACAGTTTGGTTCTGTCGATTTTCAAACATAAACACAATCGAAGATCCCACTTCTGAAGTAATTTGAGAATAGTTCTGATTTCCGTTCTGACTCTTCTTGTAATTGACTTACCAGCAACACATGCCACTGCGATATAAGTTTGAAAAAAAGCATTTATATCAAAGAACCGAGTTAGAATTCCAAGAGGTGCTCCAGAAATAACAGGGAAAAATACGTATGGAATCGTGAGAGTTCCAAGCATTACGTCTCCGAATAGTCCCCTGAAAACAAAAAGTGAATATCAAATATTGAAATTCTAGTTTTTACTTTAGACAAAGATTACGGTGGATATTTAAAGTTAATTTTGATTTTGAATGTTTCCAAAACTTACCAGACATGACAGTTCAGCATAACTCCTTTCATATTCTTCATCCTCACTGGAGTCTTACGATATATCAACCAAATCCCTAGAATATTCACTGGAAGAGCAATAATTGATGTTAGATGGGAATAGAGATTCAGGAATTCAGCGGTATCAAAATATGTTTCTTTAGTGCACGAACTTCCATTCAAGGGCATGAAAGTGGATTGAAATGAAAAGAGCAGAATGAAATATCCCCGCAACAAGGTAGAATGAGAAATTATCAGTTTGATTGATAGATTTAATTTGCGCAGGTTGACTGATTTTCTGATAAAAGTTGTCTGTTTGAGAACATTGACCAACGAGAATGCTTTATTAATAAAAAAACAAATATTCACTACAAATCTATGAACTGTGAAATCGAGTTTCACCTGCTTGTCTTCGTCATCACATGCTACGATTTTTAAAGAAGATTTCGGGTGGGTGGATGACTATTCGACTTTAATTAATGAAATATTTTTGACAACAATAGCTTTTTATGTCTGAATATCTGCCCATTTTCCACATGAGAACACTGCTTCTTGATGACAGCTGATATCATCGTACTGCACATTTTGGGTCATGTTGCCAAACAGTTTCCACTTCCATCAAAATAGGGATCATTGAAATTTTAATTATTTTCTTTCAGTTGTTAGGAATGATCTTGAAAGATCACTTTGGTTAGTGCTGCAAGCAGCTGGTGTGAAACGAGATAGTAAAAAGTGATTTATGAAGTGACAAGAATGATCAGAATGAGACTGGTGTTGTAACTGAAACCGCATTTCGACGAACCCATTTCCGTGGTTTCACAGCTTCGATTGATGACTTTTCACGAGAGAAAAATAAGTTGAGGACAAACTTTTTGTATGGATTATGCAGTAATATCATAGTGAGAGTTGCAGTAGCTCCGTATAATGTCATCGTCACAAAACTTATATTGTTCAAAGCTGAAATTCAAGATGTTTTGGTTTTGTTTCCCAGAACGTTTTTCACCTTGATTATAATAGCCACTCAACATGGAATAAATGAAATAAACAACTGGAATAAGAAGAATAATACATGGGAGAATCAGTTGAACACTTATAACCATGAAAAACCTCTTCTGAAGTTTCCGTGTCCCAACTGATATCTTTCTGGCTTCTGTTCTCAAATAAGTCAGTGAATGTCCACCAAAAAACAGAATTTGGATAACTGTGACAGTGGATAAAGCACTGAGATAAGTGATAACTGGGATATGATTCAAACTGAGCACGAATACAGAATGGTGAAAATAACTTTCAGTTGGGCATGGTAGGAATTGAAGAACCTGTTGACGAGCAGACACCTGATCAGGTACTATTGAGAACAATCCGAAAAGTGAAAAAGGTACGAAAAGTACATTGAGTGTATAGAACATCACTCTGAATACTGGTCGAGTAATTTTATAGTTGTCCACGAGATATCGCTGACGATTCTCAAAGAGAATTGGCAAAGAGAGGGCGAGCACTGAAAACCTTTTACTTGAATCAGCTGTATTCTTTCCAGAGAATGCACTTTTCTGCAAAAACTTACTTCCCAAACAACCAATACCAATATAGCCTTGTATTTGAGTGGAAACATTCATGTATGGAAGTAATCCAGTAGTGAATCCAGCACATGCCGGAAAATAAACAAACGGCATCATGGCAGCAGTTAACCATAAACTTGAGAATGTTGCTCTGAACGTGGAATCTTAGTTCAAAGAATCTTTAAACTTTCAGAAAAAGTGCTGTGAGTTGAACTTACAGTGAATGAAGATATAGCATGCACCATTTAATTGTGATCATTTCATTGGGTGTTTTGAAAACGATACAATAAATTCCAAAGAAATTGATTGGTGTTGTAAAGAAGAAAAGTGTGCAAGCAGATATTTCTAAAAATCTTTCAGTCTCTAAAAAATGTGTTTCTTTCGAACATTTCAATAAATATTGAGTCGAATAATAAGATTCCAACTCTGGAATTATACTGGTTGCCATGTTTCTCAAAATGCAATCAACAGAAAAAATAGACTGAAGTTTCCAAACGATTCTCTTTTTCAGCTGCTACTTTGAAGTTTTCTGGAAGAAATAAATCAAACCTGCTGAGCAATTGTAATTAGTATCAACTCTTTTATCAAAATTTTAATATATAATCTATTTTTCTTAAATACTTTCCAAAAAATGGAATTCATGGAGAAAAAAATTAAAATCTGGCAGTCATATACATCTAGAACATCTTGAAAGAATTAAGAAGTTTGGCATCGGAATGTCGAAAATCGGAGGAGAGACAAAGGAAGAGATATTGAGAATAAGTGGAAGAAATGGAAAAATATGGGGGTTCATGGACTAGACTTAATATAACATATCCATTCCTATAAGTGATTAATTAGAAAAGATTGAAAAACTGAATAAAATATTGTTAGGCATGCGGATAATCTTCAACGAGTTCCATATTGTCTGCGTTTTCCGTTGCACCTTTGATTTCAATATCCGGTCGACAGAGGAGTTTGATCTTCTGCAAAAAAGTTTCAGAGTATTTAAAGTCTTTTATTAAATTATACCTCTTGAACTGTTCCAGGCGTTTTGAACCAAATCCAAATGGCATAACCAGGAATACATAGCATTGATGAGAGTGATAGGAACCATCCAAAAACATGACCCCAAACTGGATAATCATAGTTGTAGGCATCAATACGAAGTGGTTGATATTTGATGAGTCCGAACAAGAGAACACCAAAACAAACAGCTGGAGTAGCGAAGACCCAACAGAACTTCCACCATCCACTTGGATAATATCCAATCATACTCTTCATATGTTCATACCAACGATCGATTCCCAAACTCCATGAAATAGCAATACATTCGAAGAAGAGAAGCCAGAGAAGAGCCCATCCAGACGCAGCATAGAAGTCAAACAGTTGGAATACATAGAATCCACCTTCAGTTACAGTTGTCAATCCAATCAAATACGAAATAACACAAATCAATCCGACAAATATTTCACGGCCATATTTCTTCCTTCGAATTTGTGGGAATTCGTCAATAATGGCAGTGAAGAAACCTTCCATGGTACAGAATTGTGAATCAACTCCCAAGAAAAGAACCATCAAGAAGAAGAGAACCGACCAGAATTGTGTGTATGGAAGTTGAAGAATTCCAGATGGATAGGCGAGGAAAAGGAGACCGGGTCCTGCTTGAGCAACTTCAGCAACACTTTTTTCTTGCTGCGTAGCCATGAATCCAATGAATGAAAATATGACGAATCCGGCAAACACAGAGGTTCCACTGTTCACAAAACAAACGGTCAAGGCTTGTCTGAAAATGGAGAAATTGAAAATAAACATTGAAAAGAAAAACGTACTTGTAGACATTATTGTTAAACTTATTGTAACTTCCAAGAGCAACAAGGGCTCCCAAGCCAAGACCGTATGAAAAGAAAACTTGAGTCACAGCATCGACCCACACTTTCGATTCCAACAACTTAGAAAAATCAGGTTTCAAATAGAATTCAAGTCCAACACCAGCTCCTTCTAGAGTCAATCCACGGATAAGAAGACAGAAGAGCATCATGTATGGGAATGAAGCTGTGATATAAACAACCTTTCCGGTCCATTTGACTCCTTTGAAAATACAGAGATAGCAAATAATCCAAACGCAGAGAAGGAAGAATGCAAGGTCCCAACGAATACCTCCTGGACTCTCTAGACCAGCAGATATTCCGAGAACACGATGACTGAATATTTCATTTTATACTTTGAAAAATAAACAAAGAATCTTACTTCCAGAACTCCTTAACTGGAGAAACAACGGAAAGATCGGCAGTGGAACAGACAGTCCAGTTGATTTTGTCTCCAACGAAAAACTGCTTTTTGTACTCGTGAATATGGTCATGAGTCAATACTTTAACATTGAAGAATTCAGCAATTGTGCGATTACTGTCACATGGGATTTTAATATATTCAGATCGGCAGTTTGGAGTATTCCATGAATGATCACAGTTTTTCCATGGGACATCCGAAAGTGTGAAAGAGTTGTACAGATAGGTTGCTGCCCAGGAGAGGACGACAATATAATAAATGTTGAGCCAGAATGCCATTACAGCCGCTGCGATACCGACTCCTGAAAAATGTCCATCCATGATTCTATATTCAGAGTTTTGAATCCTTTGTTCACCAGAACACAAGTTCAGATCAAGACTCAACAGACTACACTTCATCAACTATCGTGTTTTCTTTCCACAAACAACTGTTCACAATTCGTGTCACTCTTGAAGTACCTTTGAAAATTGGACAAATTTTGAACATTCCCAATCCACCGACAGACAAAAGTTGTCCCCATGATGTTTCCAGAATGAAAAGAGGTGCTCCACAGAAGACCAATGAAATGCAGTACGGAATGAGAAATGCGCCTGCAAATTGTGATTTATGATAGAGAAAAGAGCAGAAGGATCCGATGAAGACGAGACATGACATGGAGAGAAGGGCAGCATCTCCCGAGTGACAAATTGCGTGGGGATACCCTTCCCGCCACGTCCAATGACTGACAAATTGTCCTATTGCTCTCGGATCATTTCTCTTCTTCCAATAGGTTTTCACACAAGAATTCACACCCTCCTGTGTCGACCTTCTTATTAATTTCACAGACAACAACCAGAAGGATACTTGAAAGATGATTGACGAGAAGGAAAAAGAAAGAGATAATCTTTGAGCAGTCTGGATCAAGTTTCCCTCTCACCACTAACTTCTGGGAGTCTTCCCCCGTGCTTCTGGTTGGCTGCTACTCATTATTATTGATATTTTGACAAACTGACACACAAGTGAACCTACCTCCTCCATTCTGATAGCAAAGATACGGAAAACGCCAGACGTTACCAAGACCGATGGCATAACCGATACAACTCATTATGAAATCGGCCCACGAGGACCATTGTTCCCTTTCGGCCACTGCTGCGGCCTCCACCATAATTACCTGGAATTAGGAGATTATTAGGAGTTAACTTCAAGCTGAATGAAAAGAACACAACTGAGTGGATTACGGTAGCGATCTTAACAAAAAGGTGATCAGATTTGATAGAAAAAAATGTATAGGAAAACCACAAATGAACGGTGAGCAAGAAACGTTTTTTTCAATGAAGACTAGAAAAAACATCTGACTTGCAGGTTCATTTTTTAAAGTTGATTAGAAAAAGGAGCGGAACGGTAAGAATTGGAATTGAGAACATGAAATTCAGACAGCGCCAAGATATACAAGATGAGCGGAGTTGATTTTAGCTGTGGTACCTGATATATAACTCAAGTTAAAAATGAAGTTCAAAATCTCACGAGAATGAAAAGCTCTGAACTAAAAATATCAGTGCGCATTAGAGATTATGGTAGACTTTGAGATCCAAAATAGCTGACTATCAGAGTAGAGACATGAGATTTTGCAGAGTATACATGAGAATTCGGGTAGAAAACGGAAACAAAAATCCCATCTATCAAATGAAGATCCAATGGAATTAAGTTTTCCTGCTGTTACCCATTTCAATGATTCAAAGTGCATTTTGATTGCAAAAGAAGAGCATGGAGGCAAGATTGAAAGGGGTTAGCAGTCAAAAGGGCCCATAAGCTTTGAATACTAACCGCCTTCTCCTTCTGTTGTCTCATTCATTTACAAAATCAACTAGCAATAGAGCAGGAGTCGGAAAAAAAAACTCATCCGGGAGACCAACAGGCTCGCATCTGACACCCAGGGTGAGAAGAGGCAGTTTGTGGCTTCGTTGACATAAACAAAGACACGAATCACACTCGGAAGATGAAGATGAAGAAGAAAAAAAGAAGATGAAGGAAAGGAACCAAGAGTGGGGCGGGGAAGGTTGTTGTAGTGGCACATGAAAGTGCTTTGGGTCTGGCCACTACTGATGAAGATGATGATGATGATGGGAGGAAGATTGGCCCGTAAGATAGGGAGAAAGATAGAGAGAAAGTGACAAGAGGTGGAGCAGAGGGCGGCGCGGGAGCACACAGCTGTCCTCATCCCGACAGGAGCAGCTCTCAAACAAGAAGATGTAGAGAATGAGCTGATGAAAACCCAAGTTGATGTGTCACATGGGTCATGACCTGGTTTCAGTGACGGGTGTTCTTTTGAAAAAAAGATAGATCTGCAAACAAGCTTCTGAAAACAGATGACAAGGAAGGGGAAGTCTAGAAACCAAAGGGAATGCTGATTCTTGGGTCAATTCATAGCTACGGTAGTTCCGAAATACTGAACCATCGGGAGTGCCGAGAATTTGAACACGGAGAGTTTCGAAGACGTCGCAGTGAAAACTGCAGTTGTTTGTTTTTTGAGTAATTTCTTCGTATAGTTGAACAATTTTTGGAATGTGCTTTATGAGCACGTTGCACATATTCGGGAAGAGAAAAGCATAAAGAAAAAAGAGACATAAATACAATAAAAGGCTTAAAGTGGGCTCTTTTGAAGTATCTCAATGGGTCTTCTTTCGTGGATTGGGACGAGTGGAACAACTCGAAGAAAGAACTAGAAGACGTTGGATGAAAGAATGTTGGAAATAAAAGATGAAAAGTTTAAGGATCAGTAGAAAACGGGAATTCTAGATTACGATGCTTCGGTTTCTTTCATCAGAAAATTCGCTTGTGATGAAACATAGGCTTTTGAGCATAAAAAAATTTCTGGGTTTTTTTGATTACGGTATTTTTATCCGCGATTTGGTATTTCTCAATGGTTACACATCTGCAAGATCTATTTGAATAATTCGGCTTTTTTCGTGTCACTATTTCAATGAGAGTCCAACAATAACTCAAAAATTCAGCTCAAAAGAGATCAAACCTTATTTTTCATCCAGACTAAAAACAACGGACAGAGTGTCTTCATACTGAATTTTTCTTCATTTCCTCTTCATTTTTCCTCCCATTTTTATTCAAAAACGTCCCACAAGTATGTGCTCATCTCTGAATAAATGAGGCAATTGAAGAAAGAAAAAAAAAGGAAAAATGAGTGGTGAATTCTGTTGGGTGAAAATGGTGAAAGCCCTTGTATGAGAAAAGGCGGGGAGAGTGAAAAGACGCCAATTTTTCATAAATTCTTATATTTGTGTTGAAGAAGAAGTGTCGACAAGCGGAGGAATACCCTGTGGGCTTTTAAGGGATGGAATGCTCAAGTGAAAAGGTTTCAGATTTGTTTACTTGGAATGAAAAAGAAAAAGGGAGATTGGGTTAGAATAGAAAAACGTTCTGGTGATGGATATTCGATTGAATACCAAGATAGCATCTAATTTCCGGTACTTTTGAGATTGATGGGAACGAGAAACGGCTAAATTGACATGTTATCCGAATGAATCACGATTAGAGCAGGGTGGTTGTAGCTGGAAAATGGAAAAATAGAGATTACAGAGCAGACTTTTTTGAAAGATCGCCTACAAAAAAGCTGGTAGCAAGTCATAATCTCCATTGCTTGGTAAAGTATAGAATGTCTTGTTCAAGCGTTCCCAGTCTATAATTTCTTGAATAAGTTTTACAGTCCGTTTGCAACAATTTTTTTTAACGGCTCGTAGTTTGAGAAAACCAACAGAGCTTTCTTTCAGAAAGTTGTTCTAAATCTCTCCATACCTTTGTTTTCTAGCCGTTCTGATCTATCAATAACACATTACCTGATTCAAATTCATTTGAAATCAATATCCCTAGTTTTCCACCCTATTTAGACTTTTCGAAAACATGCTGTCAATTTAAATTATACACCACTTTTTATAGCGAATACTTAAAATTTTGTTTCCAAATCGGTGCCCGATTCGAAGCACGAGTTTTTTTTTCATTGTGATGAAACAATGTATAATTCAATCCGAGCAATGGTACTTTTCAAGTTTTCGAACAATTATTTTTTGAATTTGCAACAGTATTCAAGTATATTCAAGAAAAAACAAAATTAAGAAAAGCATTACATCATGTCTGAATTATACCTGAACCTAGTTTTGTTTTGCTCCTCTCAATTTCGTATATCTGTTCAAGTGTGCTCCTGAAAGAGTAACAAAGGCAATCATCATTTACTACACCTACAGCGGAGAGTTATAGTGTGTTCTCCATATAAAAAAGTGGCGTTTTAAAAGTACATAAGCAGTGCTGAAATGCGCTCCGAAAGAGTATTGTTGCGTAGATCAAAATAGACTGTCTTGCGTAACGTTACCTTGTTTGACCTGCGTACCGGGACACTAGGCGCCTGGTTGTTCCCAGTTTATGCACTTTTGAAACGCCAACTGTTCATCTGACAAACTGACTACATTTAGTATTTGCAGTTTTTTTCACTTCCTGACTTCTTGCAATGAAGTTTTCTTACTTCGATCTTTCTTCCTCTTTTCCAATGTTTCCTTCCTACCTGAATTCTCATTCGATTACCCCTATCTCTTGCCAATTTTTCCCTCCACCTCCTCATCGTCATCATCATCACAAGGTATTCAATTCAATTTGAAAAACAATCTGAAATTGTCTCCACCCCTCGTCAAACTATACGATTACGGTCATTCTTTTCTTTACTATTACTTCAAATACATCGCCCTTTTTGAGATGCTTCAGTATTTATATATCTATGTATGACTACCGTATTAACCAACACCTCTTCTTCTTCTTCTTCCTCTTTCTGTTGACCATCTCTCTGCCATTCCTGTTTACTGTTCAGTTACTAGCCACCCCGATGGGAATATGAGGAGGAGGAGGACGAATCGAGTGACTGCGCACTCGTATAATCTAAAAATTGTTCCTTTCTTTCTTCTGAATTTCATTTTTCTTGCATAGTTTTCAATGCTTTGTTTTCCATTTCTTGCTTATAACCTTGAGGTTTGACGCCTCTTTCTTTCAAAAGTCCAAAAGTTCTAGAATCACAAAACACAGAATTATTTTTTCTCCACATTTTCCTTCGCCAAACATCTAATTCTTGTCTATCATAAACGTCATATCAGTGATCGAAAGAAGAAGAGACCCCTTCATTTTTCCCATAATGTTCATATGGTGGACACTGTCTGATAACATAACTATTCCATATAATCAAGTGGTGTTGATAGCTGATAACAGTTGACACCAATCACTTTTTCCCCTTTTTTTGCAGTTGCTGCTTCTTATTATTCTTAAAACCTGTTTCTTTTTTTTTTAGTTTTTTGTATTCTTTCAGAAGACCACCCCATCATCAGACTGATTTTTCTGTCTGCGCCACAGATAAACACTCGTTTTTTTTTCCGAGAAGAGATCACCAAAGCAAAAATGATTGACGATATGATCACTGCAAAAAAGTTCACTGCAGAAATTCTGGAGAAAGCTGAAAAATTAAAGTGAGTTTTTGGAGTTCTGATTTTGTTTTTTTTTATTAAAAATGGGATTATGGTTTTTGCAATGTCAGCCTAATTTATTATTAGGACATTATCTGCTTTCCAAATGAGTATCGTAAGTGCCTTTTCAGATTTGAAACTTCAAAGACAGAAACATTTTAGTTTTAATTTTTGGTATTACTTTGAATACATATTATTACATATTACCCCTGATACAGTTGCCCTACTGTCCTTCTAGTACTGTTGTTCATTTCGCTAAATGTTTGGTTATGTTAAGAACTGGTTTTCGGCAATTACTTTTTTATAATACCATTGTTATGTGGTCACAGCAAACCACCATCTGTTTTTCTTTGCAGAGTATCGATTCCATCAGTACCTGAAAAACTAGACTCCCCGTTCTTCTTTGCTAGGTTTTTGAATGCAAACAATGGAGATATTGAAAAGACTCGTCAAAAGATTCTTCAGCTCTTTGAGCACAGAAAACTAATGGGATATGACAAAATCAGTGATCTGGATATATTTACGACAGTAGACATTGGCAGGGAGTGTTTTGAGGTGAGAAGATTTGAAGTGAGAAAGATATTGGATTTCCATTGTTTTCAATTTCAGAGGTTCCACATTTCTCAACTAAACTATGAAGTGACATCAAAGAATTTGCACGTATTTGTACAAAGAATGGACGGGATGGATATAAAAGAGATACTGAAAATAATGCCATTGAGTTATGTTCTTCATTCTTACTTCATGCTTCAAGAAAACTTCTCAAGAGCTATTGCTCATACGGAGAGAAAAACTGGAAAACCTTCTTCAGTTGTTTGTATTCTTGATTTGAAAGGATTGAATTTGATGGATTTTATGAATCCTTTATCAGGACCAGCTCAATTGGCCAGACTTGTCGTTCAAATTTGGGCTGAATATTTCAGTGACCATGTTAGTTTCTTTCTTTCGAATTTACCTAAAAACATTATGTTATTCAGTTGTGCAAACTTCTTCTCATCAATCCACCTGGAATTATATCAGTGATGTGGCAAGTCACAAAACGACTTGTTGATCCTAATACAGCAGAAAAGCTGGCATTCCTGAGTAACATAGAAGATCTCAAAAAATATTTGGAGCCTGAATCAATTCCAATTGAGTATGGTGGAACTTATCGAGATGACACAGGATATGCAGATCCACCAGAAGGAGCATGTAAACCACCGAAAAAGATCATCAAGGATGAATATAAAGCACAAGATTACATTTGGAATGAAAACGGATTGTTGAAAGCACCAAAAGGAAAGAGCTTCTCAGTGAAATCATTCCATACATCAGAGTATTCTGTGCAAGTTTTTATTCCATTTTGCAATCTTCGTTCTTCTCTTGGCATTTATCTTTGACAGTTGAACTGTGATGAGTAAGAAAAGAAACGGTTTTTAACAGGCGACCTTCACAGAACACCACTCTTGTTTTCACAAACCTTCAAAATGACCAACTTTCCCATTTTTCAGAAAAACTTCTACGGCAGGAAAACTAGTTTGGAGTTATACATCAAGTGGAGACATTGACTTTGAGATAGTACGAAAAGACGCCGGTAAAGAGATTGCTATCTGGCCGAAGATCACCGTTACAAGTCTTAAGGTTTCAGTTTTTATCGAAAAAATGTTTTTCGATTTGTACTCAATTTCGTTTGTTTCAGTTGCCTGAATTTGGCGAGAAATTGGTGACACCAGGAGAGTACATTTTGAAATTCACGAATCCATCGAACACTTGGTTCCCAGTCAAAATAAGTTGTGCAGGAGAAGTCTTCAATGTATAACTCATCATATGAAAATTTGTAAATATAAAAAAGGAAACTTTATCGAATTTGAAGTTTGTTATTAATTGCTTTATTAGTTTTTCGTAAAAAGAAAAGATAAATCATTTACAAAGAGTAATAGAACCCATTTCAAAACGTCTTATTTACAACGAATCGACTCCTCAAACATAGATAAATAACAAATATCAACTGAACAGATATTACCGAAACAGTAACGAGCAGTAGTGTGATCCAATAACCTATTCCCAAACAATATCCTTCCATTGTTTTTGAGCTTATCGTTGTTTGAACCAGTAGTTCTGCTCTTACTTTTTCAGTCTCTTCATTATCAGTCAGTGGAGTTACATCGTTTTCGTCTTCTGTTGCAAACCGACGATTTCTTGATGAACAATTGTGCTGAAAAAATACAATTTCTTTTTTTTTGTTAATCACAAAGATATTTAGAACTCACTTTTTTACACTTTTCACAATATTTAACCTCACATTCGATCTTGACCGCATCACCTTGTTTGAATCTAAACGCTCGGAACGGTAAAATAAAACCGGTTTCGGTTTCTTTGATCTCGTCTCGTAAAACGTATTCTTTTGCATGTTGAGTAGCACATCTGAACGAATAAACTTAATTCAAATTATACTGAAAATAAAAGAGAAAACATTGAGTACTCTACTACTCACTACTCTTCTTCATCCTCGGGCAACCACCCTCTTCCACTCTCCCCCTTTTCTCTCCACACATGTCTAACACCATTCGCTCTCTTTCGGTGGTTTCACTCGCGGCCGACTGGTTAGCGTGTTGCTTTGCTATGCGACACTCTTGAGTTCAATTCCACGCCCGTGATGGTTTTCATGCGTGTCAGCTGAGATCCCCTGATTAGAACCACCCTTGAGGTTTGACTAACTGAGGCAATTTTGCTGTTTTTTTTTCGAGAATTCTTACCCCTTCTTTATGAGTACTATTTTCTCATCACCATCTCTGTCCAGGGCTGTACATTTTTGTACGAAAACATGACGAGCAGATGTTGAATTATCAGCAGTGAAGACCAAGTCAAGACTTTGCCCGATTCGGACTGTTTGAGCTTTTACGATTTCCCGTTTTCCACGTAATTCCATACTTATAGGCTTTACATTCACTTTTCCGTAAATATCGAGATTATTGAAACGTGTCGATCTATAAATAAGAGATCTTGTTTATCAAATCCTTATCAAAAATGTTTACTGTTTACCTTAAATTCATTGTTTTCGACACAGCGACTGCTTTTTTCTGATTCGAATAATCACAGCGAACTTTAAAAAGTTGATCATCGATCGTGATCACTGTTGCATTCTCGACACTTTCCACGTTCTGTGTAACAACAACTACAGTTTCGAAGATATCACCATTTCTCGTAATTGGACATGATGTATCATTGTGAAGAATTTTCAGTGTTGCTTCTCCACTCGATCCAATTGTTTGAGAACAATTAGAATGACCATTTCTCACATAAATTTCACCTCCGACTAGGTCATTATTTTCAGGATTTCCAGAAGACACTTTCACAGAGATATGACCGAAATTGCATTCTGTGTTGATCTGCACATCGTTAAGACCATTCGGAGATTTCGATGAACTTTTGATAAACAATTTCTCTGTAAAACTTCATTCGATTACAGAAAATACTGAAATTAACTCACTTTCTTCTACTTTTTTCTGGTCTTTCTTATTTCCGGTGGAAAACGTTTTCGCTTTATGAGATTTTTTGACCTTCGAAACTCCAGATGGTTGGGCAGTGCCTATGAAAACAGAAAATGGAATAGGAACGAAAATTCGCCTTACTAGTCAGAACCGTTTGCTCAAAAGTGATAACGTTCAGTGTGAAAACTGAACAGTTTGAGTTCTGATCGTCTATTTCCACAGCCCCATCATGGAGATAACAATCACGGGCTTTCGTGTAACTGATAGATTCACAGCTGAAACATAATTTTGAAAATCAATCAGTGATTAGTTTATCATACCTTCTTGTAGGATGAGTTACACACAACTGCATACATTGATGTAACTCCAGATCTTTTGATACCAAATGTCCTTGTCCTTTTTTACAACCTCCAATTTCATCAAACAGAATTGCAGAGCCATCACTCAGATCATTCATATCGATACATAGTTTCTGAGCAATCATTGGCAATGATTTTCTTCTTTTTGATATAACACAACTGTTCAAATCCTTAGATTGATATGCATACTGGCATTCTTCCGTCATTGTACATTTCTCGAGACATTCTGCTTTCAGTTGTTCATCTGGATTTGAATAAGAAACGTACAAAGAGTTTCTGGAGTTGCAATCCTTTTTGTACTTTGAACATGCATTTGTTAGTACTTGATATTCATCATTCACAAAATCCAGAACTTGTCCTGCTGGATCATACCATACAGAGTAACACTCGGAGAATATTTCATTGTACAACACGACATCGCAATCTTTACATTTGTCCATACATCTTCCAAGACCATCCGAGCCGTTGTAAATTCTTGATTCTCCACGGATTTCAATGGCGTCAAATGCAACCATCTTGAACGAATTGAGGCAGTGGACCGCTTCTGCAAAATTCAATAGTAGTCGACGGACCGGATTAAGGGCGGTAAGTGAGTGAAGAGAAGTGAGGAGGTGAGATAAACTAAACGGTTTGAAAGTCACACCTTTTGAAGAGTTCAAATAAAAAAGTTTTCTCAAACAACAAAGCTCTACCTTTTAATCCATGTAGCTCCATATAAGACACTTTGAATCCACCTGTATCCATTTTCAATGGAGCAGATGTACTAGATGCAGAATTCAAAAGACAATCTTTACTGTCTCGATAGAACATTGCCGAAAGACACGGGAAACTTTTCTCCTGTGCACACAAAGTCAAACACTCCAGTTTGGATTCTGCCTTTCGAACAGAACGACTTCTATCGACAAGTATTCTGTCATCCCATTCCATCACAAGAAGCTTATGGGGAGACTTTTTGACGCATTTCTTCTCGATATAATTCTTCTCTTCAAGACTTCCAAAGTAGTTGGATTTATCCATTACCATGCATTTTTCTCCTTGGAATAGAACTCCTGAATAAAATATCATAATTATACATTTGTTATTCAACATTAGCAATCACAACAAAATATAAGTTCAGATTCGGAATTTTCCTGTAGACTTGTCTAATAATTTTCCTAATGGAGCATTGTGACTCTGGTAGGCTTGTTAATCAGAAAAGCATAGAATCTTTCATATGTAACATCAGTTTTTCAACAATATTCATGGTGTGGTTGAAAAAATAGTTTAAAATTTCTCAGAATCATAACCCGAAAATATGTCCTGAACTCTACCTGTACAGTTCCCAAGAGCACATGAATTGAAACAAGCAGTTGCTGAAGCAGGTAATTTAGCCTCCCCATTCACAAAAAAAGCGACGGTTTCCTTGTCTTGACATCCATTTGCGGGAAGAATTGAGGATAGAATGAGAAGGGGAATAAGCGGAAACGAAGCGAGAAAGTACGTTCGCAATATCATGAGAAAAGATTGAAATGAATCATAACTTTTGAAACCAGTGGAAGAAGTGTTCCGGAGAAGAGGAAGAAGTCTCCGCCCCTTTTTTATTGTGACCCACAATTCGAAATCCAACTTTTCGTTTTTACTATACAAACATTAGCCTTTTATCATTCAGGTAGCCATATTTACGATGGGTTTGACGATTCAATGAATTGATGAAATCGGATGGATTCGGCTCACTGATTTTATAGGTGGACTTTTGAATTCTAAGATGCTTCTGTAGTAAACAAATATGAATTACATTTGTTACATTTCGAAAAGTAGCGGTAAACCAAACTTTCGATTAATTTTTAAAAAGGGACCAATCATTTGATCAAAGTACCCTAGGGATTCGTGAAATCTATCCCTTGCAATAACCTCGATCCTGCAATGATGTTTTTGAAATTGAAAAAGAATGCTTGAATTCGAAACGAATTTATTAACAGTAAGTACCATGCAAATAATGACCGGTTTCTAGTTTATGACCTATACCTCGAATCGTGCATATAATTAGAAGTAACATAATTTAATTATAACATTCTTCTATTCCATTTTTCTGATTCATTTTTTGTTTCAAACTCTGCAATACTCGTTCTTTGGCTTCAAATGTTCCTAACTTCTCATCCGACTCTGACAGTTTATCGAATATCTCCTGAGGGACAAATGGACAGTCTGGAGGCGCACTGAATGTGAATGTAGTCACTTCATCTTCTGATTGCTCATGTTCCGTTTTCTTCACTCTCCTTCTGATTACTTTCTTTTTCTCTTTTTCAATTTCTTTTTCGACTTCCTCTTTTTCAATCATTTCTTCTTTCTCGGGATTCGTAGGCAAACCTGCACCACTTTTTCTTTTTTCCGCATTCCGAACTGCCGAGGCCAGTACGTTACGCTCTTCCGATACACTTATATTCTCCGGTGTTGGTGGTTTTTGCAATGCGAATACATCATTTAGACTTTGTAACATGGCTCCTCGACTGAATCCAATATCAGATGTCACTCGAGATGCAAGTGGTATTTTTCCGAGAAGTTGTTCTAATGGAATTGGAGAAATCGAATCAATTGGAATGTCCATTGAAAGAAGAAGAGCAGAACTACACCGATCTTCTTCAGTGAGAGTTCCATCAACAACTTCTTCGTATTGTTCTCCACTCAATTCGAATATTTCGTCGAAGAACTCTTCAGCGTCTAATTCAGATGCCGTTTCTTCTTTGACAGCAGTGTTTCTGGAAAATGTTCATTTGTTTCTAAGAAAACTTCCTAAATTACTCAGAAAAACCTCCTAAAATTGTTAAACTATCGATTGCAGTCGAAAGAATTATCAGTGCTTTTATGGTAACAAAACTCACAATCTCCTAATACAAGGGCTCGTCAGTGCAGTATCTGTTCCTCCTGGACTTCTCTCTCTATTAGTATTTAACATCATTCGATGCATTTCTTTTCTTTTCATCTTTCCATGTTTCAGTGTCTTCATAACAGCAGTCTGTCCTGCTAGTTCCTCTTTTTTCTTTGCTTCTTGATTCAACCTTCTATTCTCTTCTTCTTTTTCAATCGCCAAAATACGATTCTGACTGTTCGGTTCAATTCCAGTAATTTCCAAACAAATACTCTCCATTGGTGCTGGATCAGGTGGATGACAACGTCTGGAAAACAAATAAATTGTATATGGTTTCATATAAAAAGAGTAGCTTACTTTGGATCTATCATTGCATTCATATTCAGAATACATGAGACATACGGAACTAATTGTTTGGCTGCTGTCAAAATCTGTCTCGCAGTTTCTCGAAGATTCAAAATCTCTTCGACTTTTTCTCGATACATAATTTGTTGCCGTCGTACTCGATCCAACTGTTCCTGCCAAATCTCTTGCATTTCACTTTGCATTCCATCGAGTGCTGCAGAATGCATTCCGAGACTCGCCTCGATCTTTTTACACCTTCAAAAAATCACAGATCAAAAATATTTTGATCTTTTGCAAGTGGGCTCACGTTTTAACAATCTTCTCAACATCCTCTTTCTCGATGATACACCTTCGAATGGTCAAGTCTCTTTGTGTCTCAAGAACTTGTTCACTGATTGAAGACAACTGAACAACCAACTGACGAAGTGGATCTGGAAAGTTTAAAGATCACAGATATGATCAAGAAATGAAAAATCTTACGTTCAACTTTTCCGAAAAGTTGTCCAAAAGCACCAGCCAGATCGATTGTTGCTTGGAATTTTGAGAGCATTGATAACGCCTTATGTGATCCAGATCCTCTTTTATAAGAATTCGAAGAGCTTCCTTCTCGAGACACACTAATTGGACACCATGCAGCAGACATTCCAAGGTATGGTTCAAGTGCTTTTGCAAGATCGGATCTAACTTCTAAACTATCAGGAGTTGACGAAACAGGAAGTTTGTCAACAGTCTTGTCAAGAAGAACACTTATCCTTTTCTGAAGTTGTGGGCATAATTGTAGCACATCAAGTTTCGATGCACTTGTGCAGAGAATTTGGGCGGAGAACAGACAAAGGCGAACCGGACCCTAAACGTTTTTAGTTGGTTTGCTTGCTAAGAATATTGTTTTACCATGACTGCTTCGATTTCTTTGATTTGTCTCTTGCATTGTTCATCACTCTGTTCTTGTTGTTTCACCAATTCTTTAGCCAATGACTCTCTTGTCGTCATTACTGTATCAATAATTTGTTGACATAGCTGATACAATGATGTCCGAGCATCATCAAAATTGGAAGCATTCTCATCCAAAACTCGTTGTCTTACATTCAATTCCTCCTGTCTTTCAGATTGATAGAATCTCAATTTGGCAGCTGCCTGCTCGATTTTCTCCAAACACATTCGATGTCCCTGTTCAATTGAAATAAAGCTATGACGTTCTTCAAGTGGCCTTCCATTGAAACATTGAATGCAAACAAGTTTTCGAACATCCGAGCAGTAAAGGATATAAGGCTCATTGTGGTCTTTACAGAGTGCCGAGCTGTACACTTTACTCCGTTCTTCTGAACTGATTATTTTGTGAGAAGAGAACATTCGAGCTTGATGAGTCACGTTTCGACAGACTAGACATAGTGATTGTTGACATGTTTCGCAATAAAACATTGGAAGAGAGATCTGAAAAAAAATACTGGAAAATAAATTGGTAAACGATTTGTAGTTAACCATACATATATTTTCAGTATAAAGTTTTGAATAACTCCCTACTATCAAGAGTTACCATTGGAAGCTAAATCACATTCCTTTTGTATTTTCTGAACAGTTGACTTTGATAGAAAATGGCTTGAAAGGTTTTCAAATGATATCTCTTAATAAGATGTGTGATTTCAATGCTTCCGATGATCATGATATAGTCTTCTATCGAGTGAATATCACTGGATTTCATAATTTTACTTTCCGTAGATTGTTTTGTGAACTTATTGAAAAACTCACTTGTTCACAATTCGCACATTCTTCCATTTCTTCTTTAGAGGCATCCAATAGAAAAGCAGCTAACCTATCCGGTTGTGGAGTATGACTCCTTGATGTCGATGGTGCAGATGAACATGATTTACAGCTTGGAGATCCATTTGAACATTTCCTACATGTAGTGTGTTGGCAACTCAACAGTATGGGCTCTTCGAACTCCTGAAGTCAAAAAGTTTCAGCACTTTTGAATTTCGAACAGGAACTCACATTTTTGCATATTGTACATTGAAGAGGGTTCTCCTCCATTTGATATGATTTAGCAGGGGGAGCACCCACAAAATAAAAGAAAAAAGAAACACACAGAGAGAGGGAAAAAGAAATAATTACACTCAAAAAGAAGAGATGATGAAAAGTCAAACGAGAAGAGAGGAACCAGAAGAAATATAATTGAGAAAGAGAGTTGAGAGCATTAGACAACTTCCCGACGGGAGAAATCACAAAACTTTTTGGAGACACAGACCACAAATCGATTGGAGCAATCGGAGAAAAGAAAAAAGAGACGACAATTGTGATATTTACGTTTGAGGAAGAAGAAGAACGGAAACTTGTCATTCGGTTTGCCGTGTTTGCTTATCACAAAAAATTTGGAAGAAGTCGGTTTATTGTCTTTTTGTTGGAAGTAGTTCCATCTTGTTCCATGTTATGTCACTTCTAGCATTTCGATCGCTCTACTCGGAATTGTTACAGTACTCCTAATCTTTGTTGAGCCATCGTTGTATTAATTTTTAAAGAACTGAGTGATTGATTTCAAGTTTTTTATAATTCGTGGAGAAAAAGAAAACGGCAATGAGAAAACAATAAGGAAAAAGAAAACATTACACTATACATTTTACCCTTGATTGATACTTGTGGATTAAAGAGGGGAAAAGAGGAAACTAGAGTCCAAAAAAACTCATTATCATCATCGTCTAGTCAAAAAGGATAAGGAATTGGAAAAACAATAAACATCACATAATTTACGGGGGAGGAAGGAAATGGAGAAAGGAGATGAAGAAAAAAAAAGCAAGAGTTTGTGGAGAACCGAAAAAATGATAAATTAAATATATAAATTAGGGTGCGTTGATATTTTAGTCAATGAGCTTCTTCGATTTGAAATAGTTGCGGAGGAAGAGAACTTGCCAGATGGCGAGACCAAGAAGGCAGAGCATCGAGAAAATCGAAAGGTAGAGTACTCGGCTGTTTGTCGATTCTGAAATTAAAGAAAAATTATATGAACGCATAACAACAAAGATAGCTTAAAATGAGATTGTTAATGGGGAAATGATCGGGTTTCA
Organism: Caenorhabditis brenneri; assembly: GCA_000143925.2. NCBI lineage: Eukaryota > Metazoa > Nematoda > Chromadorea > Rhabditida > Rhabditidae > Caenorhabditis > Caenorhabditis brenneri. Next base: position 809,513 of record GL379850.1, read on the forward strand.
AGAAGGAAAATCGGAAACTTCTTGGATTTTCAATTTTTCGGTGAAAGGCTTATTGAATTCACTTTTTTCGTTAAATTAAAAGAAAAACCATACCGTTCGTATTTCTCATCTCCTCCTCTCGTTGACGCATGAAGGCAAAATCCTTCGTAATGGAGTCAGCCAAATCTTCCAATCTTCTCAATTCAACCTCAAGTGGTTTCAGCTTTTCAGCCTTGGCGATATCATCATAATTTTTCGCTTCAACTCCATGCTTCAGAATAAGAGAAACCTCGCGTTTCTCTCCAGGGTGCCCAGCTGGTGGATGATTCTCAATGCAAATCTCAAAGATGTCGTACTCATCAGCGGTGAAAGCGAATTTTCCTTTCAAGTCAGCGAAGTTTTCACGCTTGTAGAGAGTGTGGCCTCGAGTATCGGTAACCTGAAATACAGTGTTGATATACTGACTCGTTTTTAAACTGGCTTACATGAATGCTTCCGGTGTATTGGATTCCTTGACTGAACTCGTATTCTCCGGTTACAACGACATTCTGAAATATTTAAGCTTAGTATTATATATATCTACCACAGGATTTTTAACCTGAAAACAATCCTGGCAAGCCATCGAAACTATTATTTATAGAATTACTTTTACTAAAAGTTCGACTAGCTACAAGTGGTGCACAAGACTCTGTTTTAAAATTAAACAAAAACAATGGATCAGTTTATTCCTATTGATAAATGTTTGAAATCACGATTACCTTGTGAATTTCCTCTTTTAGACACTTTTTCTCTTTCGGTGGCACGTAAAACCTGAGGGAGTTCACAAGTGCCACTGCTGACAGCAAGATGACTAGCGTTTTCATACTGCTCAGGATGATTACCTGAAAATTCGAAAACTGATCAGCATTTATTAAACAATTTATAGGAATATTAACAAAAATAGCCTTGATTAACCGGAATTATACTGAAAATACATCGAAATCTGGCATAAAAAATGAAAAAAGGACATCAAAACCAACGCGGCGTATGCGGTCGGACGTAGAATCTGGTGTTTCCGCAAACACCGACTATCAACCGTAGTCTTACGAGACGTTGGCGTTGCACTTCAACACACTTCAACAAACGTATTTCTCGAGGAATTGAGCGCAGAAATGATGAAAGTGTTATCTAAAAATGCATGTTGTTGAGTTTTTGATCTAAACGAAAAACAATCACAAAGATTTGATGTTGGTGTTGATTCCAAATTCCAAGTTCGAAAATAGAGAAATATTAATAATAACAGTGAATTCTATATAGGCAGTTGTTTGAATTCTATCATCTACTATTCACTCCCAGAAAGAATACTTTCGAATTTCGTAATTTCACAGAAAAACTTTTTATTGTGCCATGAAACTTTGGTTAATCAAGTCTTTTCTGAATAAAAAAAAAACGTTTAAACATATTCTTCTCGGAGAAGGATAGACATTTACCGGTTGATTCGGATGCAGAACATGTATTTGTAAAAAAAAGAATGTATATCGATCTTCTGTTTGTCACAAACAGGTGTTCGGTTTGTAAGGAAAGCTTAATCTAAAAACAAGATTAGCTTAACCGATCTTGACAACACAGTTAACTCGAATGCGACTAATGGGCAATTCCAGAATTGTTCGTTGAGCCGCAAATAGAGCAATGAAAACGCACTCGCTGTTCAGATTGCTTTCAAAGTTGCAGTAAAAACAGAAAGTTTTTAGAAAAATGAATATTTATTTGAAAAGAAATCACATAACACCATTGATAAGAACGAAACCAATTTGATCAAGTGGAGCGAATCCGAGAACCTTTGAAGTGGCAGCCCATCCTTGGTTTTCGAGTGATTGAATTTTAGCTGGATCGTTTTCATATGTGAAGTAACCAGGCTTATCAGTACGACTGAATTCCTTGAGAGCAGCCAATCCCTTGATTCCTCCGCATACTGGTCTGTTGAACGTGAAAGTGTATCCAGCAAGGGAGTGTGCAATGTTTGGTGTGGCGACTCCTTTGGGGATGAGAGTGATGTATTCTTAAAGCAAACAATTTGAATTTGTTGAATCTTATGAATAACTTACTGCTATCTTTGTCGAAAGCAGAGTAGATTGCAATTCTTGAACCACAAACAGCCTCAAGTTTCAAGTTCAAGGCAGTAGGCCCTTTTTCAAGAAGGTAGATTCCAGTGTTTTTAACAGTATATCCAGCTGTGTTTTGTTCATCAACTTTAGTTGGTTGGGCAATGTTGAGAATGTTATCAGTGCTGGTGAATTGCACGAGTTGATTAGTCGCAAAGAAGGAATGAGTCTGAAAAATGGAGATCAAATATTTGAAATCTGAAAACTTTATACTCACATAATTGGCCTTTCCAAATGGCTTGTTGTAATCTGGTGCTGCATTTTCGAGAACAAGTCTTTCTGGTTGAGCAGAAAGAGCATATCCGACAAGACGCTGTGGGGCATATCTGGATTTGTCAACGGTGGTTGAGGCGAGATTGACCAACTGGTCTGGTTGAGCTGGAGACCAGTAGGCGAATTCTGAATATTTTGATTTTGTGTATAAATACCGATTTCGAAAATGAACGAACGTTTCAAAGCTGCGGAATACATCTCGATGATTGGCATCTTGTCGTCTGAGCTACAGTATCCTGGATATGGGGCAACAAATCCGATTGGCTTGGCAGCTGTTGCTCCAGTGCTGGACTTAAGAGCGGCATCCAAGACTCGGGTAGTAGTGATTCCTGAATGAATTCAGTTTTGTCATTAGCTTTGAGGAAATTAAGGAATACCTCCAGTTGTGTTCATGAAAGCATAGATTCTTCGCAACTTTGGGCATTCAGTGACAGTGCAAGAAACGGAGTCGGCTGAGTAATCGTCTTCGTAAACGCTTCCAATTGATCCTGCTTCAGTCTTGTAGTTGTCCACTTGAGTCTGATCGAAGCTATCGGCTACATAGTAAGTGAAGGACTTGTCATTTCCTTTGTTGTCGTGGAATGTTTCGATCTTGATCCTGTTGACATAGAGACCTGAATCTTCTGCAAGGCAGAGGGACAGAAGGGCGAATGGGAGGATTTGGATGAAACGAGACATTTCTGACTTTTCCACTGCTGCCTTCTCCTTTTATTGGGATTTGTGGCTGTCGTTTTTTGGTTTCCATTCGTTGGCAATAGAGGCACTCATTTGAATATGGAAATATGATGATTACTGATTAGATCGTTGCAAAAAAAGATAAACGAGCAAAAATCACTGGATACAGATCAAACCACATATAGTTTTCGAAAGAAAAGGAACATTCTTCAAGGATCGGATAATCACAATTGACTGAATATATACAAAAACCAATGGAAATACTCCTCTAGTTTCTGTAGGATAAGATGAACACCCACACATAGGTAGCAAAGTTTTTGGGAAGAGCGACGAAGTCTGCATCTAGAAAACCCTAATATCGCCGAGTAACATCAAATAGCTTCCATTGTGTTCCCGAGGTTCGTTTCTCGCTGTAATCATGTATTCCCCTTATTTCCTTCTTCAAAAATTCAAAAGTTCAAGAAATCAAAATACAGTTCAATTGTTTATTGATCATCTATAATTTATGTGTTCAAACGCCAATAGCTGATTAAAGCATTTACAATTCAAATTGGTAATGGGTTGTTGATTAGAAATAATGAATTTTGAACTTTTGATAATAACAACTCTGAAGGATTTTACTTGAAGATATTTGTGGAGGCTTTGAACTGAAAAAGCTTTTTTTTATAGTTCTCTGAAGAAAAAACAAGGATCGGTTCGATTATTCGATTTTTTAGTTTTCAGATTCGGTATTGGTTGTTTGCCAGAGCAGACTGAAGATAGGATCGTATAAAAATGGAATACTTTGAACCTGGAAGTGTATAGCAGTAATGCTGCTTTCCCTGAACGATTCCATCCGTTTTGATGAACCTACGAATAAATGAAAGATTTTCACTCGACGAAAAATAATTTCCAATAAAAATCTGTCGATGCAAGAATCAAAGAAATCTGTTCATGTTTTTCGATCCCCTTTTGCTCCAGAAATGGAAACATGTTAGTATAGTAAAATACTTTTCGAAGACATTTGAGAAAAAATCTTCCAGATGAGCACATCCTCCACACTTGGTCCTGTTTTTCTTCATCCATAACACGTAATTAGCCATGCGTGCATTGAAAGAGAAGCCAACCGCGCACAGTTTTCGGGAGAAGAAGACCAACGTAAATTGGCGGTTTCGATAAATGAGCACTAATGGATGTGCCTTCCAATGTCATGATGTTCCGTAGAAGCATACCATATCCTTTTTGAATTCACATAATCATCATCATCATCATCATCTACATTATATTCCACTGTGAAAATGTTTAAAATGGGAAAATGAAATGAAGTGACCGAATCAAACGGAACGAGTCAAAATAGCTAATTTTCCAGTTTCATGAACAGCTCCTCGTACCTACGTTGCCCATTCATGAATTACATAATGTCGAAAAGCAATGAATATTTCACTATGGGAGTCTAGAGACATTGGCTGCTTCACTTCAGTTCACTTCAAATTGTAGGTTCATATTACGAAAGTATTTTTGAGTCAACTCTTTTGAGAAATGTCTTTCTTCCTCTCATGGACCTTTCCCTTTCTCCCCTGTACCCAATTGGCATAATCATTTATTTTTTCCATAGTCAAGTCACAAGTATTTGCCATACTTCCCCTTCTCTTTCTTCTATTGCCATCTGAGTTTGCTTGCTTTCCTCATCAATCACACACCACCTTTCCTAGCTAGGCGCTTTTCTCAATTGACATCTAGTGACCACTTCTCTCTTATACTTCGCCGTCTTGGTCCCCTTTCCAGTGTTGACTCAAGCTGCTGCAGCTCTGAACCTTGACAAACAAAGGTACAGGTAGCTTACCAGTTGATTTCTGTACCACTCTTGTACAGCAACCGTAATCTCCCTCCCTTTTCTTTGAAGTCAAGCGGAACCGATCTGATCCCTACCTACATAGACAGAGCAAACAAATCAGTTAATCCCAATCCTGGTTTTGGAATCCAGTATAAAAAACTTTGAAAAAGCGTGACCTTTTACAAAAAAGGAATACCGGTGTGGATGTAGCTGTTCGTGAAGAATGGCAGGTGTCTAAACAAACCGGCTGCTGACACATTGAGAGGCTTTCCGAGTGGGGAAGAAGAGGATGGCGCTGAAATATGATATGTAACGGCGACCCGCTGTTCGAGATTCGGATGATGAGTGGAACAAGGTGTTCTGATTTGAATTTGAATGAGAGAAATGAGATCGACTTGTTGATCAAACAAACATATTTCTTGGCGTCTTACTGTTCGGTAGTGAGTTTATGGATAATGAGCAGTGAATAAGAAGGCTAGGAAAGCTATGTGGACGATCATTTTTAGCGTCGGTAAAAGGTTTTGTTACATAAGCATGACTCTTATTTACGAACCTAATTATTCTTTCCGTGGTTTCAACAAAACTTTATGCTCAATATCTGTCGTAAATAAACAAATTATCGTAACTGTGGTGGAGGAGAAAATCAAATCCAAAGATCTCGATTTCGAGCCCTTCTGTACGATTTTGAATCCTGGTTTCTTGATTTTAAAAAATTGTTTCAAGAAGTCTAAGCTTCTCTTCCAAATTCACTTGATCCTTGGTGCTGTCATCGAATACTTGAGACAATGCTGCCTAATGAAATTCCTAATGTTGCGAAATAGCTCATTACTTAGCCCCAATTTCAAAAAACCAAGATTTGATTCTTATTCTTGACAATCTTAAAACTGTTTTGATAGCTGTCATCTGGGAAAGACTCCTGTATACTATTTTGTTTCCGCTGAATTTGAAGCCTTCTTACCAGGTCCCTTCTCTACCAACATACATAATGAATTTTTTGAAGAGCCGTTGAGGGACCGACCGACCGAAAAGTCAAGATAACACACATCTGTGAGCGGCTGAACAAACACATCTTCATCATCATGATGGCAACATGATACTTTGTGTGTGTAGAGAAAAAGAGCTAGCACACGGCTTCTGTAGAAGGACCGCATTACAAACTGCACCGGATGACGTTTTCTTTTGTGAGACAAGATAAGCGCTCCAATTAGCGTTTTGTATGTATGTGGTTGTGGGTTCTTGATGAGTCAGTTCTCCCCTCCTTTGCTTTATTCTTGCGTTTGATCCCGCCAATTACGGAAGATGGAAGAAAAGAGAAAAGGGGTAAAAGGAAGAGAGGAAGGCATCAAGAATGAGCCTCTCCTCCATCTTTCCTAGGACAATTCAATTTCGTTTTCGTCGTGGAATTGAAATTTGGAATTCGTGTGTTGTTGCACAACAAAAAGAATGGAGAGGATGAAGCTATGAGCAAAAGCTCTAAATGATGAACCATGAATTTTTAATTGAAACTTGAGAACAAGAACGTGCTAAGAGTCTTTGCTCTCTCATCTGTAAATATGAAAGTTCATAAGGAACGTGGATTAAGAGACAAACGTTCTGTCCTTGAGAATTCATTTCATCCGGAAGTGGGTGCCAATTTCCTGTGCAATACCCGCCGCTCGTAAGACAATTCTTGATCCCTCACACCACGGTTCCTTTGACATTTGCCGCAGATATACCACTGTCACTAATCCCCCGGTAGTCGGACCTAAAATGTACTAATTGCCTCAATTATGCAAGTTACGTCGAAAATGAAGCAAGAAGAAGATGGGGGCAATCGGAGATGATGATGATAGCGATGAGTAAAAAGAGGAAATGAGCCAGCTGGCTTAATAATCGGTTGATGAGTGTAGTTGAGAAAAATAGACTATTCAAGATTGACATGAGAAATGTCATGTACAATTCAGCTCTTTAAATATATAGCTTACCCTCAAGAGACATTTCCACTTTTGAGTTGATTTAGAAAATTTCATACCTTCCTTGGAACACAAAGATCAAATCAATACGAAAAATTTTTTTTAATTTTGTGTGTCTCACCCGGATTCGAATATTTCGCAAAACTATAATAGTTTGACTTAAAAAACTGTGGAAGCTCTTTTTTATTCAGTGCTGCTGTTCCATAAGCCACTCAAGCTTTCTGAAGAACGTATGTTGCCAGCCGTCTGCACTAAAAAGTAACTTTCATTACTGCCGATGTATGCCCAATTAAATGTGCATCTAGGATCCAAACCAATTATACGCCCATTTTAAATTTATGATTTCACTTCCTTTTCAATTAAATGACCACTTTCCGACTAAAGTTCGTCTGAAACCCCTCAGACTTCTTCGCCTTTTTGGCGCCAACCGACCATCTTCATTTCGAAAGCTACTTTTATATTCACATACACAGGAGTAGGATCTCATTTCTTCTTTTACATTTTTCTGGGTTTTAATGTCTCTCGGGACAAACGAAGGAGGAGACAGGTGTCAATTGCCAGCCTAATTCAATGTGCGACTGTAAGATGTCCGTCCAGCGCGCTTGCTTACCAAACCCCTTAATTAGGTGGAGAGCATGGCACGTGCAGAGTCGCAGACTCGATTTCTACTGTACAAAAAGAAGGCGTCAAGCGATTTCATGGCCCTGATGCTACTGTGGCCCTCATATATCTTGCATACTCATCTCAATTGTATTGCTTTTTGACCATGTGTCACTTTTTTCGTGTATTTGTCTGTGCGTGTATTTGACACATTCTGACCCTCACTTTTGAAATTTCTTCGACATCGTCTTCTTCATTCTGTGGATTTCTTTGTCTTCATTTCATTCCTCCTTCTTTTTGAAACGATGCTCTTCACACTTTGTCTTCTCTATCAACCAAAGGCACCATTTCAAAATGGCAATTTTGACAAGTGGTGTATTTCTGATGGTGCACTTTCGACGCCTACCAATGATTCCGGTCATTTTTAATGAAGACTTCTGTCGAGTCGGATTAAAATTGATGTGTATTACAGGGTGTATTGAAAACTAGACTAGTTTGGTTCTCTACCGTGCTAGATGACTCACAGTGACAGTCAGAATAAAGTGATATAACCCAAGTACTCGAAAAGTTGTAGGTGTAAGTTTCACTTTTACGAATAAACTTTCAATTATATGTGATGTGATTGATTTTTGGGTTGCCAGTGCATTCAGAATATGCTTTTTTGTCGTTTCAAAAGCTTTCGGGAATGATCTTTTTTCAATTAAAATATTTTTTTGATTAATTGTTTTATCAGTGGCTGTTTTGATCAAGTCCTGAATTGACACCACAGAGCTAACATTGACGCTTTCTGATTGCTAGAAGTATCTGGAAACCTTACTTTTCGGATCCTTATATTTCTACTCAGATAGCAACCAAAACTCTTCCGATATTCAAATGAGAACATTGGAGTAAGCCGTATATTCAAGTCAAGCTTCTCCCTGAAAAGGTAACCCAAAACCAAGTACCTCTTTTGTTCATATTCTAACATACCCACAGCTAGAATAGTATAGCAGTCACTAGTTCAGGCCAGTAGTTTTTTGTTTGATCAAGTTTTTTTTGCGTAACCTTTTTCTTTCTCTTGCTAACCTATATGCATGTTTGGTAACATTGTCTTTTGACACCTCACTGTAGTTGGTGAGGGAGGTGTGAGCTCCAGAAGAAGGAAACACTTGTGGCATTCTTGTTCGCTCCTCCTCAAGAACAGAACCCTCCCGGTCACACATTGTCCTTCATCTATTGTTTTGTTTCTTCCTTCGCCTTCTACTTTTACTCCACCCACATCCTTCACTTCTTCCTTTTCTTTTTTCCTTCAGTATCGTTGTTTCTTTTTCGGTTTCCTGTGAGGTTATTATGGTTTTACCATCAGTCTGCCGAAAAGAGTAAAACCCCGATTTTAGTGTTGTCCACCTCCTTTTGTGACTCATCCCTCTTCCATTTTGGCTCTGGTGGTGGTCTTCTTTCAAAAACAACCCGGTCATCCTGAGGTCCCGTTGGCAAATAGAAAGAGGCTCACATATTAGGGAAACGACGGATATGGTGGTGGAGGAGGGCTAAAGTTTCCTTCTTCAACCATCTTTAGACCGAGAGAGATCTGACCCCGTCACAAATCAAATAAATCTCAACTCATCAAGTGCACCGGCTACTACTCAAAAAAAGAAAAAGAGCCGCTCTGACCGTCGATTGCAAAAACATCTCTATGTCCACAAACTGGACATTGAGCTTCTCTTCCTCAAAAGAGACAAACCTAGATTGAAATGGACACCACTGTCTTATTGGAATGATCCTCTTTCCCTTGTCTTTTCTGATGCTCCTTCCGTCGACACATCGTTCAGGTGTGAATGAATAAGCCGATCGACTAGCTTGTTTTCTCGGCATTTCTTCTTGGGTTAGTCAACAGTTTTTGGTGGCAATTGGAGGCCAAAAAATAAAAAATTTGGTAGTTTTCTGTTTTTTTAGTTCGCTATGATTGCAGCGAATTTAATTCTCTGAAACATCGCTTTCTAGAATTATGAACAACTTTTCATCCATATTGACTTCATATAGGCCATCTGACCAATTCTATTCCCTTCGGTTATCATCTTTCCTTCGTAACTAACGACCTCGCCCGGAAGTGTCAACAGTAATTGAATGGTCCGTTCCTCTTACCTTTCTCTATGCAATGCCATATTTGAACAGTACCTTTGGCCCCGTGTGGTTCTGATTCTTTGTGTGCTTATTGGATTAACCTGTAGCTCACAATCAAACTGATCTAACTCCCTCCGATTGAATACAAAAAATGATTTGAAGAAGCTAGAAAGTCTTTTTTTTTATGTTCTGTGCTCTTTTTGTTGCCTTTTGCCTCTCGATGCAACTTTCAATGTGCTCGTATTTCATCGAACTTTGGCTCGTTAAGACCGAAACGACGTCGTCGTTGGTTTGGAAGCCCCGGTCTTCTAACGGTCCCACAAACCAAGACGCTTCTTTTCTCTTCACCCAACTGCTTCTTTTTTCTTCGACGTCGTCGTGTGGCCGTCTTTCATTCCATTTCACCACCAAATCCCCGCAACATTAGCATTTTCTATTCAAAAAAGTAAGAAAATTGTGGAAAAACAGAAAACATGAAAGACCACAAGGAGGTAGACCTTGAAGTGTTTATGTGGTTCTAGAATGAACGAGTCGAAATAGTGGTTGATTCGTCAGGGTTATGCAATAGACGAACACATCAGTGCACTGTTATCAGGTGCCACAGGAAAGACAACATGTTGATAAGATACGAGTAATTAGTTTAATAATGTAGATGATTAGACATTCTAGAACTGTTTAGTTGTGATTGTAGAAGAACCAACATCCTACTAAAGTTTGTGAGAATTCAAAGTAGATTGTTGTTTGAATTATTGTAGTTTTTGTAGGGATATAAGCAATTAATCCGGGATCCTGAATAGTTGAAAACCAGTATATCCTATGAATCACAAAATCCAAATAAAGAAGTTAAGAAGACGTTGCGAAACGAGGACAAGAATTCAATAATCTTTCCTGAAACTCCATCTTTTCTCACTTTTTCTCATTGAAATCTTCTTTTTTTCTTCATCTCAGCCCCTCTTCCTCCCCTTTTCTTAAAGCTGTTGGATTGACATCCGCATTTTCAATCCCTTATTTTCAAAAAGAAGTTGTTGAAAAGAAAAGAAGCACTCGTTGTTCAACTCTTCTTCTGTCGATTAACTTTTCGAATCGTCCCGTTCGTTTCCTTTTTCGAAAGACAGAAGGGTTCTATTTCCTGTGTTAGAAGGGTTTCTTCTTCTTCTCGCTTCTTCTTCTTCTTTCGAAATTCACATTCACATCGGTCTTCTCCTATTTGGAACAAACTCAATTTCGTTGTGCTCCTCGGACCCTTTTTCCTCGATATCTTCTTGCGAAGGAAAGAGAGGAGCACACGGGGACACACCTCCTTCTTTGGCATCAAGCCAGCTGCCCACCCATCGGGGGCCCACAAGAAGGCCACGCCCACTCGGTGCACTTTTTGTTGCTCGTGCTCCTCGTTGCTGGTGTCGTGGTGTTGGGGTGGGCTCTGGGCTCCGCCGCGCGATTGAGCACCACAACATTTAAGATTGTGGAGTCGTCGAGCTTCTCCTCTTTTTCATCACGCGACACATTTTTTCCTCATTTTTCTTTTTTGCTGGTGCCACTGGCGTGTGTCCTTCCACACCACGAACCCTTCAAGTTCATTTTTCAAATTCTGGATGGGAACCTTCATTTCCATCTTCTTCTTCTTTTTAATGCACGCAGAGCCCCGAAGAAACGGAATGATTGATTCTGCTCCGTCACCATTCCAATTTATTTTTTCTGGCTCCTTCTTCTTTTGGAGTGTCCATTACTCAACCTTCTATCCACCCCACTTTCCACAAGTATTCTTATTTCTTTGGGTTTTCTCGCCTCATAAATATTTCCTTTCGAAACTCCTGAGCCCCCGAAAAATAATAAATTCCATATTCTTTTCGTCCTTTTTTTCTCCTATTTTTTCCCATCCTTTCTAAACAACTCATAAGCACTATCACAGTGAATTACACGCAGCAGAGAGCTCTTCGCATAATTACATTTTCCATTGGTCTTCTTCTTCTTTTTCTTTTTTCCCACTGGCTACTCTTGTTTTCTCCCGTCTTTTTTGCTCTCATTCCAGAATATTCTATATTTATACGCGTGTTTTTTTCCAGAGACCTTCAAATATCTTACAATGAACACCCGACTCGTTTACGCTATTGCTATCCTTGCAGTCTTCGTTTCTGCGTAAGTTTCGATAGAAAAATCTGTTTACAGGAATGGTTTTTGAGCAGTGAAAATATAATCTCCAAAAAAAAATAGTTGGAAATCTTTTAAGAAGTCATGAGTGTTTCCTGTCTAGCATGATTCATATCCACTAAATTTCAGACAATCTGACGATGAATGGGATGGAACAGTCAGAGACAAGACTGAATTCTGTGGAGAGTATGCTGAATACGCCCCCGACTACTGTCAAAAATTCATCAAATGCTGTGAAACACAGTTCGATCCATCGAACGGAGACAAGTGCCAAGTTAAAGAATCTTTTTGTACTCCAACTGATGACAGAAAAAGTGGAGAGGGAGTCTGCAAATTCTCCAACTGCACAGAACTCATCACAACAACCACAACCACAACGACTCCAGCTCCAATGTACGAATCCATCAATGCTGCTTACCAAGGTTCGTTACGGCAATTACTTAGACTGGGAATAAGGGGGAAAAGACAGCGTTGATTCACATTAATCCTCTCAATAGGTAATCGGTTGTATCATTAATCAAGACCATACATTTATGACCACTGGCAGGTGTGGATATACTGCACGTGTCTTGTTTGGCATGCTGCTGGTACTTAAATCTCAGGACGGGTCGTTAGTGTTTTTGATCATTCAATAACAGATAAGATCTTGATTTATAAAAACTATCTTTGGCACTCCAATTCAATTTAACGAAGGTCTCAGCAAGAAGTCAAAAAGCAAACAGCATTCTAAAAAAGACTAGACAGAGCATTTCCAAACGCTATCTTCCTCAGGATCTTATTTTGAAGATTATTTTTGAGCTCGAACGAAAATCTCGTTTTGATATGACTGCTGTATAGTATAGATGAGAAAGAGATGAGCACCGGAAGTACGAAGAGGAAGACATTGAGCTCTTAAGGTCAAACCCATAGGGGATTTCGAAGCACATCATTAGAATTTCGAGGTGTCCTTCTTCTTCTTCATCCTTTCTATCTCTCTATTTCTTACATAAGAGACATTTTGGACATTTCTCTTCGAAATTGAAGGGACATAAGGAGAGCCTCCCCACTATTTCCATCTTTTAACCCTTTTGAGTATAAGAGCGCCCGGAAATTGCGTGACAATTGACTATTCGTTATGGGAGGTCCGGAAGACAAAAGGACATGAAATAGACTGGCTAATGAGCTATCCTAGTATTGGAAACCTTTGATACTCTCAAATCCTTTTTGTTTTGTACTGTTTTGCCGCATGGTTGCACTCGTTTAGAACTGTTCACGTCTAATTAGCGGGATATTGAAAAATGGGTGTACCATCGGGGGCCAGGTGGAAGAGAACCGTGTGGTCCCGAGATGGATGGATTAACCGCCCGGATTAGAGGACCAGGTGAACGTTTTGTCCTGAAAACCAAAAACGACAGGGTCATTAACATTAGAAAGGTGGATTTGAACCAGGATAAGGGAATAAGACGGTAGAAAATCCGATAAGACATATTACTGTATTAGATTTTCAAATGATTTGTTTTTCAGCTGTCACCATCCTTGCCCCACTCGCCGCTGCTCTGTTCTGTGTGATGTAAATGAAGGAGGATGAAGGTAAGATCAGGGGTCAAAAGTAATGTTAACGTGGAGAATTAGCATGGTCCTGAGATTTTAATTTGGTCAATAAGATTGAAACGACAACGAATTTGTAACTGCGAACTATCAAATTCAGTTAATGATCTTAGAAACAAGTATTAAATGAATATGGTAATAATATCAGTTTATCTATTTTCCTTCAAACCTAATCTAAGATTTTCCATTAGTACCTTCTTCCTCTCCCTTTTCCTTCTAACCTAAATTGAACATATGTCCAATGTCTCCTCTAATCCGACTCCATCTAATCTTGCTTTGCCTCCCAGCCGGCAAGCCATTCGAAAAGGGATATAATGTTTCAAGCCACATGTCATATCTTTCAGATTTCCGTCTTCTTCTTCTTCAAATCGTCTACATCTTTCTTCACACTACCATCACGTCTCCATCTATCAGTTCAGGGATCTTCATATTCGTTTTCCCCTTTTCAAAAACTCCTTCCCATTTTATAGTTTTGTTATTATGTAGCCTGAATCCCCTTTCTCTCCAAGCGTTTTCAGATTCTCAATGATTTCGCATTTTGTACGGTGATGCTCTACAGTTAGAGCTGTGACTCAAAAAAAAATTCAAAAAATTTCAAAATTATAATTATGACAAAAAGTTTCAAATACCCCAACTATATCAATGCTTTCCAATAATATTCTTGGTTGATTTTTATTTTTTTCCACTCTCCCCAAAACCTCTTCCACGTATTTCCTGTTTTTCTTTCATTAATTATGCCTCGAATCAAAAAATAAAATTATATGCGATGTGTCAATATCAAGTTTCTGTTCAAGACATCGAGAAAAATCGAATCGAAATGAATTCCGCTATTGGATTTTGATTGGGATCAAAGAAGAAGAATACGAATTTTATTAAGTGAATACTTTATTATTAGTTGGAGAAAATAAGAAAAAAAGAAAGAAAAAATAAATAACAAAATAGGAATTTCTCTTTCTATATTGCACTTGGAACACTGTTGAAATCCATCGGAATCAAATGAGATATGCTTTGTTTCTTTTTCTTTTTCTTTACAATTGACGATATGTATAACACGAGATGTCTCCTTTTGTCTCTTGGCAATAGAGCTCAGTATTGGTCACATAGCTGCAACATTTTATGGTTTGAACCTTTTTGAATGGATAATGTTATGAGGGTCGTAAAATGACGCCATGACACACAGTCCTCACCTAAAATCGCCATTTGCGCAAATCACATCAAATCGTCCGCCGAATTGTGCCTCAGCTGCCAATTGGATCATTCTCTTCGAGCTGTTCAATTGGTCGTCAATGTTCTATAAAATGATGGTTTCTTGAGGATTCAAACATCTGTTTGTTTGGAATGTCAGTTCTTCAGAAATGTTTTCAACGCAAGAATAAGAAGAAAGAACTTACATCGATGACAACCTTTCTCAAGTCATCAGAGTTGCAAAGTGGGTCATCGGTGAGATGGAGCTCACTGATATCAACCTCCTTCTCATTGGTGTCAGGAACGATTTCCTCTCCAACTGGGAATTCAGTGGAAGTAGAGGAAGCGGCGGCAGTAGTAGAGGAAGCGGCAGATGGAGTCTTTACGGTCTTCATCATCGTTGTCTTTCCTTCATCCTTCTTCTTGATTGGCTCCTCTTCATCTTCAATCACTTCAGCATTCTTGGCGGCAGCGGCGGCGGCCTGAAACAAATATTTTGGTTTTGAAATCCCAAAAAGTCAAGCTGCTCCTATATTAGAGATTCAAACATTAAAACATTTTATGCAAACTTTTTTAGAAGTTTCAACTGTTTGCATCATTATGAATATTGGAATATTATAGTCTAGTCTCTATATGATTCTGAATTTCGAATTTCCTTCACAGATTACATCTGATATCAAATTTTAGCGATAATCAAATTTTTTAAAGGATGATTTTAAAGTCTGGTGAAACGACTGTTCCGATTCATAGTTCTGATTAGTGATCACATGCAAAGCAATTCAGAAAGCCATTAGTATAATCCTCCGTACCTGATTCCCGAGTTCAGATGCGTGTTGGGCCGCTTCGACCACATTGGTGCCAGTGTTCTGAAAGTGATAGCATGCAAGAAATAAGTGCAAGGATAGATAAAAGGAATGAAAAGAGTTGAGTGTTGTGGTGCAAGTGTATGACGGCAGTTGGGCAGCAAAGAATAAGCTTTTTATAGTTCTAGAAGTTAATAAAGCAAACCATGCAAGCCTACAGCAACTAATAGCAAATAAAAAAAGCAGAAGCTCATACCTGATAGTTTGGCTCTTCACGGGCAAGAGAAGCAACAACTTCTTGTTCCTAAAATATTCATTTTCTTAGGTTCAGTTATCAAATTATCAATATTTACCCCAGTGTAGGCGGCTTCGTTAGCTGGTGCAGCAGACTCCTCATGTGCTGGAGCAACTTCGGCAGTTTGGGCTGGAGCATCTTGGTAGTTTCCTCCTGCTTGAACTTGAGCTTGAGCTGGTGCGGATTCTACTGGTGCTGGTGCTGATTGAGCTGGTGCTTGGTATCCTCCAGCTGGAGCTTGAGGAGCTGGTGCTGGTTGTGGTTGATATCCTCCTTGTGGTGGGTATTGTGGCGGCGGTGGTGGTGGTGGAGCTTGTGGTTGGTATCCACCTTGTTGGAATCCTCCTTGTGGAGCTCCGGCATAACCTCCTGCTTGTGGGTATTGTGGAGCAGCAGCATATCCTCCTTGTTGTGGAGCTCCAACGTATCCTTGAACAATATTTCCTCCAGAACATGGAGCTGGAGCTGGGGGTGGTGCACATGCTGGAGCTTGTTGACATCCACAACCGCCTCCACCTCCACCGAAGAAGAAGGCGGATGTCGTTTGTGCCAAAAGAAGTGTGGAGACAAGTCGGAATAGCATTCTGAAAACAGAATAAACAGTGAATGAAAATGAATAAGAACTGAATAGAAAAGAGGGTGGAGAAATGAAGAAGAAGAAGTGGCTAGATGCTAGAAGACCGATGTCAATTACTTTTACAACTATTGCACTATGCGGAATCTCATTGAGGTGGATTTGAATCTGGGTCAGAAGCTGCATAGAGAAGCATACATGCTTTACCCTGTCAAAGTAGTGAAACAAGAGAGAACCGATCGGTTAGCCGTCTATCGGTAGGGGGAGAAAAAGACTTTGGCGGGCTTGATTGATAGTGATAAGCGACGACGATGAGTGTCCGGTTTTTTGTCTATCGGGATGACAGTTAGTGGATAGGATTAGCAACGAGAAGATTGGCTTGGAAGCCTAATCGGTATATGAATTGAGTGGAAGTGGACATATCCGATTTGATGGGCGGTTATGTAATAGACATGAAAACTACTACTCATTATACTCAAGATAAATGGCATGGCAGAAGACAAGTTTGTCTAGCGGAATTCCTCATTTTCTGAAATACCCTATTTGTCACGTCATGATCTCACTTTCAATAACTATAATGAGTTCTAGATTCTGAATTATGAATGTGTCTCAGATACTATCAAACGTCAGTTCTTTGAGTTGTTGTTTTCAGAGAAAATGTTTTGAATTTTAGAAGGTTATTAAAACAAATAAATGAATTGAAATCTTAAAAAAAATAAATAGAAAGCGCCATTGACTGAATCTCGTTTTCAGGTGTCTCTCAAATCCTTTTATACGGATACACCGTCAAAAATGCGTTATCATATGTAGTCACTGGCACACACACACCCCAAAACTTGCTAGCTTCTTCCTAGCCGTCCTCCCCATTGTTCTCGATTTTTCATTCGGAACCCGATGATGCTGTCGACGGCTTCACCTGCGCAATCCCGCTCTCTTATCTTGCTAACGTTGAAGGAAGAATTAAGGAGATGGAGATGCAATATTCGGCAATATTCGGGATGTGTTTTTGATCAAGATTCGGATTTCATCGTCTCTTTTTGGATGATCGAATGGGTAGTTGTAGATGGCAACAACAGGTTCTCGATGGCAAATAAACACGGAAACTGAAAAATGCTGGATTGTTTATTGATAAAGAAACATTATTTGAAACAGTTTGTTCAGAGAAGAACGGAATGGACAAGGAGGAAACAAAAAAATATCGAAAGATAACAAAAAGCGAGATCTTATTATGGAGTTGTGATGCATGTCTAATGGGATCAAACTAACGAGAGTAGATAAACAGAAGTTGTCTTTAATGCGTTTGGTACCAATCTCAAGAATCAGGAAGTAACAGCTCTGCGGAATCGAAATTCGGAACAATTTCCAAAACAAAACTTTTGTAGGTGAACCATCTCACAAAGCTTACTAACTCCGGGAAGAGAAAAGTAGCGATATCCGGAACGTCAGTCAAACATTACCCTTCAATTTTCATTGCAAAATCGGAAACCCTTCCATTAGAAATCTGCTTTCGCTTTTTGTTTTTGTGAAATAAATGAAATCTTTGTTAACTGTGTATTTTAATCTCTGAACTGAGGTACAGTAAGCATGATATCGTTTTTGTCGTTCACTATTTGACGAATGATTTTACAAACTTCATATCATCGATATTCAGGATTACTTGTCACAAAAGTCAATTTTCCAGCCTTTAATGTACGTGCTTCTTAAACTTTGCAAAAGCCCATTTCATCGATATACATGACTATTTGTCACAAAGTGGAACTTTTCAGCTTTGACTGTATGAGCTTCTCATTCACTTTCCAAGTTCTCTCTAGTACCCCCATGTCTTCTTTCAAAAACCCAACAAAAAATTACTTCCGGCCGAGATATCCCTCTTGGGAGTTAGCCATTTCCCGATTTCTACATGTGCAATCATTACTTTTCCATCGTGAAACGCACACTTCCAAATTCGAAATGCACACTTCCAATTTATCGTTGGTCATACGGGTTCCGAATCGAGTAGTCCTGTGACAATGATGTCAGAATATTTCGACAATAAAAAATTGAATCTATTAAAGGAACAACATTTTTAGACGTCCTTTTCAATGTTTCGTATATCGTTTGAATTAGTTATTTCAGTTGTTTCAATTTGCAAATTCCTCCCACTATATCTATTTATGTATCTTTCCAGATGACTTCCCCCAGTCAAGTAAAACTTCAGTTCCTTGTTGAAATTAATATCCGTTTCTTATCGTTTTATGAAGATCGAAAAAAGATCATACTTCGTTGGAGGTCGAATAATTGGTGTTAATTGAAAAGAGATCATCAGGTTCATTTTCATTAAAATGAGTATAAATAAACAGAGCATTTACCCGTACAAAAAATAAACAGCGATGGAATTAATTTTGACTTCCCGAATTGAACAATTTTGAGATTCAATGTTTGAAATACCGTGGAACGTTTGTTGATAATATTAAATAACACCATAAAACACCACTTATAGTCATCGCGACGTCTTCTTCCCATTACTACTTGACCGGATTGAAAGCTGTGCTTCACAATGAGGACACATCAACGGAACGTCGTCGAATTTACCAGTAAGCTCTACAGCTGCCTCACTGTACCCTTTGTCACTTTGATGTAGAGATCTTGTTCGTTTTCTGATCATTCGTTCGGTAACTAAAACCAGTCCTTTTTTGAATTGACTGTTGAGTCGAGCATAGAATATCCAATTGAAAGCAGCTGATATGAACGGTAGAAGATGTGAATAATAGGTGAATGTCATTAGTTTTGGATTGATCTTGAAGCCAGCAACAATGGAAACAATCCCATATATTTGTGGAAGCCAGAATGGAATTTGGCATGAAAGGTAGAAGAATGTGGCTGCCATTGTGTAAATGGTAATACGGCGGAGTGGAATTCGAGATTGGAGCATCGTTCTGAAAAAAAAAATTGAGTTTTAGATGTATTTTCTGAGACTCAATCATGATAGCAATCCTACTGAATTGAGATTTCTGTTTGTAAAGTGAACAACGGAAGCAATCATTTTCTTAGATCAATTCAACATCAATACTAAAATTCCATTCTTCTATTTTCTAATTTTCACTCTTTCTTGTTCAAGATTGTCTCGCTTTATAACCCTTGTCTTGTTTTGGTTCCTATTCTTCTTTTTTTACTCCAACTAGTCCAGAAATCTTTGATTTTCAGCCAGCTGACTCATCATTTTTTCTTTTCACACACGCACACAAAAATGTACCTTCTTTGTCTCCTTAGCCGAAGCACAATTTTCGCGTAAAAGTATGTGAGTAGAGTGCATGGCAGAACGAATGCAAAAAAGATCAGAAACGCCGACACCCAAAGCTTCCATTCACGAGTCATCCCATCGGTACACATCTGTCGAGTGACGGCATGCCGTTCCTGGAAGTTTATTGTGTGAAGAGAAGAAGGAATAAGGAAGAAAAAAAAATGGGAAAATGAAAAAAGGGAAGATGAGAATCCTTCTGCAAATGACTCCACTCTCACTTACATTCTTTGTGCTAACATAGTATCCCAAGTTTCCGAAACTCGTCACTCGAGCAGATAAAACAACTGGTGAAATGAGACAGAATGACAATGTTGCAAGGATTGTCGTGATGTAAATCGTGTGACGCATTTCATGAATCCTTCTGATTTCCGGATGACATATTGCCATGAAACGATCAAATGCCAGTGCTGTTAAGATGAACGTCGAGCACATCTGCAAATGTTGGAAATCAGTTTTTGAGATATTGTAACATAACTTTTATTGGCAATATATGTAACTTGATTTTCCAATTTATTTGAGTGGGATCAAACCCATAGAACACGTGTGAGTAGCCTTGTTTCTTAGGTCAAATAATGTACTCTGTGATTGAATTAGTCTAGGAAGCATACATCTCCATGTACACTTTTTGAAAGGGATCTTCTAAGAACAAAGTTCGAATACATTAGACATTCACAAGTACTCGAAGGAACCTATGACCACAATTTGAAAAATCTGTTCTAAAACTGATTGCACTATCTATTAAAAGTCAACTACTAACATTTGAAGGTGAAAAACTCGTTCAGACCAGACGAAACAGAATCGCTTTTAAAAATTGGCCCCAGTTTTGCATCCCCAAGAACATTCCGACCAATTTTTTGTTTTCCGATCATTTCCATTCTTGCTCACTCCGGAATCAAATTAACCCATTAGAAAAACAAGCTGGAAAGTTCCACAAAAACATAAACCCACTCATCCCAAGGGCTCTCTCAGACATTTTTCGGAAATCACCACGACAAGAAGAAAGTGACGAAAAGAGAAGAATTGGTTGATTCAATTGTCAATACAATCCGTGTCCCTTTCTTCTATTTTTGTGTGGATGTTAGTGACGAGTCGACGGCGTGCACGCGAAACGCACATAATAATTACTAGTGCATCCCCACCAACAAACTGCTATCCTTTTTCTGCCTCCAGTCATCTTTTCCTGGAGTTTTCCATTCATCGAAATGAGAAAATTCTTTAAGATGCCTATATATACCGCCCAGAGTGACCTATTCATTGAAGATGATTTGTCAATTTTCTCACATTCATCGGAAATCACATGTTTCGTTTTTTAAAAGATGAAAAGAGGAATGATGACACACCAGAAGTAAAATTACTACAATTAGCCCCAAACAATGTAGATTTTCTTTTATCCGTAAGGCTACGTGCTTGCCTCTTTTCTATCCTATATCGTCACAAGAATCCAATTTCAATTTCCGAGAAGCAGAGAAGGAACATAAAATGAGGAGCCCGCTCTGGAGCAAGCCAAGAGCAATGAGCAACATCTATACCCAGGATCTTGTTGAATTAACAACGCTCTCCCAAACTTTCCGTGACATTTGAAAATTTCCAAAAGACAATAATCAACACCAAACAGATATTGGTTCCAAGTGTGGGTGGCCGCATCAAACTTCAAACAAACCTTATTTGAAAGCTCAAGCATCCAATGAACTTTGCACGCAAGCTCTCCAAATACCCAATTGTTTAGAATCATATTGGATAGATTGAATGGAATGGATACTGTTACAAGAAGGTCTACTGCGCATAGAGCAACAATGTAGATGAAGGTGTTTCCCAATGCTGTCACTGATGATTTCAAGGATCTGAAATATAAGAGTTGAATTGCTGGATCACACTCAAACCGTTTTTTTGCAGAATGGTTTTCTATGCATTACTAGAATAGGATCACCATTTTTAGGCAATCCAGTATTAGAGAAAGTTTTTGTGTGCAAAATCATTCCAAAATTCAATGCCTATGCTATTAGTTATACACTTATTGATGTTTCAATTGCTGTCAATTGAAATGTTCAGTTGCAAGGAAAAGGAAAGATATTTCCGAATCTTTTACAACGTTTTTTTTTTCAAAAAGCAACATTTGAGAAAGGTCACCGTTGCACTCAACATCCGTATCTATCTGACCCCAATTATGTCTGGTATGAAAGACCCAGGAAGTCCTTTTTTCAACTTTTCTATAAAAAAACTTCCGTCTATTCATTTTCAAAACTCGAAGAACCACATGAAGAACGGCACTTTTTTGTTTTTAATAACACTTTTATCGTTGCCAATTACCCCAGATATTCGGTAGGTCCCATCTGGTTAATAAAACTCACCTCGTGATGAAAAAAACATAGGAGAGAACAGCAGTGTTTCCGAGTGTTCCGACTACAAAACATATTGAATACGGTATTGCAGTTTTTGCAAATGATGCTCCTGCTAGTGGCGGAGGTGGGAATAATGTGCTTGAGTTAGTGAGATTCATCTAAACATAAAATACTGTTTTTATATTCGGAAACTGAAAAACAGTCTAAAAGAAAAAATATGAGAGAAATGGAAGAAGTGAGTGAATAGAAAAGGAAACGATTATGATCCAAAAAAGACAATAGTTTCAATGGAGTGATTCTTCGAAATGGAAAACAAAAAAAGTAGCTATTTTTGAATGAAACGAGTAAAGAAGTAGAAGAAAATGACGATTCTCTCTTTCCCTCTATGTGCTCCAAAAGTGGAGGAGAGAAGCTCTGTGGGGGCGGAGTCAGAGCCGAGTACTCTGACGGAAGGAGGATGGAAAAAAGAGGAAGAATGGATAAGTGAAGAGGCTGGAACTAGTAGAACACGCTGGAGATGACACATTTTGCTGGAAAAAACCACAAGACAAAAAAGAAAATGTGAGGGTGTATTTAGTTATGTATATGAAGGTATTTGTATATATGAGGAAAACGAAGGAGGAGGAGCTGAAAAACAACAAAGGGAAGGTACAAGGATTAGTTGGAGAAGGGTAGAGAGAATATGGAAGAGTACTGGGAATGTTCAAATATGATGAATGATCTTTCAATTTTTTCAAGGTCAGCATCCATTGATCAGCTTCTTCTTATCTTTAGAGTTCCTTCAGATTGAACTCGACAATAGGTTTTTGATAGGTGACATAAGTTGATTCAAGTTCAAAGACGGAAACTCATAGATCTACTTTCAAGTTGATAATAATAAGGAACATAGACAGATAACTATGGGGAAAACCCACTTATTGTGATTTGTCGCATAGATCTTTGAGAAATCAAAAACACACTCATAACTCTATTGAGGAATTATTTCACAAAGCGTTGTAGACTTCTATAATGTTTTTCAGTCTTGAGAAAGATACAATGTGGTACAGCAATTTCATAAAAGGCTACCCCTGACCTAGTTGTTTATATATCTATCATTACTGATGAAAATTTCATTCATGTGTTTCAGAGTTTTACAACTAGAAGAAAAGCTAAAAAGCAATTTGTTGAAAGGGATTGTCAAAAAACAAGATAGTAAACGGAAGTTACTGTATCGTATACAGAAACTGATTTTTTGATCTTCTGAGTATTGGATTTCTTAGAACAGTTGTCCTAAAAATGGAAAAAAAGCTTTTCAAGATCTTCCGGAGCCAGTGAAACGTATCCTAAGAAAACCGGATTATCTGTGAACTTGTTGGGGTTTCCTTTCTCTTTCACTTTGGCTATCTCCTTTCTTCTGTTTTAGTTTTCAGGTAATCTCATTTGGGACAAAACCTTTTTTGACACAAAGAACGAGTTTGGAGTTAGGTTAAAGGAAGATGAAAATAGAAAGAAAGGAAACAGAAACGAAGGATAGAGTTTAGGAGCCTACAAAACGGCCGTTTGACAGAACAATTGCTTCGCTTTTATGAGTTTCTCCAGGGAAAAAGAAGAAGAAAAGGAGGAGGAGTCATTGGTAGGAGAAAGACAATCGGCAAATTAATATGAGATGAAGGTATGAAAAATTGGGTGAAAACGTCATAATATTATTGGATTCTTTTGAATTCCCATGCTGCTCGATGACTATCTTCTGTTCTCAGTAAACTGTAGTTTCCACCTGTTCTAAATTCAATCAATAGTCAGAAAATAGACTGCGAGTATAGGAAGTATCAGTAGATCAAAAGTATCCGTTGATATTGTCAAGCGGAAGTTCCACACAAAAAAAATGAAGGAATTTTCCACAATTGGATAAAAATACTTGCATTTTTGATATGGAAATGGAGAAGCAGCTTTCTTCCTAACTCAAAAACAATGCACACTTATTTTTTTATTTATTAAAAAGAAGAAGATCGAAGATCCTTTTTATGGAAGTTTACAGGAATTAAAAATAGGGCAGGTGTTAACTGCCTTTGAAACTGTTGATGTGTCAAAGTTTTGTGGCTTGATTTTCAGAAGTAGATCTTCTTTTGAAATTAGTTAACTATCCTATTACTATGAATACAGTTTGAATCTTAGTTGAATTTTTGGGTTAGAACAAAAATCAACTATTGTGGGCATTGTACAAAACCTGTAGTTTTAATTCGGAAGTATCATTGGAAGTTTGAAAAAAGGTGTTTTCATAATTTCGAAAAACCAGATATGGGTTTCAATGAATCCATAGTAATGAAAAAAAGCATGTACGAAAACTTGAGAAAAGCAATTGTATAAATGAAAAGAATGGCTCCCAGCAGTTTTCCACTAGACAATGGAATTTACTGCTTGTTTATATTTTTCAAGGAGAAATGATCAAAAGCCAGATGAAATCAACCTTTCCTTGATTGTTTATATCCTGCCTATTACGTTTGTTGTTCTCAAAAAGTCTTGAGAAAATTCGCCATATTCAACTTTTTCTTTTTGTACTTATTTCTATTTTCAACCGTTTTTTCGAATGAATTCAACGGAAATGAGATTTTTCAGAAAGAATCAAAATATATACAAACAGTTGAATTATTTATAGTTCTAGCACACAGACTGGAAAACATATTTTGTGTGGAAGTGTTCCAGAAATGTTAACTCCTAAAAAAGTGAAAATCCAATATTGTTGTATCAAAACTGAAATTTTTCAATAGAGAACAAATTTTGGATTCTATCTGTGAAGGTAACATGTCTAGATGGCTCGGACCAAAGAATGAGTAAATATTCGTTGGTATGCCTTGGAAGTCTTTGGTTTTTGATTCTGAATGAGTAACCAAAAAAGGGTCCATGAAGAAAAAGATACGCTCAAAAATATGGAACCTTTTGATGTGAATGTGGTCCAATCGGAAAAATAATATTTGAACAAGGGATTTCCCTGCTGGTTGTGTGAAAGAACTAGGTTTGTTTTTGAGTATCCGTTCCCAAATTGGAAAAAAGAAGAGGAAGAAGCAGTAAAGAAGGAGGAAGCGGATTGAATAAAGTGACAGGAATCAGAAACATTCAATCTGAAGAAAAAAGAAATGAGGAAGAGGAGGGAAAGAACAAGAAAAAAGAATCAACATGACAATTTCAGGACTCAAGACAAAAAATGAATGATGAGTGAAAAGATTTTCAGAAATGTGTCACTTTTCAAAACGATTTTGATGAGTTACAACTTCGAGAGATTTTTTATCTTTTTGATTTTTTAACGGCCAAAGTTTTCGTCACTTTTTCGCACGTTCCTTTGTGATGAGTTAATTTTCAATTTATCATGAAAATTTAATTTATTTTTATTCGATTGACCGTCCTGTGGTAGTTCTATTTAATATTACTGATGATTGTTGGGTCCTTGAAATATATAATCTATGG
>GL379851.1:2431-16502 GCA_000143925.2 Caenorhabditis brenneri
CCAGTCAAACTGCAAACTCCTCCTACTTCAGTCACTGCTGTGAATGTTTTCTGACAATCCTTTGCCAATTTCGGAATGTCAGTGACATGTCTTCGTAATTTCAACATATCTTCTATTTCAACATGATCCTTTGCTATCTCTCGATACAATGATTCAAATTCTTTCAAATCAATATAAAATCTTTCCAATCATTCATTCGAACTCTCGATTTCATCACTTGAAGTTTTCCAAGTACTTTCTTCATGTATTCAGTGTAGAGTTTGAATGATTCTGACGATGGGTCTGTTTTTGTATGCACATTCGATGCTTCAAGAAGTGGAAGATAATGATTTTTGAAGATCTAAAAATTGAGATTTATGAAAACTTCATTATCAGTTTTTCTTACGAGACGGCAATCATCAGCAATTTCTTCCACTCGTTCTATGTTATCATACATTTTAGTAACACATTCTCGAACTTCAGTTATTAGTGGGTGAGCTGAAAATGTGTTTTTACGTTATAAATGAGTCAATCGACACCAACCAAGTTCTAACACCACTCTCCTTGTTGTTTCATGCATCATTGTCAATCCATAATTGAAATTTGCTCTTCCGAGTGAGTTCTCAATTTGACCCAGTTGTAAGAGAGCAATTGAAGCAAGAGTCATATTCACAACTGGGCTCACTGTATCGTCTATTTCTCCTTTGTCATTTAAGGATAATCCAACACAAAGAGCAGTACTGTTGAGTTCTCTTGCAAGGGAATGTTGAAGGTATCTGAAGTCACTCAAAAGGTTCGAAGCAAAGATTCAAAATGGATCTCCTACGTTGTTATTCTTTCCCATGTGGGTTCATACGAGTAGAATTGGTTGATGAAGCTCTCATAACTTCGACCATCCATCGAGAGACATTTGACATCGTTGAACTTCTCAGCAATCCCAAAAATCTAAAAAAAAAAAAGAAAAAAATCTATTCAGATCTGAAAATGAAACAAACATCTGAAGCTTCCTTGACGAACAACTGTAATTCATCGGCAAGTTGTTGAACATTCCTGACAACTGGAATCATTCGATTTGGAATTACTTCATGAGCTTTTCTGCAAAGCAGCTAATCGTTTCTCTTTTGTATCTTCCCAATCACTCGGTAGCATCGAAACTATTTCAGATGCACTCTGCAATTGAGATAACGATTTGAAAAAAGAATATCTGATGTTACCAATTTTCCGCCGAAAACAATAGAAGAAAATGAAATATCTTCACAATCATCCGGGCATACTGTATCGTCAATTTGTGGACGAATGTTCTGAATATGTTGGTTTTCTGAATCAAAAGATCAATCAAAACTCACTAATTTTTCTTGAACGCATTCAATTTCTTGTCTCAAAGTACATCTTGGAATCTTTCTTTTCTTCCATTTCTTGTATTTTTTCTTCGGCGTTTCTGTTGAATTATCCACATGTTCATTCTTGTTATCAAAGACTCCTCGATAAATTGGATTTCGAATTGGAATACATCCACATTCTTTTTCGATTTGTTTAACACTAACAGACCATTCACAAGCTGCTTTTGAGTACTCTTTTTCAGAGAATGATTCCATTTTCGTCGATCCACAACTACTTTCATGAAGACGTAGTTTTCGAACTTCATTGACAGGAATAGTCACAACTTTTCCTGCTTCCAAATGTATTCCTTCTGAATAATGAGAAAGAGAACTTGCACCATCGTATATCGATAAAACAACTCCTGGTTCCACAACTGTCCCTGAACATAATATTGTTAATTTCAAAGAACTTGTGGACAAAAATACCTGGAATAATTTCATGAACTTTTAGATTCAGTAGGGTAAGGAAAGAGTAGTTTCAGGACCAGGTCGAAGGATTGTTTTATTCGGTGATACAGAATAACAGAGACCAAAAGGAGTATACATTGGACGAATCTCATCTTGACACGAACCACTTTTTCCAAACTCGCAACTGAAACTCATAGATCATATTCTTCAAATAATGTCATAAAAAGTATGGTACCTCACAAACAAATCATCTGCTGATTGAACTGAGTTCCGGTACAAATCGAGAATATCTACGTCGTCAAATTTATCCAGCTCATCGAATCTTGTGGAATTTGAAGTATTCTCATCCAGGACACTGCACATTCCTCGCAGTAAATCCGGATTCTTGGATGCAACCGATGATGCTCTGAACTCAATTTATACAAATTCAATATGTTAATTGTCTTACTTCAATTGCATTTTATTACAAACTCCAATTGTTGGAAAGTACATGTTGGATAATGTTTCATAGCTTCTCCTCGTGGTTAATGGATTCTTGATGAAGTAATAAGTGACCCGTTCGAAGACTTGATAAAATGTCAACCCAATGAAGAAAACCACAACAAATCCCCATAGTACGCTGAAAAAAAAACAATTCAAATTGTGATATGTGCATTGGAATACATTTTATGACGCACTTATGAAATTCAAGACGTTCAAAGAGGAAATGGTGGGAGAGAAGGAGGGTGGCAATCTTACATTGAATTGGACACGTGAACTGAGCATGATCCGGAAAAGGTGCAATACACAGTGATAGGTCTAGATTTGGAAAATCCCTGACAGGTTAATTTGGGACACTGGAAACATCAGTGGTTCTAGTAATGGGTACTCAAGCTAAAACGCTCTTTTGATACTCTATCCAAATTACTCTATCAAAAAAGATGTGTTTTTTGAATCTTTTGATGGGAGATTTCAAATGGAAGATTATCAACAAACGTCTTGCTTCTCAAATTATTTACTAGAGCTACTAGACACTTTGTTTTTCCAATAACTTTAAGGTATTACTGGGGATGATTCAAAAAATTAGTTAGTCTTTGATAATCAAACATAAAAACTCACCGAAACCAA
Source organism: Caenorhabditis brenneri (assembly GCA_000143925.2). NCBI lineage: Eukaryota > Metazoa > Nematoda > Chromadorea > Rhabditida > Rhabditidae > Caenorhabditis > Caenorhabditis brenneri. The sequence continues at coordinate 5,305 of GL379851.1, forward strand.
GTTTTGTATCTAGTATGTAAGTATCTGAAACCAAGCATTGACGTATCCTCGGCAAACCTATCAAGAGCGGGAATATAAACATCCATACTTGCAGTCTCTTCAATAAACTGTTCCACTTTTATCTTAAAATTTTAAATTGAGACTAAACAATCAATCTTATTCTAACCTTAATTGGAGAAGTAGCAATAACCATAGCGTCGACGTCTTCAGATCTTCTTTTACGAGGCATTCCTCAGAAGCACTTTAAAAGTCTTCTGAAAAAGAATGGCACGTCGTTTTCGTGACCAAATGGCTTCTTTGTAATCGAGATGCTGTCGACGGGAAGTATTTCGGTTACACCGATTTTTCATCACAGCCACTGCTCTCTTTTCTGTCTTTTTCAATCTGTGGTGTAGTGCATAAAGAAGGGAATAGATTGTCTTTCAAAATGAACGAAGAAAAAAGCAACATCTTCTTTTTTTGCATCTTCATCTGCAGACAGAATCGAATGATTTAAAATAGTAGACTAGAATATGTAAGATCACATTTCGTTAGAATTCGAAAGAAAAGGAAAAAAAAAGTTAGCTTAAACCAAAAGGAGTATAGTTAGGGGGAGGAAATAGTACATTGAAATAAGTACCATGTCTATCATATTCTTACAATTGATAATTTGTTTTCTTTTTGAATCTAACTCTTTCTTGAAGAGATACTACGAACAATAGTGAAACTTCTATCTCTGAAGGAATTAATTATTTCCATGTTTCCCAATTCGTCGTTTTTTTTGTCTCTACACTGAATGAGTTATTATCAGTTCAATTGCTCCGTCGAGAAAGTGTGCTAATCCGTTCAATGTGTACATGCGCTTTCTCTTTGTCATCAAGAGGACTGTAAGCATTGTTTGGACAAGGAGCGGCACTGTTATGACTGCTTTTGGACCGAGAGAAGAGATTCTACAATTCTATATTTCTCCAAAGAATATTTATGTGTGTGTGTTCGTTCACACACTGACACACACACATAAACTTTGGAAGGATCGGAAAAGGAAGAAAACGAGACAGTACCTTCTTCATGTATGCTTGAATATGACGCATCAATGACAAATGTTTCTTCCTTTTCCTTCCTAAAAGTTTCATTTTATTCATTCTCTTCCCAACTTTCATTCGAATCAAAAAAGGTAAGTGATTGTCAGTGAAACGAGTTAATCTCATCCTAATCTGGTCGCATCACAAAACTTACCTGCTACCGATTTGGCTTGGGATTGACTCGTTGAATTTTGACTATTGTCCTAGTTTTCGAAAGGTTTTATGGTATTGAACGCTTTTCATTCGAAGAGAATAACACATTTTTTAGAAAATAACAAAATATTGAGAATATTTAGTACTGTTAACAAAAAGATGAATCTGGATGATGAAAACATATTAAATTACCCATGGAACATGTCTAAAACAATTTATATTAATTCTGCATGATTAACATTTTGATTCATCTACAGGAACTTCAGCATATTCTTTCTTCTCTGTCCACTCAGCCGGCTTATCAGTGAAAACGAACACTGATATCAAATTAGCCTGAAAGAAATGTTTTTGAAATGGGTAAACACCCTTTTGTAATCAACTACTCACTGCAAACATAGAAAGTCCCAAAGAAAGGAAAACTGGAATCCATTCGATCCTATTTGATTCATTTGAAACATAGAATGCCACTAAAAATGGAGCGGAGAATAGAGCCAAACATTTCGTGAATTGGATTGCAGCAATGACTACGTGGGCATGTTGTCTGAAAATCTGTATTTAACCGATTGCTTTTTCTCTTTTTACCTGGCATGAAGAGCTGCACATTTATAGAATCCTCCACAGTTAAGAGCAATAAACATCATCACAATGACAATACAAATGAAACTCAACATGTTTTCGTCTTCCGGAATGAATCTGTGAATACTTTCATTGAAATGTTTGAAAACAGTTTTCAGTTTACCCAATGCATGCCAATGCAAGTCCTGAGACACCGACAGAGAGTGTATTGAAAATGATAATTTTCATCTTTTCAGAAATAAACCTGAAATATTCAGTGAGTATTTTCAGCTCAAAATAAAATATTGAACTTACTTGATTCGATCACTGAAAGCAGCTGCAACTAGTCTCAATGGAATATTCATTCCTAATATGATACCCACATAAAATCCAGTTTCAGTAACTGGGAACTTTAGAACATGATGAAGATAAATTGGCATATACGTGGCAAAGAATATAACAGCAGTCATTTCGAAAAATGCATTCAACCAAACAACAAGGATAACGGGACTTGTGAATATTTTCTATGAACGATTCGATTTTGTGAAACGGAACTAAACATCAACTTACAAAGCACGGAACGGATCCATTTTTATCTAAATGAGCTGCAGATTTATTTTTGTGAATTCTACTCAACTCCTTCTCAGAAATTCTTTTTGTATCTTGTGGATCATCAACATAGATTCCAGACCAAAGAGCAAAAAGAATGAGTCCAACGAATGAATGAATATAAAAAGCATACTGCCATCCAAACGAACTTTCACAAATCAATCCAGTTGCAGAATTTGTTATCATGGAAGCAACTCCAGTGAAACATGTCAAAAGGGCAATAAAGAATGCCATTTCACTTAATGGAGCCCATCTTACTGTAATGACTCCAATTGCTGCGAAATCTGTGGAATAGGCAATACCCTGGAAAGTTATGAAATCAATTGAACCTGCGAAAAAGTCAAAAACCTGCAGGAATCGAAGAAACAGCAGAAATAAGAAATTATTTTTGGCAGCGAACGGGATAAGTGTTGTTGAAAAAGAAGAAACTAAACCAGCTATCAGGAATGGCCACTTTGCACCGTATTTGACGACTGCCCAATTAGTTGGGGATGTTCCAAAAACGGTTCCAGCACCAACTGCCCACAATATGTACTTTTTCTCATCACCGGTATAATCATAAACACTCCTTTGGGTCTGAATAACGAGATCATGTTTTTCAAAAGATGATTGAATACTTACTCCATTGAAAACGGTCATAACCGACATATCTTCTTTCATGCAAATAAATGTGAAATTGATAATTATATAGTTGGAACATACTGAAGAAAGGCATAGAAATGCAACTATTAGAATGACATAACGGTAAGAATCACCCCAAAATTGCATTCTGAAAATTAAACATTTAAACCTATGAGAAGATAAATGTCATTTAACTTAAAAGGAGCATCAGAAGTGTGTGAAATTTCAAGTAAAGTCAAAATCAATTCAAAGTCTTTATATAGATGTGTGATCAGTGATGTTCTGTTCAGTCATCGAAACAAAAAAAGAAAGTCAAAAATGTATGGTTCTTCGATTTATGGTTTCAAATAACCGCAGAAAAAAGTACGATTTAATTAGATATCTTATCAATCATTTCAAAAAAATATGGGACAAAGTTCATGTGGATCGTTCAAGTCGAATATTTTTTGAAAATCTAAAAAAAAGACAAGAAAGACGTCGAGTGTAAAGACCTCGCTAGGAGACGTTTCGATGGAGAATGGATTTAAAGTCTTCTACTTATGAACTGCTTACGATACCGTGCTCATCCACTTTTGGAGAGACTCAGTTACTTCGAGAATACATTTATAAATTATGTTAACATTTTGTTAATGCCATGATCTATTATATGACTGAAATTTCTACACTTACCGGATTAAAATGGGAAAGAACACAAAACGATTAGATGAAAAAATGAAAGTTATTTTTGAAAAACATTTCAAAAGTTCGACAGAGTTGTTTTATTGAAGTGTACAACTCATGCAAAACGATGATTGAACTCTACTGAACACACTAAATATACTGTAGAAACGTTTTTGGCTTTTGAAACCTCCATTTCAAAACTGCGCTCAGTTCCTTGGATATATTTTTGCAGTGGCTACCAATTCTTTTTCATGTGAACTTTTTCAGGTCTGGCACTGTGTAGAATTGAACAAACTGCGGTAACAGTGTTTTTATTCGAATTTAAAACACAAATCTCCGAACTTTGAGTGGACTTATAAAGAATACAGTTTGCAGACCAAAAGAAAATGATCATTTTCCATTTCTTCTTTTACAATCTTGTTTTATCCTCTTCAAATTATTCTTTGATAAATGACTGATGTAATAATAATTGTCATCACGCTGTGGTAGCATGCGATATAAATCACTGAACGGTTTATGAGAAAAATGGAAGAGATTGAAGAAAATGCTTTATGAACATTCAAACAATATTAATATATATATTTTTATTAGGTGAGTCTTCTGGCAACACGGAATAACTCTTGATCGGAGAGGAAATCGTCACGTGGAGATTTGAACTCACAACGAATTGTGAATCCAATTGTTGAGGAACGACAACTGGAAATAGGAGAAATATTAATTAAAACATTTGAACTTGGTGATAAAATATACAACTGTTACTTATTTCTCTTTCATGTTAACCATTACAGTTATCAATCAAACAACTATAGGGTTCAACTTACTCTCCAGATCTCCAAAGGTAGAAGTTATCTTCCCTTCTCTCCAATCGGTATGTAGTATGAGTGAAACAAGTTTTATGTTGTTGTGGCCATCTTGTGATTCTTAAAATGAAACATTCGTAAGAGAAATCCAAAGTAAATTTGGATGTACCTGTATGCTGTATCAGCTCCTGGGCAGAGAATATCACAATAAGTCTTCAATTCTCCATTTACTGTTTCCTGAAGAAAAGGTGCATAAGTAATTGGAGGAAGTAATACACTTACATCAGTACAAGTGTTGAATGGAACTACACGTGGATTCTCATCATTCTCGTGTTCCTTCAACTGAAGTTCACAAGCAGAAGCTTGTCCTTGTTCATTCGTTTCATTCTCTTTACAACGGATCTCGCGCCATTCTGAAAAAAACTTATGGTTATTAATGAATTATACCAAGAACATTGAACTTAAAGGTTTTTGAATGTCGTAGTCAGTCTCCCTTTTATGACTATTTGTTAACTAAAAACTTACGCCAATGGACAGATTCTGTAGCAACTGCAGCAACAAGAATTGAAGCAAGAAGAAGTCTTCCCACAACCATTTCGGAGAAAGACAATCCAAGTAATGAGATCCGAATTTATATCTCATTTGAATATTATCTGATTCTCGCATCTAAATTATATGGGACACGCTTTAGAAGTTGTTAGAACAACAAGTGAAAGCGTCAAACGGCCCGATTGATTCGAATTACAAACGATAAAAATGAAAAGTATTGAGAGACGGAAATACGAGGGATGTTATGGAATAGAAGAGCCGGTTATGGTCAGAAGACCGGAAATACGTGTGCATATACTGTTGTCCGATAATGTTTATGTTAGTTCGTAAGGATGTCTGAGGTGTGAGTCAAAAGAAAAGAGCAAACATTCAAATGATTATCTCTGATCTACTTACACTTTTTCTCACACTTTCCAATTCAAATGTTTGAGTGTTTGTTGAGGGTTCGAGAAACTTTGACACGTTTATGTGTCAGCATCAGTCGCGTTTTTTTTCAATACTTGAACAGAGAACTTTGTGTGGAATTCCTTATCGTATGACTACAGTCTTTGATATTGAAAGCCGAGATTCAAACGTTCGACGTGAAACTGATCAGATAATTTACTGAATAATCACATTGAAAGTTGAGATGATGGAACAATTGAATGAATTTTCAGAAGATCACGAAAGGGGAGAGAGGAGTGTCTTCAAAAGTGAAAATTAAAACAAAAACGGAATAACGTCTGTGGATAGAGAAAGCAGTGTAGAAAGCAGCTCATACTTATGGAGATTTTTTGTGAAAACGTGTCACGGACTAAAAATCAGTTTCATAAGTTGTCCAATGTTTTTCAGCTTCTTTTATTCAAGAGAAACATTAGACAGTTACGAGTGAAATCCAACTTGGAAGTAAAGATATGTTAACCCTAACAAAAGTAACTACAGCTTGATAGATACCACCAGAAATCAGACAATTCAGAAAAGTAATCACGATCAAAATACCATAGACATAATACAAACATCATTCCAATGTCCGTCTTCCGTCTTTTTTTTTTCTTCCGAGATAACGCAACATTTCCGATAAATTCCCACGATGGATCTGGGTCAGAAAGTACCCCATTTCTCCCTCAAAAAATACCGTTCACCGAATCGCTGCTTGAAAGTGCTCATGCACACACCCATGCCCCGGCAGGAATTACGTCACTCNGTNTTCGGAGCACTCCTTGGAAGTATAAAAAAGCAGGGANGATCCATCTCCAATACATTTCCTTTTTCACTTCCATTTTCCGTATTCACAANGGCGAAATTATTTTAGCATTGGGCAGTTCTCCNNNATATCATCAAATCTTGGATCAGCGAAAGATTTGAAGAGGTCAAAGAGACAGTTATCTGTGTACTATATGTGCAATGGAGGCGTGTCTCAATATCGTAAGTTAACTAATTTCAATGAAAATAAAATGATATTTATTTTATAGCTTGCAACTCAAACAACAACTGCAATTACAACAATTGTAACTTCAATAACTATGGAAATCAAGTTGTCCTTCCAAATTCTTTCTATTATCCTGGAGTGAATTGCAACTCAAACTGCAACAATTTCAATTGTAATCAGTATTCTGGATCATGGATTAATGGGTATATACGAAAGAATATTTTGAAAGCCAATCCATTCTATTTCAGACAATATGTTGCCTACAGCATGGGATCCAATGTTTACTCTCCATGTGCCAGCTCATGCTGCTCCTCCAATAACAACTACAATCCCTACATGACCATCAACAACAACAACAACAATAACAATGGAGGATATAATCCATACGGAACACTTCCAATCAACGGAAACCTTCCAGTGAGTGGAATTGAAGAGAATATCGATCAGTTTTAATCCAATTCAGACAAGCACCAACACAAATACCAACAACCAATACTTGCCATACGGATCTCAACAATTCACTGGAACTTATCAAAATGGACGTAAGTTTTCATTGACACAAACCTCATCAACACTATTTTGTTTGTAATTCAGAGTTCTTCTGTGGTGCCACTGAGCCATCCGGAGGAGTCTGCCGCAACAATGGAGTATGCCCATCTGGACATAGTTGTGTAGCTGGAAATGTTTGCTGTCGTTGTCCAGTTGGATCGAGTGCTGGAAACTGTAACCAACAAAGTGATTGTTCAGCTGGATATGAATGCATGTCGACTGGATACTGCTGTCCATCACAAATCAAGGCTGGAACTGAACTTTCAACTTGTCTCAATGGACAGTGTCCACTTCCTGGATACACTTGCGGAGTTGGAGATTTGTGTTATCCAGACAGCTACTTCTTGTAACTTTTGAATCGAACTTTTTTCTAAACCTGTTTTTCTTTTTTGTTTTTTTTTCAGTTTTTCTATATATTGATTCCTTCTATAATTTATTATGATTAAATGATCTTAATTGAAAGAAAAATGAATTTTTTACTTTTTTTCCCCGAAAACTATATGTATTATGGAATGTCCAAACATCAGAAAGCTTGGAAATTCAAAGGAGGAGTCAAAAATTTACCGAAGCGGTTAGAAAAATCTCCGGATCACATCTTTGAAAAATCGCGTTTTCGACAAAAATCAGATTTTATAGAGATATTTCCGTTCTTTGAGAATCTTTTTGAAGAACATGTACAGAAGTAGAAGAAGAATTGACATTCGAAAAGTTGTTTCATTGTTGAAAAGTTGGTATTCTTTCATTATCGTTGTTGCTTTATTCACTACTGTATATGTCATTCTTCCTGCAATTATTCATAGTAATCCCAACGTGAACGAATGGATCGAATCCATAAAATATGAATTGATAGCTTCAATTTATGGAGATCCACTAACAAAAACTGATGCGTACATAATGAGTACCTACTACTATCCCAACTCGAAGTCATTGGGAATAAATGCGATTGGAATGGTTCTTCTGATGAATCGAAATACAATGAGAGATATGAGAAGATATCAAATGAAGTTGGTTGCATTTGACGGAAACAATCGTTCCGTTAGTGTGATTCCAAAGTTATTGGAGTTAGTTTATCAACCATAAATGTTTTCACTTTTTGTAACTTTCAGAGAGTCATATTCTAATTGCCCTTATATCAATATGGTTGCCACTACAAATGTTTTACCTGGCATGACAAGACTTGAAATCCACGATGGTTCGACAAAAATGGAGGTGTTATTCTTTTTCTCTTTTTTGTTGATAAAGATGATTTTTCTCATCGGCTATTATTAATGCTTCCATAATATTCCTGCTAAAGTTTTTGAAGCTCTACAGTTGTAACTGACTAATGTATTCTGAAAGTGAATACAATTTCCAGATTCCATTCAAAATGGCAAGATCCACGGCTCCTGCTCCAGTGATAATTTGTTTGGCGCCTCAATTTGTGGCAGAACAATGGCAGTTATTCGTTGCTCATGCTCATATTGCACGTCATTTCGGAGGACATTTGCATCTGTATATAACGAGTATGATTGATTCATACTTTGATTTAGTTCAAGAATATGAGAGGCTCGGATATGTTACCATCGATTTTTGGATGCGGTTGAAGTTTGCAAACGCTTCTGCAGATTCTGTGGAACCAAACCTTTACTCTGAGCTTAGAAATCAAGCAGGAGCTCAATCAGACTGTCTATTGCAATACAAAGAAGCGGCTTCATTCATAACATTTGTCGATGTTGATGATATCTTCATTCCACGTGGATATAGTTCGTATTTCGATGAGTTTTCTGCTTTATACACCAATCATGCTGGAATTCTTACTTTTCAATATACGAAGAGAGAAATGATGTTTTATAATAAACCGAGTATCAACGACATGAATATTGAAGAAATATTTGGTCATACTTGGTTTGTTAATGAAGAAGATTATGGAAAAGTTATGGCGAAACCTGATAACTTAAACTCAATGTGGGTTCATCAATCATGGAATATTCCAAATGACAAACACTTTATAACTCGATCAAATTATCTCATTCATTTCCAAAAGCCAGTTGATGCAGATGGAACTGATCCAGTCCCATATAGAATGAGTAATTTTGAATTACTGGATAATATGCAACTGAATATATCTGTGCTGACACCAATTCAACAAGATTTGAGAAGGTATTTGAATGAAAACAATACAGATAAAAACCATGACTTTTAGAACTCTAAACTCAACAACCATACAAGCCATTGCTGAAAGATTGCCTAAGAAAGTATATTATTTCTCAATTATATACCGCTGTTATTATGAAAAGTTTTATAAGAAACCAAAGAAAGACTCGTGTCCGAATGGAGAGAAATGCCTAGTACGTTTTATTTATTCGTTTATAGTTTACAATTTGAGAGTTTCCAGATTCCACAACGGTCAGATATGAACTGTATTCACTCGGATGCCGATTTCAAATCTGGTCCTGAAATGTTTCCAATCACATATCACTATCATATAAATCCCCGGTGGAATCGAACAACAGGGTGTCAACCATAGCTTTTTGAGAAAAATCAATGAAGTTTCTTCGTAAAACAATTTTCTGATTTCTTTCCGTATGCATCAAACAACAAATATACGAGAAAAAGATTATGATCAATCTAGATGAACATTGGATTCCAGAAAGATTCCGAGACTTGGAAGAAGATGAAACAGAACACAAAAATAGAATCAAGAGAGCAATCTGTTTTTTAACAATTGACAAAGAGTTTAATCCCTGAAGCATAAGGAATATTCCTAACTATGCGTATAACAATTTGAACATTTCTTTTTCTCGAAGATGCCATCTCTTGATATTGACCCCAAGTGCATCCATCTTCTTCCTCCTATCTTACATCATGAGGATAGAGGGTGATGTAATTTATCAACCGCCCCACAACAGCTGGTTTAGTTTTTGTTCGTTGTATATGTCTGCTTGTTTCTTTTCGATCTTTCAATTCAATTCGATCATGACCCTCATACTGAAAACTTTCCTTTTTCTTCAACTTTTCGGAATTATTTCATCCAATTACAATGCATTTTTTGCGTTGATGGTTACAAATCCAACGGTATTGTTTAACGAAGTTCTTCATGATTTGAAACATATTGTTCCGTTTGTTTAGGTCGTGCAACAAGTAAATCAAATTGAGGTAAATTTAACAAAAACTGATTCTCAATTTATAAAGTTCGTACACAACACTTCACATCTTCATGTCAGATTGAACACAATTGAACTGAATGACACAAGATTACCGATGTGAGTTAGTGAGAAAACATTCAACTTAAAACAACTATTCATTTTTAGAATTCAACAGTTTTTGAAAGATCTTCCGAAAGCAATGTGCAATGTTTCGTATTCGATTCCAGCTATATTTGAAGGTTCGCTTTCAATTATTTTTGATAGTTAGATTTTTTTTCCATTTTGCATTCGAATCAGGGTTTCTGAAAAGCGTAGATAATTCCAGGAACGGCGGTCAAAGCGAACACAACACTTCATGGTAAAATGACTGCAATGTCGAGCACTGTGATTTCTTCCGTTCATCGTGAGTTTCTCTATTTTTTTCTGTTGCTTTCTGGATATCTCTTCATGTTGTCTCATCTTGCAAACGCAAGGAGCAATCAAAAAAATGATCGGATCACTGAGTTTTCCGATGAAACTCATATGAAAAAAGAATGCTCAGTTTGTAGGCAAACGAAAAACTAATGAAACCAAACTACAAAGTATAATTTTCAGAAAGAATATACTCTCTTTTGAATGGAACTGGAATTCCGTCAATTGATGAACATGAAATATTTCATCCAAGAATGGATATTGTGGAATTGGATAACAGAAAACATGAAGATCTCTTGCAAATCATGTCAAATGGAACCAGGGATTTTAAATTAAACACCGGTGATTTTATAAAAGGTACAAATGAATATGGAAGCATTTTATGAAACTTAATTATTCAGAAATCGTATTATTCAACGACACAGCATCCGATGGATTTCACAAAGAAATCGGAAGAGCTCTTCTTGCTCCTTGTTCAATTTCAACAGTTCGTTTATTCAAACCAGAATTGATACAAATAGAGTTCCATATCATTTAATTGATGACTTTGATTTTAATAAATGAGTTTATTTCATGAATCGAAAGTAAACTATCGATATGTAAAGTGAATTAAAACCAGTGAGAGATCGAATATGGATTGAGAAAACTGAATTGTTTGATTTCTATTTTTTGAGATTTATGTGAAAATGATACCGGA
>GL379851.1:31820-44175 GCA_000143925.2 Caenorhabditis brenneri
CAGATTAGTCACGGAAATGGCAATGTTGTTCTTGCACCACATGCTCTTAGAAGATTGTAAATGGTTTGGAGCAATTCTTGGTGTAAACTCTGAAATGGAAGCATATAAATTTCAGAAATCATATAACTTGTAACCTCACATGAAAGTCAATCAGGTGGTATGCTCATGAACAATTTTACAAAATGTCGGGAGAGCATCTTGAAGACAAGAATCACCGTACAGACGGAAAACTCCAAATGGCACGTAAGCACCGATAAGAGCATTCTTGAGAATCAAAAAAATTACACCAATGTTCTTGTATCTTTCTTTGTAAACTCTATCTTTGGAAACTTCTGGAAGTTGAAGAAGTCGATCACCATAAATCGACACAATCTTAGAAGTTTCTTTGAAAAGAAGAACAGCAGAACACGAGCTCATCTCGAATTTCAATCGCTGCTGACGGTTTTGTACCATCTCAGAAAGTAAACGGAGAATTGGGGTAACTACGTCGGCGCATCCAGGCCATTTCTCGACTGAGAACTGCATAATATTGAAAACTTCTGGGTACCTGAAACCATTGTATATGAAGAGGAATACAAGCAACAAAGACTTACATCCATTCGAACAAAATTTGGAAGATCGTCTTAGTTGTTGCAGCTATAGCGACACCACGAAGATCACGGCACAATCCCGTGATTATTTTCTGAAGGAAGATATTATAATTGGCACGAAAAGAGGATTTCTAAAAACCTTTAGTTGTTCTTCCTCAATTCCTTGACAATTGTTCTGAATAACACTACAGATTCCTTCGACGGTATCTGAAAATGTAAATACGAATTTCAGCACTGTAAATCCTATTCAGCAATACCGGTCAGAGGACGAAGGAATCTTTGTAGCATTTCCTCGTCATCGGCGTAGTCTGTCGTTAAAAGACGCGTAAGAGCCTCATAGAAAGTTGTTCTCTGCTTCATCGTCTGATAGTCAATTGTCGGACCGAGGAAAATGAAATGATCAGCGGTATGATTGTTAAGAAGAAGTTGGACTTCTGGAAGACGGAACAGTTTTCTAACAGCAGAATATCCAAGTGATAAATCCTTTAGAAGTGAGAGTGAAAGATCGAGAAGCTCAGAGTTTGATGGCCAGAACTTGAGATTTGTCAGAATCTTCTGAACAATAACACCCAGCATATCAGATTCTTCAGTGATACGGAGCTCTGACTCAAGAGTGTCATACACAGTACTGGCACGCGTTATTTGATCCATAATGTATGCACGGCGGAATTGCTCGAGCATATGGATGAATGACACTTCTAATCGAAGATTTCCTTTCAGTGGAACTGTACTGTTCGACAGTTGTAGACGATTGTCATTGAATCGCATCACAGTAATACAACGTGCAATCAGCTCGCCATCCATTTTATCGTGAGCATCACTGCTGGTTGATGTTGTTTTACCGAAAACAGCAGTTCCAATCAAAGTGATCAACCATACTAAACGACCTTCGGCAATGGCTGTATTGACATCCTGAGAAATAAATTTTAGTATTAATATTTTTTATTTTATGAACTAACATTCTCAGCGCCGTTCATCCAAATGTTGGCATTTTGATCGAAATGCTGTGTAAGGAGCTTGCATGTTTTTTCGTATTCGCATCTGCAAATAATCGCCAGGTGTTCCATTATTTGAAGAGTTGACCCTTGATCGTCCAGTGGATTTTCAGCTCCTTCTCGGACTACACTCTCAACGTGCTGCAGTCGGCTTTCGATGAATGATGTCATAATTTCGGGACAATACACATTGAGAAGGTGTTCATCATTATTTCTAACGTATGGAACAGAAGTAACCATTCGCTGCCAGAAGGTCATGAGAAAATATGTACTGTTGGCGGAGAACTCCATCATTCGCAAGCTTTGCACTGTGAATTCGGCTAGGAGGCGGAGCATGTGACTGTAACATGGTACCGCTATCAGTTCACACAGTTGATAATTAGTTTTGAGACGGGCGATGAGACGACAGAACTCGTGGAATGCAGCCTAAATTTGAGAATTACATTTGATAATCCGGCTGTCAACTTTACCTGATCGCTGAGCTTCTCTGGATTCATTATCACGCTAACGACTCCTTCAACTAATTTCTGCACATATGCTTGACGTTCGGTTCCGTTGAAAAGAGTTCTACGAATGCTAGCCAGCTGAGCTATTATTGTCATCACTTTTTCGCTGGATTCTTGTGGTAACTTATTCAATAGCTTGAACATTAGCTGGACAATTTTTCCGTCTGTAAAACTGGATCTCCAAGCTGTTGGAATCTGAACATTGCAATTGTCCTCGCTCGTCTCGTCTGTTAGACTTCCAATATAGTCGAAAAGCAAGCATTGAAGATTCAAGTTCAAAACAGCATGGAGAAGAGCTAGCTGGCTTGCATTGAGATTTCTATCGACGTTTTCACTAAGGAAGTTCAAGGAAACTGAGAAAATTTCATAGAGGAAGTCGTCTCTGAACTGGGAAAGGTTTTTGCGGTGCTTGTTAACCGATTCCATTCCAGCCGCAGAATTCATGTCAGAAACAAGGAGAGTGAGGAGTTGAACCGCGAGCATGCTTTCCTCCAGATTTTCCATGTTAATCGTTTTGACGAGACTGTCCACTGGATCACGGAATGGATAATCGATTTTCGCATCATCAGATTGGTTTTCTGTGGGAGTTTGATAAGTCCATTCCTGCTTCGTAAGTCGAGCGAACAATTGACAGAGTGAAGTGACAAGATATGCTGGGAATTGGGGAGCTGCTTGGCCAAGCATTTCCAGTAGATATTTAGCCAGCTCAAGCTTTTGGATCGATGTAATACTTGTTTTACCACCGAGAAGTTTCATAAGAGTTGTGCTCGCAACCATTGGTCCATATGGATACTGAAATGAATTTCTCAAAATAAAAGCTAGTGAATATACTATTCATAATTCATTCTGCAAAGGTTTAAGGAAGAAAACTAACATCTCCTCTTGCTAATAGAAGCATACATCGTTGCAGGCATTCCGACGATTCAGAAAGCTCAGCGAGGTTCATCTCCGCTCGATGTCGAACTTGTGGATCGACACTCTCATAGAGGTCTTTGCAAAGATTGTTAAGTACCTAAACAAGTTCATTGCGAAATTGATTTGTGTATTGGAATTACCGGTAATTCATCCATTTTTGAAGTATAGAAAACGTCTCCAGGAGATTTTCCTTTCCTAAAATTTGATTTTCTGACAGCTTCCCGAGAAAAAAGTAGAGACAAAGAATGTGAAAACAAATTTAAATTAAACGCAATACTCGTCGCCTTCGCGTTAAGCTTCGCAAAGGGAATCGATTCGAAATGATGAGAAAAACGACCGTCATGACTACTTCGAAACTAGAAACATCGTTTTCTCGTGAAGTACACGATCGATGGCCTAGAATTTTCCTCAACCATCCAATCTCTGTCACCTCTCTGCACCTCTACATCACTAACACTCTCTCACAGGCAACGCCTCCGTTTGTCGGGTTCCACTGTTTTCAGCATTCTTCTGCCTTCTCTTCTTTCTGATAACGAACAATACTACTAAACGGAGTTTTCACGGCTACTCTTCTTTCCCGCTCTATTCACTCATCTTACTCAAATTTGAATGACAGAGCGGTGAGTCCTCCTACTGTAGTAGTGATAGTCATTGCACATGGTAGTTGTTGTAGTCATAAAAAACCACCTTATGAAAAATTGGCTCTTTCAGCGAAGAAGAAGAAAACTTTACCTTAGAGAGCCATCAGCGCCCAATCGTTTATCATTCTGAATACAATGTAACTGCATTTGGCATACAGCATTTGCATCCATTTGATTCGTCAAAATGGGGAAGAGTCATTGCTCACCTCAAAGAGATGAAACTTATCAGAAGCTCGATGCTCGTGGAACCGAATCTTCCAACTTTCGAAGAGCTTTCCCGTGTTCATGATAGAAAGTGAGATTTTAGGTGATAGATGTTGTGTTGGTTGCACTAGATGTGTTAGTAGATTCCCCTCTATCCCGTTTTGTCCCACTTAAAAATACCCGAAAAATAGGTATCTGAAAAGTGTGAGGAACCCTTTGAAAGCTGCTCAAATCGTCGAGATTCCTCTTGTCGGATGCCTTCCACCTTGTATCATCGAAACCAAACTACTCCACCCACTACGGTAGATGTCTAGACTCTCAAGTTGTTGTCTGTAACTATACGAATATTCCAGTCTCCAAGCTGGCGGTTCTGTTTTGGCTGCCAATTTGGCTCTAAAACACGGTTGGGCGATCAACGTGGGCGGTGGTTTCCATCACGCTTCTCGTATGTTTTTGTTATTGTGAATGGGAATCAGCCAAATTGGCGCTCTGGGATTGTACAGCAGCCTATAATTTCAGACTCGGACGGAGGCGGATTCTGTTTTTATGCCGATATCACCATGGCAATTCTCGATTTGTTTGACAAAAAAGCGATAACCAACGCGATTGTTGTTGATGTAGATGCTCATCAGGTACGGAGAAAACGAAGCAGAAAATGGGAAAAATAAGAAAAAAGTGAAAAACAAAAAGCGAACTGATCAAAACAAGATATATGAAATAACAGACATTTAGCTACAGTAATCGAGCAAAGCTCAGATTGTATCACTTTTCAGGGAAACGGTCATGCCCGTGATTTCGCAAACAATCCTAACGTTTTTGTTTTTGACGTCTTCAATCCATACGTCTATCCACATGATCGTGAAGCTCGTCAATTCATAAACAAAGCGGTTCATGTTAACGGTCACACGACTGATACATCCTACCTCTCGTAAGTATCCGAGAGGCTTAATCCTTTCACTGACCGATATACATTCAGTGAATTACGCAAACAGCTGACCAAGTGTCTAGCTGACAGAGAGAAACTCACTCCTCCTGGTTTCGATTTCATGATGTTCAATGCTGGTACAGACAGTCTTTCTGGTGATCCATTAGGAGCAATGAAACTAAGCCCACAGGTATATTATAGATTATGAAACATTGAGAAACCATTTCATAGACGAAGAACAAGATAACAATGATTCATTACAGTGCATCATTGCTCGTGATGAAATTGTCTTCAAGATGGCCAGGTCAAAGGGCATCCCGATTTGTATGCTCACCAGTGGAGGATATCAGAAAAACAATGCCCTTATAATTGCCCAGTCGATCGAAAATCTCCATTCCAAGAAACTAATCGATCTCAGCATCAACTAATCCCGTTACTTTCCCTCTCTCTCTCGAATCTTTCTCTTCCTTTCTCACCTTTCCGTTTGTATATAAACTGCACATACACTTTCGAATAAAACTTTCATTTCTTTTTATGGATATCGCTCCTCCCAAAGTCTCACTTATTCTCATGAATGTCACTAGGTCATTATCGGAAAGAAAGGGTCATTGCCTTCTCTTGCCTATCTTCTATTTGAATCGACAGTTTCGATTACGCCATGACTTGCTTCCGCACAGTTCTCATTTTGACTGTGATTGCGGTGATAGGCACTTCCAAAAGGCACAATGTTCGAAGGCATATTAGTGGAAGATGGACTGATAAGAATTGTGAAGATCCTCCAAACTTGGTAAGTCTCAGCTCAGTTCATCCTTACTTACACCACATGGACCCAACCAGAAACCAAACGAATCTAGGGGTTGTGAACCGTATATCGTATACGAAGAGCTTATTATCGTAAATGGGAGAAGTCCAGAAACTGTTATGTGACGAAGTCTTCTTTTGGAAATTTTGATTTACCAATTTATTATCAATATTTCACATCTTCATAAAATACGGTTTCAAAAAGAAGGTACAGAACCTCGGAATCCAGAAGTTTATAAGTTCAAGCACGCCGCATTTTTACTTATATTCAGTAATTTAAGTTCTATATCTAACTAGAGATTTCTTTCTGAGATTTCTTTCTTCAAAATATTCCAGTTAATTTTGTTGTAACCATCTCTTTTGATTTCCATCAATTCCCAGCAGATCCAAAATTCAAAATTCAGAGTTTAAAATGATACACAACTCAAAAATACGTTTTGTTGTAAAAGTGGTTGAACCAATTTGCAACAAAAAAGAATCTCCGAAGAAGAAAGTGCGACGCCCTTTCCGAACCACGTTCCGATTATCTATCTCCGATTACCGAAGTACACTTCTCTCTACCTTTTCTATCCGTTTCATGCACTAGTTGGCTATCTATCGAGACAAGTACCGTGCTTGACACCACTGCTTTCCAGCGCACTTTTTCGCCGAGAATACTGTCTCATTTCCTTCCTTTTTCTACTACCACGCATTTACCTTCTAGTGTTCATTTTAGAGAAGAGATGAAAAATGATAAAGAAAAAAACATCAACAATCACAAAGTGTTTCATTTCAGAAGGAAGAACTTGCAACATGGATGCAATTGTCAATGAGTGGACAGTTTGAGGACACAGCTCTTGAAGAATGGAGCCCAAATGGGAAAGAGCCAGAGATATGTGAAAAGTCACCAAGAGCTGAAGGAAGTAGTTCTATTATGGAAAGGGCGTTGTGTCCATGGGAGAGTAGGTAAGTGTTATTCAAGCTAACATAATTACCTAAAAAGTTCAATACCCTTTTATTGAATTTATAATAATTTCCAGAGTCAACTATCAAGAAAGCCGTGAACCAAAACTTATTGCCGAATCTGTATGTTTATGTCGAAAAAGTCGTGGATCGACCGGAGCATTTTGTATGCCGATTGTCAGAAAAGTTCCGATTCTTCGACGTATTTCTTGTGATCAATCAACTGGTTATTGGAATTATGTGAGATCAACTGAAATGATCACCGTTGGGTGTCATTCAGTCTTACCGAGAACACAAAGAGCTGCTCGACTTGCCAATTTATCATCTGCTAGAGTTGCTGTTTAATGTGATTATCTAGTATTTTATCCATCTATTTACCATTTTATTATTACTGGTTACTCGCCTTATTCTGTTGTCATATTTTTCATTACGGATTTGTATGCTCCGAGTCTTTCAAAAATTGTATTTTACGGGTACTAGAATTATTTCTTTTTTTGCAAAAAAACTACTAAAAAATGAAAAATTTTATTGAATATCTTGGATGTTATTCAAATGAAAGATGTGAATATTACAGACATTTCTTCTTTAGACACTTATGTTAACTATACGGGACGCAGGACAAATCTTCTTGTTCTTTATGTTGACTTACTAATTCATTTTGTTAGTCAAGTTGTTCTCGGGCAAGCCTATAAATGAATGGAAAATGGACGTTTCGAAGGGAATATGAATAGCATGACAAAAAATGAAGCCACCGAAACAAGGAAATATGGTAGGAAAGCAATTGTAAAACCGTACGAATCCAAGGTTTTGGAAAATGTGAGCGTGCTGAAAATGGATAACTGAATTAAGTTTTCATTATCTTTTGAGCATAGTTTTTTCATACCTTACTGAAGCCAAGAACCACATAACACATCTGGACTTGCTTGCAGTTTTCACACTAGTTCCATCAAATTGCTCAAATAGAATACAAAGGGCAGTGTTGCATGGGATAATGAATGAAATTGATAGGACCAAAAGGAGAATTGTCATCGCAATCATTTGATGTTTGTCAGGGAGGTAAGGATAAGCAGAAGTGAGTAGTAGGAAGAATTGAACTTTTATAGCAACGAAATATCCTCCAAGAACCAATGCTTTTCTGTGAAATTCAAATTGGTTTATGGACTCTCTGTGTTTATTTTCAGTACCTAGAAATACCAATTCGTGTAGATATCATAACAGGTACAAACTGGAGTAACGGATAAAGAATTGAAAAAAGTAATGCAGAAGTTTCAGACATTCCATAAAATGTGAAAATTAGATTACTGTACGTTTGCATTAATGGAACACCTATCGACTGAAAAGTGTTGAAATATATCAAATTTGGATTATGGAATGATTGACAAACCACGTTAATGACCATCAATACGAAAACGAAAAGAACAGGATGAGAACTTTTGGTCGGTTCCAGGTTATCTGAATCCATGACAACAGTTTCAGTGCATACCTCATTTGGATACGTATCAGGTCGAAGAATTAAGTACAAGATACCTGAATTGAAGACAAATAAAGTATCATCCAGTTATTTAAAAATGTGGTTTAAAAAATGAAGTTTGCATTCTAAAAAAAAGGCATATGTCTACATCACAAACCTGCTGCAAAAGATAATGATGCAGAGAAAACTGTAGGAGAAATTAAATTTGAAAGAAGAAACATTGAATTTGCCAAAAATGTTCCCATCGAAAAAGCAGCTGCCAGAAATAAGAAGTTCGTTGGGCGCATGCTTTCAGGTACTGCAAGGCGGAGAACAGCTGGAGCACAGACAAAACCACTTCCTGCCGAATATCCCATTATGAATCTTCCACAAAACGATGAGATAGTTCGAAAACTAAATTAAAAACTTTCAGATTTCAAACATTTTGTTTTAGTTTCTAACAATGGAAGAGCGGAAACTATGGATCCTAAGAGAAGCAATCGTGCACATCGATCCAGTTCATCGTGTAGCTTAACATCATTGAAGGACAGGAAGCAAGTCGCAATAAACTTTCCTATAGGAAAAGCAGCTGTTACAAGTGATACTTGCCAAATAGTAGTGAACTGTTTGGAATCTACACTAGATTGTTGGAATATCTGGAGAGAAGAGACAAGCGCTAAAACAAGAGCAAGGCGCATTCTGAATGAAATGACAAACTGAGAAAACCCAGTTTAGAATGAAAAAAGAAAGTCTGGATTTGACACATCATTTTGCTTTTTTATTCTATCCAATTATCTAGTAAATTATACAAATGATGAAATGATGAATCCGTAAATAATATTTTGGTTCGATTTGACAAAAATAGCAGCGAGAAGAAAGGATTAGGAGGGTGCCGATGAATGTGGTGATGTTGGTGTCTTATGAATTATCCCAAAAATACTATGTTATCGCAATTGTGAAAAACGGTCATAACCGAGTAATTGAAAGGGTGGAGCTTTGGTGATTGATGGAAGGTAAGGGGATACATTTAACAAGGGGACGGGGATGATTCGGGTGTGAAGGGAAAGAAAATTGGCACAGATTCTTTTTCGAAATGAAACAATGCTGTTTGGGACTGATAAAAATGGAACGATTGTTCGATTGAGAAGGCAAAGGTTTTTCCGGTTTGGGAAAACCTGAAATAAAAGCAACGGGATAAGAAGTGAGAGAAAATGTACTGTATCTGACTTTTGAAGTAGAAGAATGTGGAGCTATACGTGCTTGATTTCACGTTGTGTGAGAATCTTTTGTGCCAAAGTAGTAACTGTGTGTGCTGGAACACGCAGATCGGTTGGCAGCAATCCGTTTGCTGTCACTTTGTCCATGATGCTTTTGAGGGAAACCATATCTTCATCTTTCTTGAAATTGTCAGCGGCTTCGGCTTCGTCCAGAAATTGATTAATGACAGCTTTCACTCGATTCACCCACTCTTCTTCTGCCTCTTTTCGGTGGACATTCACAGCTGGTGCTGATGGGAAACATACTACAACCATTGTCATGTTGTCACGACTTCCCTTCACGAGACATTCGTCAAGCACATCATCGCAGACCTGGAAATCGGATTCATAGAAAACATGAAAAGGTTCGTTATAAAAAAGCTAGTGGTTTCTTAATTTACATTCAAGTATTACCTCGCGCAAATCAGAATGAACAACAAGCCTGTCTCGGACAAACTCAGCAAGTTCTTCATTCGTCATCACATCATATATTCCATCACAAGCAACAACCATAAACTCGTCGTTTTCAACGTTTCTCTCACGGATGTAAACGTCTGGTTCGGGAGAGACAAGCTGCTGATCAGCTGGCAAACGTGGGTCGTCTTTGTATTCGTAATCTCCGAATGCTCTGCTGACAGCTAAACTTCCGTTGATTCTTTGAATCATCACAGAACCGCCAGCATCTTCGATTCGCTTTCTTTCTTTTTCCAAATACGGCTTGTGATCTTCTGTTCCGAAAATGTCGGTTTTTCCAGCTACGACAGCTCGAGAATCGCCAAGATTTCCGATAACAATATGGGTAGGAGTCACGATAGCGCATACAGCGGTGCACCCACTTTTATTCTGGAAAGTTGAAAAATCACAACTACCAAGTAGAAGATTCAACTTACAATGTCGTTGCTTGTTTTACTGATCTCATCGAAACTCAAAAACCCTTTTTTGATTCCTGTTTCCAGCAATTTGAGAGTATTTTCAGTGAGAACGCCGTTGTTTTCTTGCAACGCCTTCGTCATATCATTGAACTCTTCGCTTGCGATAAGGTGATCAAGGAGCTGCGAAGATGCTCTATTCGCGATGTGATGACCGGCGTGTCCATCGAAGACGGCGAAAAATGACCAATCTTTGTATGGAGAAGATTGGGACATAATAGCCTGGAACTGACATTTTTAACAAACAATCTCCGCTTATTTTTCACCTCGGCAATGTGTGAATCCTCCATACATATCCGCCATCCTTGCATCGAAGACATTCCGTACCTGATGCCCTGAAATCAGAATTATACAAGGAATTGCACAAATGGGTTTTATTTCTCTAACTCACATTTCCTTCTCCATGAACATTAGTTTTGTCGGTCTTTGGTTTATCGAGGAATGCACCCATTGTCTTTGCGTCGACTTCTACTAAACCCGCACTGGTGACTCGCCAAACACGAAGCTCGTCGTTGCTACTACTTCGAGGCACCACCGGAATGGGTTGGCACTCTGAAAATATACAGTAACTTAATTTTCAGGAACGAGAATGCTGCAAAAACTGGACAGGTTAACGCGGAAACAAAAAGAGGCTGCATTTGCAACACCGCATTACAGCTTTTCGCTTCAAAAAACAAACCAACTCATGCATTGATTACTCGTGACGAATTATATGGAATTGAAAGAATATACATGGGTATTGGTGGAGAAAGGCCAAGAAAAGAAAGATCATGTGTGATTGAGAAACGAAAAGAAAAAGAGAGCGAGAAAAGCAGAGAAACTAGCAATTATCGCTGGCGGAACACACGTGAAAACCATCGAATTTCGAGTCGACTTACTATTGGGAAAGCAAAAAATGACGTCATTTTTGTGTCTTTTAAAAAAATCGATACAAACACATGAACTGTAACGCACATACACACAATAACAACTAGAACTGAAAAGTTAGCACGCACCTACAGAATGTATTCTTGATATATCAAAAACTTTGGGAAAAATCCAACATCCATGTATATTTTCACAACTTGTCTATTGAAAATGTTTACCTTGGTCCAAAGGGGTTCCGAAAATAGATAACGAAGTAATCGTGGCCGCTTTTTGCCGTGTCTGCGGAGCAAATTCTGATTCAAGTTGTCGGTGAGTCTTGTGTTCCGTAGAAGACGCAACTGGTAGATCTGCATGTGAAACCATCATTCTTCTTGTCGAAAATATAACGGGAAGGTGAAACGATGAAGAAGATGACCACAATATTTATATTCAAATACTCACTACTGTTCTCTTTCTCGACCCTCACGAGAAGTGGGCGGAACGATTCTGATGGGTTGGTTTTTAGAGTTCGATTTTAGCGTCTTGCGACTTTTGAATGTACACAACTCATTCTTCGTCTTCATGGACTGCAGTGGTAGCAAATCAACTTTGTACAAAGATACTAGTCGGAAAACGGAGGAAAAGTGATAACTGCTTTTGAGAAAGAAGACCACAAAACCAGTGCATTTTGGAGCGGAGTGCACTGATTGAAGAGGCACCAGACATGCGAGATACATTATTTCTCTCACGTACAGGAATTATATTAGATCGAGGAAGAAAATGAGAAGATCATGAAAAACATTTGGGTCGAGATGTGGGTGATCACGTGGACAACTTGATACCATAAGGCTTTCAGTTTATTTTAAGAACAAAAAGAGAAAAAACCGAAAGGACAAGAGCGATTGCACGCGTATACACTCTGGAGTCAGGCGATGGGAATTTTCTTATCGCTGTAAATGATGCTTTGGGCACATTCTACCATAATTTTGCTGAGAACATCCGTTCGTTCATCTAACCTACTATTCAATAAAACTCCAATGGCATAATTCGTTTTTATTAATGCGGTTATTCATTTAAAAAAAGTGGCATTTTTTTTATTTTTTATGGCAATTTAATGTTATGCATTTGTGCATTTTAATTATTTTTATGGCAAAGAAATTCATTTCGGTGCAGCACTGAGCTGAATAAAAAGGCAGGTCGGTGTAAAATATCTCTGTCTCAAAAAAGCATGCACCTTTAAGTCTAGTGTAGATTTACGGGGGCCGTGTACTCCTCGTGGAAAACGCAATTAATTTTTTTTACATTTTTTCAGTAATTTTTTTTTTCTTTCAGCGTTATCACCGCAATTTACAATT
>GL379851.1:45531-64126 GCA_000143925.2 Caenorhabditis brenneri
ACCGGTATTCTTCTCAAATAATGAATTAATTTTAAAACTGTTTTCCACGAGGAGTACACGGCCCCCGTAAATCTACACTAGACTTAAAGGTGCATGCTTTTTTGAGACAGAGATATTTTACACCGACCTGCCTTTTTATTCAGCTCAGTGCTGCACCGAAATGAATTTCTTTGCCATAAAAATAATTAAAATGCACAAATGCATAACATTAAATTGCCATAAAAAATAAAAAAAATGCCACTTTTTTTAAATGAATAACCGCATAATCAAACTAAGTTGCCCACTACTGATTTTGTGGAGAATTTTGACAGGCATTTAGTTAATACGAGGGAAAACAGATTGACGGAGAGCTAATTAAAAACATTAAAATTAAACATGGAGAAGAGGTATGACGAAATCAGATTTATGGTGTCTTCCCGCGCTGTCACCGTCTGCCTTCTAAGAGAAATAGTGTTTCGAGTGACGGCTCCTTTTATTCCCGTCCTTCTTCCTTTTTCTGTGTCTTCAACATCGTCGTCTACACGGACAGGCAGAAAAAGAAGCAAACGGAGAGAGGAAAACAATCGAAAGATGCGGTCGAATCGAGGGCACACACGCACGCTCGGAGAAGCGAACGAGTGCAGTGAAAACGTCGAAATGCGCCAGCAGCAGAGCGTGCCGGGTGTCAGCAGACAGTCTAATGCGCCTCGAGTTTTCGAATTTAGTAACGAATGAAATCATATTTGGGCATTTACAAGTGAACTATCAGAAAAATTGAATGCGCGATGAACAGATGGGTTGAAAAACAGCTCGCAGGCAAATTATTTTTGTTTTGAACAGTATTCGCGCTTTCGTGTCGAGATACAAAAATATGAAAAACCTAATGCGTCTTCAAAAAGTGTACGGTGCATTGTCTCTCTAGAGAAAAACTTCAAGGCAGACCTTGCAAAACAAAAAATAAGTGTTCGCACAAGGCTCTGAAAACAAATGGATATGAACCGAAATAAATATTAAACACAGTAAATGATATCTGAATTTTCAAGCTGAAAATGAGAAATATATTTCAAAAACTTTTTTCGTAAAAAAATGGAAAAATATTATTGTGTTTTCAAATTTTCAGAAATTATTTAGCGCCGAACGAAGATTCATGCTAACCACGAAACCCGAGAATTTTCTCTCTTCTGGTTAGACCAGCTTTCACATCACTCAGATTTGTATTTCAAATGCACGAAGAACCGGGAAGTCCATCGTACTACTATTAAAAGAACACCTAAAGTCACAATCACAATCGCACTGATAAAAACAATAATATCAATCATGTAAAAAGAAATAAATGACATTTGTCTAGAACACGGATCCAAATTCGGTAGTTCCCCATATTTGGCAGCAAACTCAGCATGCTTAACCAGAAGGGTTTGAGGAGAGATTGGTTGATCTGATAACTGTTGAGCCAAAAGTTCAGCACTATCTTTGAATCTGAAACTATTTTTCACATTACCAATATTAATTAAATATTATTCGAACCTTTTTTCAGTAAGAATACTGTAAACAGCATTTTTCAATTTGTCAAAATCACTTAAATCGTATTTGCTTAAAGTAATTGATCCGTTGTGCCTTGCCAAAGTTTTTGAATTTCTCAATTGATCAGCGAAAATTGGTACCAAAACTGCCGGCTTCCCCATATAACTTAGTTCAGTAACACTGCCCAGACCAGCATGAGTTATAAATGCGGAAAGTCTTGAATCAGCTGTAAAACAATACATTTTAATAATATATAAAACAGGTTGATAGCAAACCAAGAAGAGCAGTTTGAGGAACCCATTTCGAAAAATGTAAATTCGAAAGATTCTTTGCGAAACTAACATCTTCTTCTTCATATTTCCAAATGAAATTAACATCTGGGAATGATTCGATGACTTTCACGATGGTTTCTCTGTAATACAATAAAAATGATAGATCACATGACTTCAAGAATACTTATAGGCGAGAGGCATGTCTTTTGAAAAAATCATTGATCCAAAGGAGATGAGCACATTCTTTTCCTTTTTTTTCAGAATTTCATTGTACTTATCGGATAGTTTTTCCTGTTTCATGTGAGTTGCATTTACAGATATTCCTCCGATCAAAACTGATTTCGTGAGCAGTGGACGTGGATAATCAAGATAAGGATTTGCATTCATAAACATGAATGGAGATCGAACCGTCATATCCTGAATTGTTTCTGTTTTAGTAGTTCTTTTTCCAAATAAACACTCACTTCGAAATCGATCAGTTTGCTATGATCCCCGAAAGATGTCATAGGAGGGTAATGTACAAAAAGAGTAAAGAATATATCTCCGATTGTGTTTTGAAGCCGTTCAGAAAACGACATATCGTCGCCAAACGAAGAAATCATACCTGAAAATACGAAATTAGTTTATTTCTGAAATAACTTCTTACTTGGAAGTATAGCTGGAGATGAAGGTTCTCCAATCAGTCTACTCATTAGAGGATGATGAGTCATTGAAAGTGAAGGAAGTAGGGCTTTCACTCCTAGGTACTCTGCGATCGCTGAAATAATTTTCATTTTTTGTTACTCTGAACTCTTTTTGTTAGATCTCACGGAAAGCAGTAGGGCACAGGAATTCAAACACCAGGGCGTCGAAATTTCTAGTTTTCAATTCGTTCAGAACTGAAAGATCTTCTTTCAAATCCTCATAGAGTTGCTGGAACATTCTAGTGAATGCTTTAATTGCAGGAACAAATTGAATAGCAGTCGCATCCTCAGACCAGAATTTGGAATAATCAGCAGAATAGCCAAGAGATTCTAGTTTTTTACTTGGTTGTAAATAAACAATGTCTTTTGTTGAATCCAGATATTTAACATTCTCATATTTTCGAAGAATGATTGGAGCGAAGAAAGTGACATTGTGACCAGCATCTGACAAAGTATCCGCAATTTTGGCAAGGAACTTATGATGACTGTGCGCATAAAGTGGACAGAATACCAAATAATTAAGAGAGAAAGTGGGTCCAACTAGAAGCAAAAAGAACAAAACGTGCATATTGTTCATTTTGAGTTTGTATGTTTACTCTTATCTCTATCATTTTATAGAGGAATTATTATTTTCTGACTTGGTAGTTGATAACTCAAAATCATTAAAACCAATGTAGTTTACACAGACACAGTGTAGTTCACAATATAGTTAAGTTGTAGTGTAATATAAGATAAGAGAATGCCTTTATAATCAAACATTTGATACAGAAATTAAGGAATGAGTCGGTCATTCTTTGAGAGGAGCAACCTATATCCAATTACAGCAATGGTACTTCCAAGAAACGGACCAGCCCAATAAATGTAGTGGTATGTCCAAAATTTAGCTGGCAAAGAGGACGAAGAGAGGACGATTTCAGCGACAACATTCGGAGAGAGGGCACGGACTGGATTCATTGCTGTTCCAGTTATGGATGCTCTGAAGTTATTAAAGTTTCAAACTACAAAACTGCTTGGCGCTTCAGCAGCCTTCTTTTGTTTCCCGCTCACTTTTGACACCTCCTAATTTAGGAATTCAATATAGCTGTTATTTCATGAACAGCTAACCCAATACAAGGGTGTCTAATGCTATTGTGCATCGAAAAAAACTCACGTGGCAAAAATGTTGACAATAACCATCATGCCTATGACCAAAGGAGATCCATCCATCTGAAAATAATTGTTGATTTATATTATGTACAGTTGTTCAACTTACCGGCCCGTTGTCAACAACCATCATAAGAATGACAGTTACAAAGAAGTAAGTAGTTATCGTTTCACTCATGAATCCCTCCCACCATTCATGATTTGCTCCTAGATGAGTTATTCCTGATGAGGTTGCAGCTAACTGAGTAGTTAAGAGAATAAACTTTTGGTACGTTGAGTTGTGGACTTTGTCGTATCCATAATCAATTCCCTCCTGTGGAAGAGTGTAACTGATGGTTGCGTAGTTCTCCCAAACAAGAAAATCTCGTTTCCTTTGCAGACAAGCAGAGAGAAGATTACCAGCAAACCCTCCGAAAAACTGTGCAGCCATATAAAATGGAAATGCAAGGAGAGGAAGTTTTTGGCAGAGAACCATAGCCCATGAAACAACTGGATTGAAATGACCACCACTTATTCTTCCAAAAACAGCAATCACAACAATGGTGGCTAATCCATGTGTCAGTGCAGCATGAGTTAGACCTACGGGTTGGCTTATATCGTAAACATTAGCTTGCATTGTGCCTGAATACACAAAATTGAATTATCAATCTTCAATTTTTAATTACCGCTGAAAATGAAGATGAAAGTACCAAGGAACTCAGCATAACATCTAGCAATTAATGAGTATGGCTTTGGGTTGTTGGCTTTTTGACTGTTCATGCTCATGGCGCCTTGAATTGAAGATATGAAACTTTTTCGGCGATGCTGAATGTTTCAACGTTTAAAAGGTCTTCAAAAATAATGACTCACTCCAATTGGAACATCATTGTTCTGAGGTGGAATAGTCATAATTTTGAAAATGCTGAGAATATTCTCAAAATGTAAAAATGAAAAGTCCTTGCTTACTTTTGGTGGTTCGCAGAGATGATGAGTGTAGAGTTACCGGACGAAGCAAGGGTTCCTGTAACTCGAGAGTTGTAGGTTGCCCATGTTTGCTGCTTTTTTCATTTTTGCAATGAAAAATTATGTAAAGTAATACTTGAAAAAAAGGAAAAAGGTTCAAAAACCGGAAGTATGACTGAACATGATACTAGGAACTAGAAAAAGAACATATAGGTAAAATCAAAAAGGAATGGAATGTAACAAAGTAAGAAAGGGATTTCAATATGTGAAACTGAACATTCGAAAACTCTGAATTGAGTACAGATAACAACTATTATTAATATGTTGAGAATATTTGATTTCTGTGTGTTTGAATGCTGCACATTGAGTTTCACAAGAGGATTCTTTGAAACAGAGAAAGCCCTCTAGTTCAACTTGAAGAAACAAGGTTGAAAACACGTAGCGGGGCAAGAGTTACCCCGTTCAATTACTCAGGTTTTTTTAATGCTCATACATTTCAAAGTTGAAATTCGTCAGTTTTTTATCTTTAAAAAAATAAAATGGGAAAAAACCTTTAAAATATGTTAGTAAGAAGTCAAATGCTTCTACTATTTTTTACGACAAAGTTAGGAATAGTACTGACGATGGAAGATAACCTCCGTGGATGACTCATCCTGGCATAAAATTCAAGAGTGTCAGAGGCAATTTTCAAAGATTCGAGATGATTGACTAACTCCGGAAACTGAAGAAAACAACAAGTATGAGGCATACCTGCAAGAAAACATAGACGTTCTAAGTTGAATATGAATTCATAATAATAGGGAGCTTCTCCTCATTGACTTTTGAAATAATACCTGTATAAACAAGAAGTTTGTAAGGTAACCTGATGCAAAACCTTATCCCGATATATATTTCTTTCAGGAACAAAAACCCCAAGTCTCCCTCTCAACTGTCCCATCAAACTTGTGTTTTCTCTTCTTACACGTTTCTCATC
This sequence comes from Caenorhabditis brenneri, assembly GCA_000143925.2. Lineage (NCBI taxonomy): Eukaryota > Metazoa > Nematoda > Chromadorea > Rhabditida > Rhabditidae > Caenorhabditis > Caenorhabditis brenneri. The sequence continues at coordinate 51,045 of GL379851.1, forward strand.
GAATTCCACCACCTTCTCCATCCGATTTCAATGTCTTCAAATGGGCGAGTCAGCCAAAAAAAAGATATCAGTTGAGAGACGAGAAGTCATCCGGTGGCTCATCTCTGCGGTCTCCTCAAGAAGCTTGCTCACATCCTGCCGTGGCCACATTTTCAAATGCAATATTCATATCATATCAATCGTGTCCCCACTTCTTCTTCTTCTTTTCCTCCATCTCCTTCTTCTTCAACTTTCCTTCTTCATCTTCTTCCTTCTTCTTAACATCAATATTCGACAAGTTTGCTCTCAAATATTTCACCACACCTGATCAGACTTGATCCTAAATGATAAACTCGTCTGGTTCACGTTCACATGTCTTCTTACCCTTTTATTTTTCCCTCTCAAAAAGAGCATCTGAAGTAATACAAGATTCCAAAAAAGTGCCGTCTGTCTTGCCACGTTATCCATCATTTCTTCTTATTTTTCGTTTCACTCATCCAGTTTTTTGAAGAAGCCATCCATCTTGAAATCAATAAATCCTTCAAGATTCTTCTCCTCTACTTTTGAATTATCGTTTCTCACTTTTCATTTCAAACCAGCCCCCTTATTTCAGGACCGGTTCCTCTAGAATCCGGAATGTGAGTTGAGAGTTTTGAAAGATGCGGAGCTTTCATCGTCGGCTGACTTTATCTGCCGAAAACCGAAAATTACGAACACAAGTAGCTGTATTGCTACTTTCAGGATCATTATTCTTTCTAATTATTCTACTTCCACTCATTAAAAACGGTGAGTTAAATCTTTGAACTGCTTTTTTTTTATTCTTCAATTTATCATCCAAACACCAAATCGGCTAATGTGGATGTAACCCTCTTCACCACCTCAGAGCCAAAACGAATCGCCCAATATTCTTTCACCGGAAGGAAATTCAGTTTTCATTAAATGACACATGACTCGTCGTCTCAATCTTCTTCATCTGATTTTATAAATGTGTTCCAGAGATTCCAAATGATGTCGTCGTTGCAGTTGAGAATGAAGTATCACGAAGAAATCGACGATCCGTTGAATATGAATTCGACGACTGCCGACCACGAATACAACCAAGTAAGTATGCGGAAGTTCTCCTAGACTAAAATTGATGAGCAACAAGCCGCAGAAGAGTTTATGAATTATTGACACTTCTCACTTCTTCGAAAATCATAAGGATGTCAGAAGACATTTCAAATATAAACGATAGAAATTTGTGGGGATTTTCCAATAAGTTCTAATAATTCAGAAGTTCATAACTCATACTATTTCTCCATTAATCAATTGTATCAAAAACTGAGATCCACTCTTTTTCTTCTTCTGCTGAAACTCATATTAGTTTTCATTTGTTAAGTTTGTTAGAACAGAAATGTTGAAATGATTATATTCTAACAATAGCCAAAACCCTCATCATAAAGTTCAAATTCTAGGGATAGGGTGAATGACTTCTCTCAAAACTACTCAAGAATTCATTACGTGCAGATTTCCTTGAGTTGAGCGAGAAGTCTTCCAAAAAAGATAAAATATCGCCCACATCATATTTTCCATCTGACATTCTAACAAAATAATGCATCACTATTCCAGCATCTAATGGTAACTCTTCCCAATTTCCTGCTGATTTCTTTTCTCTCCAAACTCGACGACGTGGAGGAGTCATCGTTCATATCGGTCTTTTGATTTATATGTTTGTAGCACTTGCAGTTGTTTGTGATGAGTTCTTTGTTCCTTCTTTGTCTGTCATCACTGAAGTGGTAAGCTTAGAAACTTTCACGAATGAACCTTCAGTATTTTTTTTAGCTTTCCATATCAGATGACGTGGCAGGAGCAACATTCATGGCTGCTGGTGGGTCAGCTCCTGAATTCTTCACTTCTCTCTTTGGTGTCTTCGTTGCACAGGATAATGTTGGAGTTGGAACTATTGTTGGTAAGTAACTTCTCATTTTTAAATTGGAAGCAAAATGAAATTTCTCAGGATCAGCAACATTCAACATTTTATGTGTCCTTGCCTTTTGTACTCTTTTTTCACGACAAGTTCTTCATTTGACCTGGTGGCCATTATTTCGTGATATGTCCTTTTATACTTTGTCACTATTCCTTCTACTGATATTTTTTGGGGACGAGGAAATCGAATGGCATGAGGTTTGCCTTGCTGGTTCATTTTTTGAGAAAAAGTCCTTTTTTAGGCTTTGATCATGTTTACAATTTACATAGCATATGGCTTTTTCATGAAAGTCAATGGGTTTTTGGAATTGAAGACTAAGCAATTCTTGTTTCGAAAAGTTGGAATAGGAAGTGAGGTTGCACCGACAACAACCGTCGAGACAGTAGCTGGATGTACTCCGAGAAGTCCTCATTCATTGGGAGCACAAGGACCTCGTAGAAGTTTTCCAATGATTCATGGAGGCCAGGAAGTAAGAAAAAGTATTGCACAATTGGTCATTGGAGATGAAGATGATACAACATCTTCCTCATCTCCATCTGAATCGGGACGTTCGATTAAAATGAAAAATATTTCAAATGGAGTTCCGGAGATTCGACAAAATGGAAGAACAATTATGGTAAAACCAGCTAATGATCCAGATGCTGCATTCAATAATCAGAGTGAGTTAATCAATCTAATTCCGCCAATGCTTTGAAAATAATAACTTATTTAGATAGCATTACTACAAGTGTAACTCCAATCGACTTTGGAGAGAATCACATTATAGTTATCAACAACAATAATAATTCAAAAAGGAAAAATGGAAACAATGGAGCCTATTTGACTCCAGTTGAAACAGTAAATCCATCGTCCAATGGTCATTTGGAGGTTTCTCAACCGAATGGAAATCCGGTACCACCAATCGCTCTAGATAATGTAAAATCATTGAACTCAGTAGTATGTTTAAACCTCCTTTTTCAGCTCTCTGTTGCTTCATCTACTGCTGAAAAACCACTTGATTTATCATGGCCTGAAGCGAATCACAAAAGAATTATCTACTTGTTCTTAGCTCCAATCACATTCCCATTGGCTTATACCCTCCCAGATGTTAGAAAACCAGTAGGAATTATTAAAATGTGTCTCATTTATTGCAGAATTATATTTCAGAGTCTCAGAAAGTTTTTCGCTATTACTTTTATCGGTGCCATTCTTTGGATTGCTGCGTACTCGTATCTAATGGTTTGGTGGGCAAATACAATTGGAGAAACCTTCGGAATCCCTACTGAAATAATGGGATTGACTATATTGGCAGCTGGAACTAGTATTCCTGATCTAATCACGAGTGTTATAGTTGCACGGAAAGGACTCGGTGATATGGCCGTATCGTCTTCGATTGGATCAAATCTTTTTGATGTTTGTGTCGGACTTCCGATCCCTTGGCTCATTCACTTTACAATCGGATTATTCAAATCTGAACCAACTCAAAATAGTAATAACTTATCGTTGATATATTGAACTTCTAAAACCCTTTCTTACAGTTTCGGTCACATCGAATGGTTTGGTTTGTTCTCTCGGATTGCTCTTCGCAATGTTAATCGTTTTATTGGCTTGCGTTGCCATCTCTAGATGGAAAATGGACAAGTTTTTCGGACTTTTAATGATTTTCTCTTACTGTGGTTTCTGTATGCTTTGTATTTTACTTGAAACTGGACACCTGAAATGTCCACTCAGAAATAGTTGTTAATCTGGAGTAGAGCTATTCAACCGATCTCATTCTCTTATTCTATGCGGTTCCGTTTTTTACCCTATAAGTTCATGTTTTTTAAATTCAAATATCAACCCCTAAAAGTTACAAAACAGTGAATTTGATGACTTTAATTCAGAATGCTAATACATCAAAAAGCAATGTTTTCATAAAGAACCATGCTGATCCATTCACAGTGAAAGAAACACTGCTATTTTTGAGATGAGTTTTTCATTCCAAAGTTTTGGTGTGGCTTTTGAACTATAAGTGCACACTGGAGTGGTTCCTAGTTAGCACAATATATTCAAAAATCATTATTGTTTTAACCCATTAACATTTCCTTCTTCAACTCTTCTAATCCTGATTTCTAAGTTGATATTAAAATAATAGACATTCTCCAACGATTGCCAAAACATGTGTGTGTTCCTGTCCTAATTTACTCTGCTGAATAAATATTATGCTACTTTTTTTTGTTCCTTGTATTGTCTGTTAGAAAGAGAAGAGAACTGAAATTCAATCATCTTTTGTACATGCGACCACACCCAAATACACATATTCCTGGAAACTTTTTGATCTGGTTCAAAAGATTCGGCACACAAAGAAGAGAGTTCACATAGTGAGTGACCACAATAGAGACTCAGAGTTAATATGGCTCTACCTTTGAATTAATGCGTGGGAGAGTACCATTCGTTTTCGATCGGTCACAAATCGTGTCCTTTTTTGTGTAATTTGAACCCACTTCTTCAACTTTTTTCTTTATTTCTCTTCAGAGTGGCGCTGATGTATTTTACCTATATACCAGCTGCTTATTTGTTATACTAGAGTATGTAGTGTGTGTGTATATGAATGAGAGAATCTTATCAATTTATCAGCCATCATTTGTGACACCATCATAGAAAGATGCTCCAAACTCTTTAAATAGACAGTCCTTTTCTCTCTTTTTCCTGTTCATGTCCATAACAGTATCCAGCTTTTTCTTCTTCCCTATTTTTTTAGTTGTGAAATCTCAAACATTAAATTTACATTAATGTCTTCTATTCTGCGTATATCAATTATGCCTGAGTGTTTCATCGTTATCGTTATCATCTTATGGTTTTAGTAAGACAAAAGCAACTGTGCTCTGTCCATTAGATTGGTGGTGGTATACACAAAATGTTTATGGACATGCGTTTTATGATGGCCTCTTGTAAAACGTAAAATTATCAGATTCTTGGTTACGGAAGGTGAAATTTGGAATCATTAGTAGCTAGAATCGCTATTAGCGTTTGTATTTTGACTGGTGTTAAATAGTTCCATTTTATAAATCAAAAACTATTTTCTACATTCTATTTTTCTGATTTCGGAGATCCTAGAAGTTCAAATAGTTATTTCCCGGCAAATCGTATAATAAAATGCATTGAAATCGATTCCAAATTCTAAAAATATCGAATTAAAAACTGTGACTGAATCGTTGGACACAAAAACTTTTGTTTATGTCGTTGTCGTAATTTCCCTGATTTTTTCTTATCTTCAGAATAGTTATAAAACAGTTTTACAGTTTTGAACGAAACTAGAGTATTAGAATAAGATAGGTTCAATATTCTCAAATACTCAATACATTTGATCTTTAGGAAACAAATTTTGGATACTCTAAAAAACTAAAAAATTACAAAAAATATCACTCCAGTTTTTAAAAATGTCAGTTTTATTTATCATTGACATCAATGTATTTTCATTCACTCTGACATTTTTCACCTTCCGGTTGTTTTTCGAATTGTTGTAGAAAATTGAAAGACACTATCAAATTTTCTTTAACTTTGAACTTTGAATAGTACAGTTTTCTTAATGTTTACTTTATATTCATTGTTGCCTTTTCTCTTCATTGTTTTTCCTATTCTCTATCCGATTTGTTCTATTTTCCTTTAGTTAGTACAAGTCGGTCGGAACACGTGTGTTCTCGATATTTGCTCAAATGTCTACATACTTTTACTTCTCATTTCAGTTCATTGAGCTCATCAAAACGGCCCTCCAGAAGCCGGAGCAAAAGATTCTGGATTCAAAATGGCACTATCCAAAATAACATGGTTTTTTATTGTATTCGGTACAGTATATTTCTTGGAATCGATCGGAGGATTTTATATGACCAGGTGAGAATTTCTACATAAACATTTTAAGATGACAGTCATTTACGTCAATCAAGTCTTTTGAACCCGTCAAACTCTTCATATTTTCTTTATCAACACATTTTTGTGTGTATGGGACACTCTTTTTAGAAATAACAATAATAATAGGGTCTCAACAAACGATTATGCCATAAGATTTTCCGTCGTGTGACAGACAAACCTTTTTTGATAACGGACACAAAACATGAAAAGTTCTGTGACTGTTGGAGTGGATCTTTAAAATTTAATGCGAAACGGAACTCAAAAAAATGGGACTAGAATGTTCAAAAGAATTTATGGTTTTTGATCAAAAGCTCGCTTCAAACCTGATGAGAACATTCGAAAAATGTACCTATTTTAAAAAGAGTATTTAACCAGTCGGTGGCGCCGCCTACGGCGGCTCACCTCCTTTTAGTTCGTCGCTGCGCTTCTCAATGGGGGGTTAATATGCCATGCTCAACCCATTTTTTTATCGTTGGGCAGTAATGCACCCAAGCCTTCTTTTGAAGTTTCAAAATTTTCAAAATTTTGAATTCCCGCCAAAAAATTGTTGAAAATTTGAATTCCCGCCAAAAATTTCAAAATTTGAATTCCCTCCAAAAATGTTGATATTTTGAATTCCCGCCAAAAAATACACGCTTTGAAGTTTCTGGAAATTTCTAGAAGTTTCTGGAAGGTCTATCATCCAGAGCTTGCCAGTTGAGTTTTCGGAGTACCGTAACTACCGTAATCCTACAGTAATCTCCACCATTTTTTGATGGTGTACTATTGGGGTCCCTTAGATAGTACATGCAAAAAATGGAACAATTCTGAGCACTTCGAACCCGTTTTCTAGCTATTGTTGAGTTATCTGGTTACTGTAGCTACCGTAATCCTACAGTAACCCGTGCTTCAAACTTCATAGAATTGAAGCGCTCGGTGACCCATGGCTACATGCCAAATATGGTAGAAAACGGTCGAGGGGTACAAAAGTTATTCGGTGATAAGCGCTGGACACACACACACACACAGAGCTATTCCTTTAGTATATAGAAGAGATATAAAACTAAACTAGATATCATAATGATGCAATTTCAGTGCCGTTGTATTCATCGAAAAACAGTTTCAAATCCCATCAAGATTAAGTGGAACAATGGTCTCTGCTGGTGACTTTGCATACATTCCAGTAGTCATTTTCACAAGTTATTTCGGTGGAAAAGGAAATCGTGCCAGATGGATTGGAGCAGGATGTATTTTGATTTCAATTGCAAACTTCATGATTGCCAGTAGTAATTTTTTATTCCCGGTGGAACAAGCGAATGTCACTACATTCATTCCAAGTACTCTTGCTCATCAAATTGATAGAAATTTGGTGAATGGAGACTTGAATTCAACTGAACATCAATGGTTGGAACAACTTCATCCATTAATTGATCCAAAGAATCAAGTTGTCATGAATTATGTAAGATTTCGTTCGAAGATTTCTCGTCTTACCGTACATTTCAGGAAGGAGATGAAAAAGCAGACTTATTACAAAAATATGTGGAATACTGTTATTATAACAATGGATCTCAAATCTGTGAAAACCTTGAGAGGCATATTTCTGAGAAGTTTCCAATTACTGATGCAAAGATGTCCAATGTCCGTGCAATGGTTGCCCTCCCATACGGTTTCTGTCATTCAATGCTTAACTTTGTTCGTTCACAACATTATGCTTGCAAATCAGATCAGTCAACACTTGGACCGTTTATGATGATTTTTGGAGGTCTTTTAGTTCTCGGAGTTGGAAGAACTATGCCATTTTCATTGGGTCTTCCTCTAATGGATGATAATGTTAAGAAACAAAACTTGCCCTTATATTTCTGTGAGTTATTGGAGGAATTCTATAGGACACAGGAAATTTTTCAGCATTCATGTTCTTCGTCAAAATTCTTGGTCCAGTCATTGGACTGTTAGTTGGTGGACAACTGAACAAGCTTTACGTTGATTTCAATCGTAAGTTATTTGCTAAATTTGTGATAGATCAAATCTTTGAAAACATTACAGCACCACAAGGATTGACTCCTTTGGATCCTATGTGGATTGGTTGCTGGTGGTTGGGATTCCTCATTTTCGGAACCCTTCTTTTCGGTCCCTCTCTCGTTCTTTACTTCTTCCCATCTGACGATCTGGATATTAATGCTCCTGAAGAGTTTGACGAGGAGTGGGTTATAAGATATATCCCCTTTGCTTTATACCTGAAACATTTTCAGAGGAAATGTTAAACCACGTAAACGATTGAATCTTGTGGATCGTCATATCAAAAAAGACGAACAAGGAAATGCTTTGATGCCAGAGACAGTAATGGATAAAGTGAATGATTTCAAGGAAACGATAACAGATCTGTTGAAAAACAAGATTTTCGTTGGAGCAATGTTTGGAAGAATCATTGATGTACTCGCATTCAAAGGATATTTTGTTTTCCAAGCCAAATATTTAGAACTTCAATTTGGAGTTCCTCAATACAGGATTCAAAGATATATTGCCAGTACTGGAATTGTTGGTTTCGCTTGTGGTGTAATGCTCGGAAGTTTTTCAATGAAATTCTTCAAATTACAAGGTAGAAAAGCTGCTGCATGGGTTGCAGGTAACTCAAATCCCTCTATTAATTTGATCATACTAAGATACGTTTATTTTTAGTGTGCAGTCTGGTAGCTGCTCTGATTTCATTTGCAAATGGAACTGTTGGATGTAAGTCTGTTATTGGTCAAATTGGAGACCAAATTAAAGTAAATGGGCCTGTATTTGATGGATGTAGAGATGATTGTATGTGTGATAGTACTCCATTGTATCCTGTTTGTGATGTGAGGTTCGTTGTGAACTTATTATTTGAATGTCTCTGTCTACTTTGATTTCTTCAGTGGGAATGCATACTATTCACCATGTCATGCTGGATGTGCAATGGGATGGAAGAACTACAGTATCTTTGATAATGCAAAAGCTAACGTCGATGCTTTGATTTTTGAAAACTGTGCGTGTGTTGAAAATAGAGTCAAGGAAGTGAGCAGATCATATTGTCAAACTGGTGAGAGAATTGAGAGTTTTCTCAGTTCACAAATGATTTTTAGATGTTTGTGAAGAGAGGTTCGGTCGTTTCTTCATGCATCAAGCGTTCGGAGCAGTATTCGGAGGGCTTGGAGTCGTTCCTGGAATGTTGATTGTTTTGAGAGCAGTACCACCTGCACATCGTAGTGTTTCATTAGGTTTCAATGGATTCCTTGTCAGTCTTCTGGCGACACTCCCATCTCCAATTATTTGGGGAAAGATCATTGATATGTCTTGCCTTCTCTGGCAAAAGGCATGTGATTCTTCTGGTTCATGTTCAGTCTACGATACTGATGAGTTGAGAGTCAGGTGAGCTAATTGAGATATACATTTTCTTTTTTTAGAAGAATGATTGAAACTAGTTTTTATTCTGATTATAGACTACACGTAATATATGGATGTCTTCGAATCTTCTCTCTCATTTCGGATGTTTGGGTGTGGTATTGGGCAAGTGGATTGAAATTGATTGAAGAAGAAACGCCAGAAGAAAAAGAAAAAGAAGAAGCTGAGAAATTGAAACCAAAACGAAAGGAAAGTATAAAGGAAGCAGCTGAGAAAGTGGAGAAGACCGCCTATGAGTTGGATCAACTGATTGATCAAAGAGGATCTTAGTTCATTCTTTGATCTCAGAGAATCTTTATATCTGATCTATGTCAAGCATACCCATTTTTCTGATATCTAGTTATTGTTTTACCTTGTCTAAAATATCTCATTTTGTGCCTTGTTATGTGTGATCCCATTCCAAAATGCTCATCTCTTTCTCTTTTTTATATCTTCTTTGTTGTCAGTAGCGGGTAATTTCGACTAGTCTGAACAACGACTTTATTTTAAGTGTGTTTTTTGTCAATTGAACAGAAATTGAACATGATATGATCACAGAGAAAAAAGGGAAACGTAAAGCTGAGAGTTCTGTTATTAGGGAATTTGAAATATGAGTAAAACGGAATCGATTTAGACTAGGAAATGAGTGAGCGATGATATACATGTATTAAGTAGAATACTAGATTTATTAATGAAAAAAGAAAGATTTCAAAGTATTGTACAGCATGGATTTGGTTTTTCTTCTTCAAATTTGACACCTACTGCAGCCAGAAAGCTTTCATCGAATACACGTTTCAAACCCTTGTGAGTTAAAGCAGAACAAGAAAAGAACTTATGGCATCCAATCTAAATATCAAAAATGAATGTTTGAAGAGCTGATCATAAAAATAATTACCTCATGAGCCACTCTTTTAGCGTAATCTTCTGTCACCACATTATGAAGATCTGCACCTTCGACTAGATCATTCTTTGTTCCAACTAACATTATCGGAACATTATCACCGGCATATTTTCTGATTTCAGGTATCCATATCGTCCTACATGACTCCAATGTTTTCTTATCAATCATTGAGAAACATACAAGGAATATATTCGCATGTGGATAACTCAAACATCTTATCTTTTCGTAACTTCCCTGAAACACTTGCTATGACGTTATTCTCATTTTTTTTTGTTTTTCTTTTCGAATGACCCAATTCTAAATTCAACAAAAAAGACGGAGAAAAGGTTAATTGAAAGCAAACAATTCTAAACGGTTTTCACTTCCATTTTCACACCTCAAAACGACACGAAACGGTTGAAAAATGATTTAATCTATTTGCTCATCAAAGGAAAGGTGTTCGTTTTAATCGGATAAAATATCGGTCACCGAATTTAATGAAAATAGAAAACAATTTCTCACCTGACCAGCTGTATCAAATAAGCTGACGGCATAGTTCCTCTGATCAATATGCACAGAAACAGCCCAATTATCAAATACAGTAGTCGCGTAGTTATCGAGAAATTGTTTCTTCGTGTAGGCGACAAGAAGACTGCAACATAACTGGTTTTTCAAAAAAGAAGAAAAACGGAGATGAATGGGTAATTGAATGGAAATCGGATGGGATAAGTGTCGTTGCGCTTGATGTGGCTTTAATCGAATTACTCAACAGATTTAGCCATTTCTTGTGAAAGAATTACAGTGAAAAAGTGAATAAGAGCGGAAGTCATTTTTATCACTTTCTGAATTGACATGTAAATGGAGTTTCTTGGTTTGAAGAAGCTAATCAATTTTCTTTCACATTTGTGATAATTTATGTTCAAAACGATCATTTATGGGAATGTTTTTGAGATTCACATCTCTGACACTTTTTATGAAATTTACAAATAAATCAAGCCAGCTATTGGTTGAAGCTTCTAGGAATAAAAACGAATTGAAATAGTGAGCTATACAAAATTTGGCAAGCAAAACCCTTGAGTTAACAGTGCATATATATATATTCTTTCACTACTCATCCAGCAAAATAATTGTTTAAAATAACAGATGAGCAAAACACAAATGGAAATTTGAGACGAATGCAAATACTAGTCTCATCAAATTCCTTTGGACTATTTTTTTCCTACTCGTCTTCACGATAAACATAACACTGTAATGTTTTCCCATTATTTAATGATCTAAAAAATGAGGTCACTAATCAGTGAGTCCAAAATGAAATAAAATGAAAACTCACCTCGTTTTACCAGTATATGTATCGCCCACAACAACCAATTTCAATTTATTCTCCATTGATACTTTACGAATGAACAATCTCCTATTCTTCTTCTTCTACAGATCTTCTCCTTCTTCTTCTTCTCCTTCTTTCAGAGGCGTTGTCTTTGGTGGTGTGGTTTTGCACAAAAAATGAATAGGTTGTGTTGTTATCGGCGCCCCGTGTCTCTGTCGGGGCGCATATTATCATTTGAGAGGTGAAACTGAAGAGATTCGGAGAGAGAAACTGACGAAAGGCAACGGGACGCACTGAATATGGAAATTTTCAGAGAATTATGGATTTCGGGAAAAAGGGATGAAAAGGTCGAGACTTGTTTTGAGTTTCTACCTGTATTAGAGAACCCAGAGAAACAAGAAAATGAGGGAACGGTAAAAAGAAGAAGAAGGAGTAGAAGAAGAAGAAGAACGTAGGCTAGGAAGGGACGGACGTAAGGCGTTTCAAAAGCATACTGCTAGTGGTGGTGGTGGCGGTGCGCGCAAATATTTATTTGTACAATAGCCAAGAAACACGCGCGTGGTGAGACTTGATGGAATGGAAAAAGAACACGGGAACCATTCAAGAGACGCAGAAATAGACGGAAAAGGTGCAGCAGCTGATAGGGGAAAAGGTTGAAGGAGGAGGAATGGAAGAATGGAAGAAAATTGGAAGGAGGTTTTGAAGTGTTCTTTCAGTAATTAGAGGAAAAGAGGAATAGTGGTTTACGAGCGGAACAACTGGACAGAATTACAAACTGACAAAAAGACAGAGAGCGGGAAAAAGAGGAGAAGGAGGAGGTGAGAACTTTTTTATTTTTAAACATTTGGACGAGAAAGAACTGAATCACCTTTTTGTTTTGTTTCTGAAAACTCAATCTGAAAGAAATCGTATAGTTGAGTGACATTTAGGACACGGATACTATATTACAATGCATCAGAAACACTGTAAGTGCAAAAGAAATTTTAGAATAGTATACTTTCTGATTTGAAAAATGTAAAGAGCCATTGGCAGTACTCAAGAATAAGGAGTCAGAAATCTGGAGAAAAGGGTATTTAGGTGAAACTTAAATTATGTTTATGAACATTCCTATATACTGCATGCAGTTCTTTTTCAGGTTTTCGATTGTGTATCTAGCTAGGTTTACGAATATCTATCAATTCTGCTATCGTCTCAACGGAAACTCCAGTTGCTCTCAATAAATACTATAACTATTCTTGTTACCACATTTTCCAGATTGCAAACATTCCAGTTTCAGTGACGTTTAATGACTCTCGTGGCTGTTCTTGATGAAAAAAAGCGATAACGAACTGGGTATCTGAGACTGATATATGATGAAAAAAAAAACATAAAACTGAAACGAAAATTGATGAAATCAAGTGTTTGTTGCTTAGCTGAAAATGCGAACATTGGTCACTAGTCATACTGTATTTTTTCTTCTATTCTAACGTTAGGAACAGTTGCGAAATCAGAAGAAATTCCAAATTGATGACCTAGAAAATGATCAGTCAAAACACACGATTCATTCTGTAAATAAATAGTTCTCAGCTGAAATATGACGCCAACAAACAGGAGAAACAATTTGGGAGAAAAAACTGTGAGTTGCGGAGTCATTGTAGGGTTAGAGGAGTGGAGAGTTGTGTCATTTCACCCCAACAACCAAATCC
>GL379851.1:64136-75264 GCA_000143925.2 Caenorhabditis brenneri
AATCACACCAACATATACAGCACCATCCAGCAGAATATGTACATACAGAAATGCACTATATATTTTACTGATCATCAGATCAGAAACCAGAGCAGATCAGAGAAGTGATGGGAAGAGACGGAGATCCAGCTTCGATAGATCGTGAGTACTTGGATTCTTTCGAGTTCTTATTGGAGTTCCGAGTAAAGAATCTGGAGGAGATGATGTATTTGGGTCGTTCTCTTTCTTCGATGAGCATCCAGCTTCTCCTTCTTTTCCTTTTGCAAGAGCACGATCTCTTTCGGACTTATCCATGTACCAGATTGTAATTGCATATCTTGGACGGAAAACAGGCATCACTTCATGTGGATTCCGACGGTCAGACCAGAAGAAAACAAGTCGATCAGCACGAGGATCAATGTCCATTGGAGTCATCGAAGTTTCTGGGTATAATCTGAGAGTTCCTCCGTCGTTAGCCATATTCCAATTCTCATTACAATAGTAAATTGTTGTGATGCATCTTCCATCTTTAACTGGATTATCTACATGCTTCACGTAACGAGTTCCGTTTCCAGGATAGATTGCCAACATTGCACGAGAGCGTCCTCCAATATCATGGTCGATTCGTTTTTTGAAATGTTGAATAACAGAATCAATCATTGAAATGAGCAATCGAACAGTTGCAGCATCTTTTGCCCGTCCATCACAACCATCATACCAATATATATGGTCTGATCGAATGTCTTTGATATGGAATTCATCTTTATTTTTCCCTTCCATCAATTGTCCTGGACTGAACAGCCCTCGTTCGTAAAGCCTTTCGATCTCTCTGAAAGAAAGTTGAAATTACTAAAAATGTTTTTCAATCTGAAACTATTTGGTCCCAGCTATGAAGCAACACGGTTTTTTTTACATAAATTATTTGTAAACTTTTGAATCTGATTCTCAAATCCCTCCAAATCTGTTCTGTTGATCAGAGAGAAAACTGTGCACCAGAACACAACATACTTCTGTTTTGATCAGAATCCCGATTCCAGTTTCTCTCTTCTCTCCCTTCTGATTCACTCTACAGCATGGGGAACGATCAGCTGTGATGCACCATTCATGAGAATGAAAGGTTTACGTGAGAATACAACACATCTGCTGTTGCTTGTTTACCAACCATCTCGCAATAGACTGATTCAGCCTCTCCTCTCTAGATACTAATACTACTCACTTGGCTGTGTATTTGTAGTGATCTGAGCCCAAAAAGTTGTCAACAACGGCCCATCCGAACTCGTTTAGGCTTCTGATCACATGTTCCGCAATATACTGAAAAACAATTGAGTTACGGTAACATTGTATACTTTGAAGGTGTACTGTGAAGAGTACGGTAGGGTTACTGTAATAACGTACCCTCAGTCTCAGGACCATTGCTTGATGAATATTCAAAGCGAGACCACGATTTTGAAGGTGTTTTTGATGCTCTTGTAAGGTTGTCTGCAAGATTGTTGACTTCAATTTCTGCTCGTTTTGGTTCAATGTCTGTTGTCTAAACTCTCTTTTGATAGTTTAGTTCTCACTCACTGGCGCTGCGCTCGTGGCCGTGTGGCCTAATGGATAAGGCGTCGGTCTCCTAAACCGAAGACTGCAGGTTCGAGTCCTGCCTCGGTCGAATATTTTTGTGGAAATTAACTTACTGCATAAACGACATTCTTTCCGTGGTCCTTGTAGACTATTTTTGGGTCAGCAGAGTTAGAAGGCGTCGGTCGTTTGCGAGTTTTGCTAACGGAAGTTTTTGAGGATCCCTCTGTTTCAATGATCTGTAAGTGCAAATTGTGATTACACGGGTGTGAAAAGAACAGAAAAGAGATACACTTTGTGTGTAACTCTCTGATTTTTATTTTGCAAAGATCACAACACAGCTCCCAATACCTCAATCGCAACACCTGTTCTCGCGAAACGTGCAATCGGACTAAACGGATGTTTGAATAAAAAAAACGTTCTCTGCTTTAGTTCCCTATCTTTTTGATCGCAATGATTTATTTTTTTATTTTTCCTACCGATGGTTTAACAGCAATCGGGTACGGCTGCCATCGTGGATGTGAGGACATCTGGGTATGACTACAGTAAGATGAAGGGGCTGCGATCGTTCGCAGTGGCATGTCTGAGATGAAAAAACTAGAGAGATTCAACTGAGAAATAGAGAACGAGAACATCAAGATGAGGAAGAAAAAGACATTCCTTGGAACTGTGAATCATGATTAAAATATGAAAACAGTAGATGAAGCGTTGGTAGTTGATTGGGAAACGAGGGGAAAGAAAAGAAGAAGAAAATGGTGGTGACAGGGCGGTCTTCATCGTCGCGGAGGAGGCAAACCACCGACGACGTGCGCACGATTCGTTGTATTTTGCACGTTTGGTGAGAAGGGACCGCCGCATGGTGCGTACGGTTTGGAAGTAGAGTGTGGAAGGATTAGCATACGAGAAAATTGCACGTATTACAAAATAAGGAAGAAAAAGGACGAGAGAATGATGATTTATGGAAGATCAGAGACAAAGATAACAAAAACTGTAGAAGATTCTCACTGAAAAGTAGTTCTTTTAGATACTAACTTGTGAGAAAAAGCATGTGAACTAATTGAGCCAGCAGTTTTTTTCTGGATACACTGTCAACAAGAAGTGCTTTCGAAAAAAATCAGAGATCCGAACAAATTAGTTATTGTAATAGACTTTTTAGATGACTAGAAAATTCAGAATTGGTTTTTCTAAACTCAGAAACACTGAATGAAAAATTTAGGAACACCAATATTCTTTTCAATTTTTGTGATGAAGAAAAGAATTCAAATGGAATGAAAAAATGAACAGTAGTCGGAATGAGAAAAGAATGAACTGGCAAAATATTTGTTTTTCTCTTGTCTATTTGCCTTT
Organism: Caenorhabditis brenneri; assembly: GCA_000143925.2. Lineage (NCBI taxonomy): Eukaryota > Metazoa > Nematoda > Chromadorea > Rhabditida > Rhabditidae > Caenorhabditis > Caenorhabditis brenneri. The sequence continues at coordinate 67,026 of GL379851.1, forward strand.
TTCTTGTTATTTCATAAGAACACATTGAGTGAATAGCTCAAAAATCATAAAGTTAATGAGCCTACATCTACTATGAGCATTAAAAATAAATGAGAGAGGAAACGATGAAATTCTGTGAAATGTTTAGAGAAACGAGCGCCACATGAGTTTGTGTGCGTGATGAGGAGAAGCGGGTGAATTTAGCAAAACGTGCCGAAATCGAGAATCGAAAATGGAAAGAAAGGTTTTGCAGAGACAGTGGGAGGCGGAGAAAACGGAGGAAACTGTGCTGATAACAATAAATGTGATAGATGCACACTGCTGATCTGCACGTCGTCTTATGAGGTGAAAGGTCTCAATTCGACTACTGTAACTTTATCATGTTTATCTGTTTTCCTCCGTGTTCCAAGATATCTTCTTTTTTCAGTTTTTCAGTTGCGTGAGTAAGCCTGTGGATGCATTCCCATGCTTGTGTTGATGTGAATTTCCGGCTTCTCGCTTCTCTTCAGTCTACGTGACATTTCACTCATATTTTCTCGTCAGACAGCATTCAATTCCGATGCCGTTCCTTGTCTTCTTGACTCTCAGCTTGGGAAATTGAAAATAGAAGTGGGGGAGGATTCCGGAGAAAAAACGAGGAGATCGAAAAGTTATTGGAAGATGAAAATAAATAGGATGAGCTACGTGAACTTTGTCACTTTCTGTAAAAGTGAATGAGATAGAATGGAAGAGGAAGAAGAAGAAGAAAGAGCTAAGAGTCTGAAGAAAATAATGAATGAGCTGCATCTCCGTTGGGTCCGGGTCGTTTCGGCTGTGAGGAACAATGAACAGTGGAAAAAAAGATGAGCAGAGATCGGAAGATATTTCTGGATTACTGTAGGTTATAAGTGAACTTGAAATGAAGAGCAAGAGGTTTCTCCTAGATATTCCTTCGAGAAAAAACAAACACGCCTAAAAAAAGAATGAAACGGAAATGAGATTCTTGCAAGTACTGTAGAAGACCTTTTCAGAGTTGAAAAACAATCAGAGTATTCTTGCCCTATTGCAACTATTAATACAAAGTATTGTCTTTTTCAGATCTTTCAGATACCAGTAACAGGTTTCTATTCAGATATTCTGAGCCAACTGATCCACTGAATAGTTATCATGTTTTTGAGATTTCTCTCGACAACATGGGAGTATTCACTGACCTCGAACATTCAGACACTAGACATAACGTGATTTCCATTCCTATGAGTATCCTAATCAGGTTTACTTCAACTTAAAATTCATTGTGATTGGCTAGAACGAACACTATTGGAAAAAAAGAAACAGAACAGAGATCCCGTTGAACTCGTTTTCAAAAACATTCTAGTGTTCATCAAAAGTTTATTTCCATTCATTCTATATGTCACCTGACTCATTGTCTATATAACCCATTTGATCCCTTTGTACTCGTGATTTGTTCTGAACATCGAACTGATGGATCGACAATATCCAACGATCCGCTGTTTTCTATTCCTCCCCATTTTCTAATTACTGAAAGAGCCCCCGGTCCAAAACGACAACGGAAGCCAATTTATTTCGGCGTTGTGTGGCTCTCAACAGCTTGACCAAACTGCCATTTTGTGAGGCATTCCGTCCGCCACTCTCTTCTCACAAATCACGTAAAATTCGGGAGGGCTCGCAGAATCTGGCACGTTGGCATGAGCCTAGATACTTTTATCTTCCATGACATTTTACAAATTAACATTTCTTGCCAATAAGAAAATGGGAAATTGTGATCTTTACAGTTCACTAAATATACACCATACACATATGAACTAACCTGAATGTCTGGATCATCAGTCTCAATGATCCTCTCTTTCCCAACGACGATTGGTTCTGTTGTTCCGTTTGCAGGTGGTGGTGGTGGTGGGGAAGGGACAGTTACTGTAGATGTGGTAGGAGCTTGTACCAAATGAGCTAACGATGAAGTTGAGTCCCCAGCTAGAGTCAATACTTGAGCTGAAAATGAAAACAGTAAAAGAATGTTTCATACATTTTCACAAACAAATAAAAATATCATACCAAGTTTGCTGATATCATTTGGTGCAGTACTGGTAGATGGGAAAATTCCCAAAGAAGATGTTGACATGTGATCCAGTGAGGCTTCATGAGATGTACACATAGATGAAACTGATTCAGACGATAAGGAGTTGAAAACGTGAGTACTTCTGTATGGTTTGAATGCACTTCCAGCACTACTAAATGGAACTGTAGACGTAATTGGTTGTGGTATTTGTATTGGAAGAGATGGCTCTGGTTCAGGTTTCGTCACAATTGAAAACGTCGGTTGGAAACTCGGAACTGTTTGAGTCAAAATTGGTGGATGAGGAAAATTAAGAAGAAGTGATGCGGTGAGTGCATTATCGTATGTAACCGTCGGAGGGAGTGGAGCAAGAGCAGCAGGTGTCGGCTGAGGCATCAGATTACTCTCTATAAGATTCTTCTCTATAAGATTTTTGTCCGCCCAGTATTAGAATATGGTACAACAATCACTAGCCCGCCCAAGAAACATGATCTGAGGATGATAGAATCAGTCCAAAATTCATTTACTAGGAGACTGTATAGCAGACAGAAAGGCAGATATATTACTCCTTCAGACAAAAGTTATAAAACAGCTGAAGAGCGGAATGAACACTATGGCCTAGAATCTTTGGAATCCAGGCGCAGTAAAATTGACATAAAAACAATAAGAAATATCATAGCTGGTAAAATGGATCTTAATTCTAGTGCTTTCTTTCAAGTTGTAGAAAACAACCGTACGCGCACAAACACTAGGTTCTTCTGGCCTAGATGTAAAACCAAAATTAGGCGCCACTTTTTCACAAATAGAGCATTATCCTCCACGAGTTACCGCTGACCTAATATCAAAACTTTAATCCCATACATATACCTAAAGCATTTTTTGTTCCACCTATCCCGACATTGACTGTTTATGTGATTGACTGTTTTTTTTTCTATTTGTGTAATTGTGTACTATTCTTTTTTCTTTTTCTTGATCACGACCTACAAGGTCGTAAACCAATAAATAAATAAATAAATAAATTACTCGGCACCATTCCTCTGGTTTGAAGGGACTTGCATATCATTTTGTGGTTATTCCAATCAAGTTGCTGAAATTTGGAATTGAAAATAATACGTTTAGACACTGAAATAGGTTCAGCACAGAGAAAATTTAGAGCTAATTCTGTTGTTTTTTCCCATGAACCACTGTTCAAAAAGGGAAATGAGCAAAAACAGAAAAAGAAGGAATGGAACAATTCTAGAAAATAGGGTTTGTTTTCTTTCATACAAATAAAGATATATCCAGTCTGGCTAAATACTTCCCTTCTTCTCTTTTTTCTCCTTTTACTTCTAAACCACCGATTGCCTACGTGAGAGTAGTGATGTTTTAATTTGCGCGAAGTGCAAAGGTGTGGCCTGATTCGTGTTCTTGCATAACGAAAAGGTGTGATGGGCTAAGAATGCGAAGAAATTGATGAGCATAAATCAGAATAGCCAGGGAATGGTCTGGATTCCAAGAGAAAGTACTTCTTTTGTACTGTTGGAAGCTAAAACAGAAGCCGGAAGGAGAGAGAACATTTTTTGAATAAACAGACTAAAAATAAAATGAATCATCTTCTTGAAGGGTTTTGTTGTTTTGAAACAAGGAAATGAAGAATGTCACGAGGCGCAATATTGGAGAAGGATGTGAAATGCATTTTCAGATTAAAAATAAAAGAAGCCACAGGCGTTCCAAAATAAGCTCTGATCTATTCATGATGCTCTCTGAGATGTTATGCCTGTTGATGCTCAGCCGGGTAACTATATGTATTTTATATTTTGAAATGTGTTATGTCCTATCAGAAATCCCATTAATAGTAACTACATTTTCAGAACTTCCCCTTTTTCAATAAACCTTTTTGGCTGTTTTCCACATGTTGTGCTTGATGTTTTCGAAATAAACAAAGACCATAGTTTTCTTATGTTTCTGTCTCTTTGCGTCTGCGCGTGTATGCTTCAAAGAGCTCTTTGGGGCAGCCAGCCGAAATGTTCGAATCGACACGTTCTCGCGCAATATGCAGGTTTGCTCGTAAGGCACTTATTTTCAGATAGGTTAGGTGGTCAGAAATCTACAATAATTAGAGAACTTCGAAAAAAAGAAACAGAAGAAGGAAGTAGAACTCAATGTTTCCAAAAATAGAAATCAAGATTTAAATACCTATTGGGAAATCGGTCTAAAACAACATATTCCATATAGCAATTACATGAGAACGAAAGGATTACGTGCGAACGATTGTTTATCTAATCAGCACTATCATCTGTTCATCATCTCATGCTTCTCTCTTATTTACCTGATGCTCCGTGGAGCAATAAGCGACTGTTCCACAGAAGAGACATGCTTGTAATTGACCAGTTAGACATGTATTCCCACAAAACTTGCATTGTAGGACGGTATTTGATGACGATGGTTGCCCAAGCATCTGGAAATATTTGTGTTGCAATATTGGAACATGTGAAATGAAAGTTGTGATAAGGCAAACGGAATAAAATAGACGCGGTACAAAACGTTATCATGTGAAGAAACGAATTCGTTCAATATTGGAAATGAATTCTACTGAACGGGTGATTATTTTTAATAAAATTCAGTATTTTTTTTGGTATTTTGGTCATATGCGCTTCCAGAAACTGTAAAAGAAGACATGTCCTGTTTTCAGATTTTCCACGGAAGAAGGTAATTCAAATTACAAAAATCTATTTCTAAGATGATATTATGCAATTTTCGGAATCATGTAATAATGAAGAAAAAAAACTAACCAATGTGGTGAAAAGGGATGATGTTGAAGCAGCTCCCTCATTGATTTTCGAGCCACCCGTATCATCAATTGTGGCAATACTCATGTCATGTGCTGAAACTCTGTGTTATGGTGGTAATCAGTTGAGCGGCAAAGAGAAGAATAACAGAAAAAAAAGTAGGTGAACGTGACAAATTGAACGACGTGGCACAGAAATGATTGTTTGCATGTCTTTTCCTCTTTGTGTGCTCATCTCTCTATTTTCTTATCATCAAAATTATCTCCATCTTAGAGTGATCGATTTGCACGTCGCTGTATGTAATAGGAACAAAAAGGTCACGAAATACTGCTATTCATGAAACTGTATTAAACAAGTAGGCAAAAGATTAGGGGAAAAGAGAAAAGTTAGGTATTCCAAGTGGTTGTGGTTTAGATATCTAAACAGTTGCAACAAACGAATGGAATGATGAGAAACAAATGATGACAAAGAAAAGTTTAATTAGATCGAGAAAACAAAAAAAATCTTCTTATTCAAATGAAATTGAAAAATGAGAGAGAAAGAGGAATATGAATAGGAACAGAACGTGCCAAAAAACAAGTGTTTTATTTCTGCAAACAACAGAAAAAGCACAAGGGATTATACTAGTTTATGGAGACACAACTGATATTGTATTCAGACAGTTTTGAAAGAAATAATCACTGAAACTAATTTTTCTCTGAGAAGAAATGAATCAATATGATTTTAATGACCTTTCATTTCAAAGACGAAGACACTTGTCTAGATAACATGATGATCTGTGAAATCAAGGTGAAATATAGAGAAAAGAGCAAGGATTACGAGAGAAGGAATGTGATTGGGTTTGAAATGAAATCATCGTAGGAATCCTGTAGTTTTCTCACGATCCAAATCATGTGGGATAGTTTCCGGAAACACTTATAATTGAAGTGCCCTTGAAAATGAATTGAATAGAAAATGTAAGTAGGTGACGTTCCGGAATAAAAAAAACAACATATTATCAATGTGACGAACTTTCCTAGACAGTTACTATCATATTTTCAACAAATAAAAAACAACACCAGAATCATATGACCTGTATAATGAACGTTAGGATGCTTGCCAATCAGGTTTGATTGAACTCCATCACATGGTCTGAAATTTTGGTTTTTTTTTCCATCTCGATTCAAAATGTTGCCAATTGTGATGTGTATTTTGTGTCAAAACAATAAGTTTAAAGAAGAAGAAGAACGTGTTACGTCAGAACGACGCACTCTTTTACACTCCCACACCTCAAAAAATTAGAGGAAAGCTAGGAGAAGTTGAAGAAGATATGTTAGAGGACAACAGGAAAAAGTTGGAATGCGAGACAGATGGGTGCACTCTTTCTCTATGGATGATCGACATGTTTCGTTTATTCCAAAGATCACTATTCCATTTGTTGGAAAGAGACAAGAGAAGCATTTGGAAACAAAATAGAATAGAGTTTAATAAATGGCAAAAAACTATATTAAAAGTAACCCCCAGATGAACTCTGCCACCTTCTGACTAGCTTCAAAAAGACCAAAAAGCTCCACCAATATAATTAGAAGAGCATAGAAAAAAAAATGGATGGGTGGTGCGCGGGAATGACGAAAAGAGATCTTTTCCTTCTTCATTCTCTTTTTCTTCCCATTCTCTTTCTCACGCGAATACACAGAGAAACGAGAGATAGGGAGAGACACCAAAACTGTCTACGTGCGCAAATGAAAAATGAACAAGATAGTGCGAGACGGAGAAGAGAGAGAGTATGAAAAGGAAGAGAGACGCAGTCAGAGTAAGGAACGTGAAAAGCGCACGCTCACATGCCCGCGCATTCTACTTCTCCACTGGAGTCTTCACTATTTCAATTCACCCAGTCCAAGGTGTGAGGAGATTCGGAAAGAATGGTCTTTGAGTTCTTTCTTTTCCGTGGATGATGCAAATTTTTTATCTTTATCAAAATGTTGCTTGTTGCACAAAAAGACAACAACCTGTGGACGTCTGAAATGTGGTTCAAAAACTTAGAATTCGTAGCCTAAAAGAATGGAAAACGACTTGCCCGTGAATGAGAATAGGCGTTCGATAAACATAGAAAAAACAGAAGAACAGGATAATGAAAAAGAAGATGAATGAGGATAGAATAGTGAGAATAAATAGTGGAAAATGATGTGAAAAAAGAAGGTGAAGATGAATTAAGATAAGAAATTGAATGACAAATGACGTATTTGTGGTACCAGTTTCATCAGATTTACACTCAATCACTTTTTAAACTTCAGTCTCAATCTCCCATTTTTCGTATTTTCCGTTCAGAGAAAATTGAAAAAGCGGAAGGACAACATGCCTGGAGAATTCCAGTAAAAATGAAGGACCCAGGTTAGAATAATTGAAGAAGGATTACTGTAGAGAAGAGTAAGTTTCCAACGGTTTAAACAGTAAAAATTCATATTTTCCTTATTTCAAATAAATTTTATCTTCTCCGGAAAATTTTTTATGTGAATCCGAAATTGTTCTTCAAATGAAAATGGAAAAGCAGGCCTGAAGTTTGGGAATGTATAGACTTATTCATTATCGTCGGGAATGGCCTGATCATTATCTGTTATCTGATATTCAATTTCGCGAGAATCTTATCCGAAAAAATCAGAGTTCAATGTAGATAAACTACAAATTCATGTCATAGACTATTCTCAGATGGAGGTCTCAATTTGGAATTCAAACATATAACATTTAAAAACTTACTCTATTATTCGTATAATTCTTCGAAGACGCTCTCAATTGTGAATGGAAGTTCGTTTGATATGAATGAGTATTCTCTGAAAACAAAATAATTGAATAGATAGTGTATGGCCACACAATGAAAAACATTAATTAGGATGAAAGGGTGTACGTGATGTGAGATGCTGATTGGTCTTCTCCTAGAGAATAGCTCATGTGAGAGAGCTTCAATTTCTTTTTGAAATGTCATGGCGTTGTTCATAAAAATCTCTTTCTTTTTAGTGACTCAATCATTTTTCTCAGATAAAAGTAATGGAGTGTTTGAAAATTGATCTAGTGAGTCAGGATATTCGTGAATATTTTGGAAATTGGGAGGGAGGGTCAAGGATCGTGAGGATACCAAGAATAAACAAATTTGCACATGTTCAGCTAGAGTGAATATAGAAATCCCACGTGTTTCTCAGAAGTGAAGACGTCATCTTCCGCGGAGTTTTAGTTCCAAAAAGTCAGGGGGTCTTTGAGAGATCAAAAATGAGCAAGAACTCTCGATAAGTTGCCTTTTCAAAAGTTATTTTCTTTTGAGTTTGTTTTAAATAAGTATGGATTCATTCTTTCAAAAAGACAAAAGTATACAGAAGTTTAAATTTTGAAAAAAAATGTTGAGTGGTCAAGATTCATCTTAGCCTTTTGAAAATTCATTGTGCACAACATTATCCAATATGTATTAGAACGT
>GL379851.1:78569-88934 GCA_000143925.2 Caenorhabditis brenneri
CGTAAAAAGTTAACTTGTAGTCTCGCTGTTTTGCGTCATCAAAATTTCATTACTCATGTTTAGAAACCTTGAAATTCTTAGTTTTGATCCTGTCAAAAGTCAAAGTTCACACGTTTTCAATATTTTTTTAAAATATCTCATTAGTTTAGACGAAACTGAATGCTTTACAAACGTGAGTAATGAAATTTTGATGACGCAAAACAACAAAACTACAAGTTAACTTTTTACGCCTCCATTTTTGCATTTTTGCATTTTTTGGCGACTTTTAACGCAGCATTAACGTGAACACGCGAAATTATTTTTTCATCTTTTTCTCAACAATTTTCGTTCATTTTCAGTTTTTTCTTGATATTTCTCACAAGAATCGAATGACGGTTGACTAAAAGTGCGAAAAAAATACTGAATTTCAAAAATCGAAGCAATTTTTTTCCAAAAATTCCGAGAGGACAGGTTTCTGGTGCATTTTTCGAATTATTTCATTTTTTTTCCGGAATGACCGAAATTCTAATAACATTTTCAGACAGATTTGAAAGGTAAGTGAAAAATTTCTGTCATTCCAAAAAAAAATGAAAAGGTTCGCTGATTTGCATCAGATTCGATGGAGATTTTGAAACAAAATTGGTTTTCTTTGGACAAATTTTCAGTTCACTCATTTTGATTTTGGAACGAGCTCTAATTTATTTTTTCAGATGGATTTTAAAGGTAGTTTGTAAGTTCTGCTCATTCCAAAAAAAAATTAGTGAACAGAAATAACATGTTCAAAGTTCATAAAAACATCGTTTTTCTGAGTTTTTCACTGCGTAGTTGCTTCGAAAATGAAAAATGTTTTGAAATATCGATTATATAAAGTTTTGAAAGAAAAACCCAATACATACTGTCATTCGTATTCTTGTGAGCTATCTCAAGCATTAACGGAACATAGAGAAAAAGAAAAGTCGAAAGAGAAAACGAAAGGAAAAGTAAATGAACAATAACACATGAAAACACAATTCTTAGGCTTATATAGGTCAATTTGAAAGAAATATCAATTTCTAACCCAGTGGAGCGAACGAGAACCCTGTCCCTGTTTTCACCCGCGGGCGGCCTATCGGCGGCTCGCTGTCAGCCTAACGGCGGCCCGCAAACTGCCCGCCGTTTGTTCCCCAATTAGCCGCCGGCGGGCCGCCGATAGGCTGACGCTCGGCATCCGCGGTCTACCTGTGTGGATAAGGCGTCGGTCTCCTAAACCGAAGACTGCAGGTTCGAGTCCTGCCTCGGTCGAATATTTTTTGTGGAAATTAACTTACTGCATAAACGACATTCTTCCCATGGTCCTTGTAGACTATTTTTGGGTCGGCAGAGTTAGAAGGTGTCGGTCGTTTGCGAGTCTTGTTAACGGAAGTTTTTGAGGATCCCTCTGTTTCAATGATCTGTAAGTGCAAATTGTGATTACACGGGTGTGAAAAGAACAGAAAGGAGAGATACACTTTGTGTGTAACTCTCTGATTTTTATTTTGCAAAGATCACAACACAGCTCCCAATACCTCAATCGCAACACCTGTTCTCGCGAAACGTGCAATCGGACTAAACGGATGTTTGAATAAAAAAAACGTTCTCTGCTTTAGTTCCCTATCTTTTTGATCGCAATGATTTATTTTTTAATTTTTCCTACCGATGGTTTAACAGCAATCGGGTACGGCTGCCATCGTGGATGTGAGGACATCTGGGTATGACTACAGTAAGATGAAGGGGCTGCGATCGTTCGCAGTGGCATGTCTGAGATGAAAAAACTAGAGAGATTCAACTGAGAAATAGAGAACGAGAACATCAAGATGAGGAAGAAAAAGACATTCCTTGGAACTGTGAATCATGATTAAAATATGAAAACAGTAGATGAAGCGTTGGTAGTTGATTGGGAAACGAGGGGAAAGAAAAGAAGAAGAAAATGGTGGTGACAGGGCGGTCTTCATCGTCGCGGAGGAGGCAAACCACCGACGACGTGCGCACGATTCGTTGTATTTTGCACGTTTGGTGAGAAGGGACCGCCGCATGGTGCGTACGGTTTGGAAGTAGAGTGTGGAAGGATTAGCATACAAGAAAATTGCACGTATTACAAAATAAGGAAGAAAAAAGACGAGAGAATGATGATTTATGGAAGATCAGAGACAAAGATAACAAAAACTGTAGAAGAATCTCAATGAGAAGCGGTTCTTTCAGATACTAACTTGTGAGAAAAAGCATGTGAACTAATTGAGTCAGCAGTTTTTTCTAGATATAATGTCAACAAGAAGTGCTTTCGAAAAAAAAATCAGAGATTCGAAATTCTTGGATATTTCATTAGACGTTTCATTTAGCTAGAAAACTGAGAATCTGTTTTTCTAAACTCACAAACACTGAATGAAAATTTAGGAACACCATTGTTCTTTTCAATTTTTTGTTATGAAGAAAATGCATTAGAATTCAAATAAAATGAAAAAATGTACAGTAGTCGGAATGAGAAAAGAAAAAACTAACAAAATATTTATTTTTCTCTTTTCTATTTGCCTTTTTCTTGTTATTTCATAAGAACGCATTGAGTGAATAGCTCAAAAATCATAAAGTTAATGAGCCTACATCTACTATGAGCATTAAAAATAAATGAGAGAGGAAACGATGAAATTCTGTGAAATGTTTAGAGAAACGAGCGCCACATGAGTTTGTGTGCGTGATGAGGAGAAGCGGGTGAATTTAGCAAAACGTGCCGAAATCGAGAATCGAAAATGGAAAGAAAGGTTTTTGCAGAGACAGTGGGAGGCGGAGAAAACGGAGGAAACTGTGCTGATAACAATAAATGTGATAGATGCACAGTGATGATCTGCACGTCGTCTTATGAGGTGAAAGGTCTCAATTCGACTACTGTAACTTTATCATGTTTATCTGTTTTCCTCCGTGTTCCAAGATATCTTCTTTTTCAGTTTTTCAGTTGCGTGAGTAAGCCTGTGGATGCATTCCCATGCTTGTGTTGATGTGAATTTCCGGCTTCTCGCTTCTCTTCAGTCTACGTGACATTTCACTCATATTTTCTCGCCAGACAGCATTCAATTCCGATGCCGTTCCTTGTCTTCTTGACTCTCAGCTTGGGAAATTGAAAATAGAAGTGGGGGAGGATTCCGGAGAAAAAACGAGGAGATCGAAAAGTTATTGGAAGATGAAAATAAATAGGATGAGCTACGTGAACTTTGTCACTTTCTGTAAAAGTGAATGAGATAGAATGGAAGAGGAAGAAGAAGAAGAAAGAGCTAAGAGTCTGAAGAAAATAATGAATGAGCTGCATCTCCGTTGGGTCCGGGTCGTTTCGGCTATGAGGAACAATGAACAGTGGAAAAAAGAAGATGAGCAAAGATCGGAAGATATTTCTGGATTACTGTAGACTATTAGTGGATTAGAAAAGACGACCAAGAGGTTTCTCCTAGATATTCCTTAGAGAGAGAACAAACATGCCTAAAAAAGAATTGAACGGAAATGAGATTCTTGCAAGTACTGTAAAAAACCTTTTCAGAGTTAAAAAACAATCAGAGTACTTGTCCTATTGCAAATATTAATACAAAGTATTGTCTTTTTCAGATTTTTCCGATACCAGTAACAGGTTTCTATTCAGATATTCTGAGCCAACTGATCCACTGAATCGTTATCATGTTTTTGAGATTTCACTCGACAACATGGGAGTATTCACTGACCTCGAACATTCAGACACTAGACATAACGTGATTTCCATTTTTATGAGTATCCTAATCAGGTTTGCTTCAACTTAAACCTCATTGTGATTGACTGGAACGAACACTATATGAAAAAAGAAGCAGAACAGAGATCTCGTTGAACTCGTTTTCAAAAATACTCTAGTGTTCATCAAAAGTTTATTTCCATTCATTCTATATGTCACCTGACTCATTGTCTATATAACCCATTTGATCCTTTTGTACTCGTGGTTTGTTCTGAACATCGAACTGGTGGATCAACAATATCCACCGATCCGATGTTTTCTATTCCTCCCCATTTTATAATTACTGAAAGAGCCCCCGGTCCAAAACGACAACGGAAGCCAATTTATTTCGGCGTTGTGTGGCTCTCAACAGCTTGACCAAACTGCCATTTTGTGAGGCATTCCGTCCGCCACTCTCTTCTCACAAATCACGTAAAATTCGGGAGGGCTCGCAGAATCTGGCACGTTGGCATGAGCCTAGATACTTTTATCTTCTATGAAAATTTACAATTAACATTTCTTGCCAATGAGAAAATGGGAAATTGTGATCTTTACAGTTCAGTAAATATACACCATACACATATGAACTAACCTGAATGTCTGGATCATCAGTCTCAATGATCCTCTCTTTCCCAACGACTATTGGTTCTGTTGTTCCGTTTGCAGGTGGTGGCGGTGGTGGGGAAGGGACAGTTACTGTAGATGTGGTGGGTGCTTGCACCAAATGAGCTAACGATGAAGTTGAGTCTCCAGCTAGAGTTAATACTTGAGCTGAAAATAAAAACAGTAAATGATTGTCTCAATAACAATTAAAAAATATCATACCTAGTTTACTGATATCATTTGGGGCAGTGCTGGTAGATGGGAAAATTCCCAAAGAAGATGTTGACATGTGATCCAGTGAGGCTTCATGAGATGTACACATAGATGAAACTGATTCAGACGATAAGGAGTTGAAAACGTGAGTACTTCTGTATGGTTTGAATGCACTTCCAGCACTACTAAATGGAACTGTAGATGCAATTGGTTGTGGTATTTGTATTGGAAGAGATGGCTCTGGTTCAGGTTTCGTCACAATTGAAAACGTCGGTTGGAAACTCGGAACTGTTTGAGTCAAAATTGGTGGATGAGGAAAATTAAGAAGAAGTGATGCGGTGAGTGCATTATCATATGTAACCGTCGGAGGGAGTGGAGCAAGAGCAGCAGGTGTCGGCTGAGGCATCAGATTACTCGGCACCATTCCTCTGGTTTGAAGAGACTTGCATATCATTTTGTGGTTCGTCCAATCGAGTTGCTGAAATTTGGAATTGAAAATAATACGTTTAGACACTGAAATAGGTTCAGCACAGAGAAAATTTATAGCTTATTCTGTTGTTTTTTCCCCATGAACCACTGTTCAAAGAGGGAAATGAGCAAAAACAGAAAAAGAAGGAATGGAACAATTCTAGAAAATAGGGTTTGTTTTCATACAAATAAAGATATATCCAGTCTGGCTAAATACTTCCCTTCTTCTCTTTTTTTTTCTTCTTCTTTTACTTCTAAACCACCGATTGCCTACGTGAGAGTAGTGATGTTTTAATTTGCGCGAAGTGCAAAGGTGTGGCCTGATTCGTGTTCTTGCATAACGGAAAGGTGTTATGGGCTAAGAATGCGAAGAAATTGATGAGCATAAATCAGAATAACCAGTCAATGGTCCGGATTTTACTAAGAAAGTACTTATTCTGTATTGTTGGAAGCTAAAACAGAAGCCGGAAGAAGAGAGAACATTTTTTGAATAAACAGACTAAAAATAGAATGAATCATCTTCTTGAAGGGTTTTGTTGTTTTGAAACAAGGAAATGAAGAATGTCACGAGGCGCTATATTGGAGAAGGATGTGAAATGCATTTTCAGATTAAAAATAAAAGAAGCCACAGGCGTTCCAATTAAGCTCTGATCTATTCATGATGCTCTCTGAGATGTTATGCCTGTTGATGCTCAGCCGGGTAACTATATGTAGTTTGTATTTTGAAATGTGTTTTGTCCAATCAGAAATCCCAGAAATAGTTACCACATTTTCAGAACTTCCCCTTTTTTCAATAAACTTGTTGTGCTTGATGTTTTCGAAATAAACAAAGACCATAGTTTTCTTATGTTTCTGTCTCTTTGTGTCTGCGCGTGTATGCTTCAAAGAGCTCTTTGGGGCAGCCAGCCGAAATGTTCGAATCGACACGTTCTCGCGCAATATGCAGGTTTGCTCGTAAGGCACTTATTTTCAGATAGGTCAGGTGGTCAGAAATCTACAATAATTAGAGAGAAGATAACTTCGAAAAAAAGAAACAGAAGAAGGAAGTAGAACTCAATGTTTCCAAAAATAGAAATCAAGATTCAAATACCTCTAGGGGAATCAGACTTAAACAACATATTCCATATAGCGATTACATGAGAACGAAAGGATTACGTGCGAACGCTTGTTTATCTAATCAACACTATCATCTGTTCATCATCTCATGCTTCTCTCTTATTTACCTGATGCTCCGTGGAGCAATAAGCGACTGTTCCACAGAAGAGACATGCTTGTAATTGACCAGTTAAACATGTATTCCCACAAAACTTGCATTGTAGAACGGTATTTGATGACGATGGTTGCCCAAGCATCTGGAAATATTTGTGTTGCAATATTGGAACATGTGAAATGAAAGTTGTGATAAGGCAAACGGAAAAAAATAGATGCGGTACAAAACGTTATCATGTGAAGAAACGAATTCGTTCTATATTGGAAATGAATTCTACTGATTGGGTAATTTCTTCATAAAATCTAAGGTAAAATACAGTTTTTTTGTTTTTGTATTTAGGTCATAAAAATGCGCTTCCAGAAACTGTAAAAGCAGACATGTCCTGTTTTCAGATTTTCCACGGAAGAAGGTAACTCAAATAACAAGAGTCTATTTCTAAGATGATATTATGAAATTTCCGGAATTATGTAATAATGAAGAAGAAACAACTAACCAATGTGGTAAAAAGGGATGATGTTGAAGCAGCTCCCTCATTGATTTTCGAGCCACCCGTATCATCAATTGTGGCAATACTCATGTCATGTGCTGAAACTCTGTGTTATGGTGGTAATCAGTTGAGCGGCAAAGAGAAGAATAACAGAAAAAAAGTAGGTGAACGTGACAAATTGAACGACGTGGCACAGAAATGATTGTTTGCATGTCTTTCCCTCTTTGTGTGCTCATCTCTCTATTTTCTTATCATCAAAATTATCTCCATCTTAGAGTGATCGATTTGCACGTCGCTGTATGTAATAGGAACAAAAAGGTCACGAAATACTGCTATTCATGAAACTGTAATAAACAAGTAGGCAAAAGATTAGGGGAAAAGAGACAAGTTAGGTATTCCAAGTGGTTGTGATTTAGATATCTAATGATTCTTGCAATGGAATGATGAGAAACAAATGATGACAAAGGAAAGTTTAATTGGATCGAAAAAACAAAAAAATCTTCTTATTCAAATGAAATTGAAAAATGAGAGAGAAAGAGGAATAGGAATAGGAAGAGAACGTGCCAAAAAACAAGTGTTTTATTTCTGCAAACAACAGAAAAACCACAAGGGATTATACTAGTTTATGGAGACACAACAGATATTGTATTCAGATAGTTTTGAAAGAAATAATAACTGAAACTAATTTTCTTTGAGAAGAAATGAATCAATATGATTTTAATGACCTTTCATTTCAAAGACGAAGACACTTGTCTAGATAACATGATGATCTGTGAAATCAAGGTGAAATATTGAGAAAAGAGCAAGGATTGCGAGAGAAAGAATGTGATTGGGTTTGAAATCATCGTAGGAATTCTGTAGTTTTCTCACGATCCAAATCATGTGGGATAGTTTCCGGAAACACTTATAATTGAAGTGCCCTTGAAAATGAATTGAATAGAAAATGAAAGTAGGTGACGTTCCGGAATAAAAAAAAACAATGTATTATCAATGTGACGAACTTCCCTAGACAGTTACTATCATATTTTCAACAAATAAAAAACAATACCAGAATCATATGACCTGCATAATGAACGTTAGGATGCTTGCCAATCAGGTTTGATTGAACTTCATCACATGGTCTGAAAATTTTGGGGTTTTTTTCCATCTCGATTCAAAATGTTGCCAATTGTGACGAGTATTTTGTGTCAAAACAATAAGTTTAAAGAAGAAGAAGAACGTGTTACGTCAGAACGACGCACTCTTTTACACTCCCACACCTCAAAAAATTAGAGGAAAGCTAGGAGAAGTTGAAGAAGATATGTTAGAGGACAACAGGAAAAAGTTGGAATGCGAGACAGATGGGTGCACTCTTTCTCTATGGATGATCGACATGTTTCGTTTATTCCAAAGATCACTATTCCATTTGTTGGAAAGAGACAAGAGAAGCATTTGGAAACAAAATAGAATAGAGTTTAATAAATTGAAAAAAAAAACTATATCAAAAGTAGTCCCTAGATGAACTCTGTCACCTTCTGACTAGCTTCAAAAAGACCAAAAAGCTCCACCAATATAATTAGAAGAGCATAGAAAAAAAATGGATGGGTGGTGCGCGGGAATGACGAAAAGAGATCTTTTCCTTCTTCATTCTCTTTTTCTTCCCATTCTCTTTCTCACGCGAATACACAGAGAAATGAGAGATAGGGAGAGACACCAAAACTGTCTACGTGCGCAAATGAAAAATGAACAAGATAGTGCGAGACGGAGAAGAGAGAGTATGAAAAGGAAGAGAGACGCAGTCAGAGTAAGGAACGTGAAAAGCGCACGCTCACATGCCCGCGCATCCTACTTCTCCACTGGAGTCTTCACTATTTCAATTCACCCAGTCCAAGGTGTGAGGAGATTCGGAAAGAATGGTCTTTGAGTTCTTTCTTTTCCGTGGATGATGCAAATTTTTTATCTTTATCAAAATGTTGCTTGTTGCACAAACAGACAACAACGTGTGGACGTCTGAAATGTGGTTCAAAAACTTAGAATTCGTAGACTAAAAGAATGGAAAACGAGTTGCCCGTGAATGAGAATAGGCGTTCGATAAACATAGAAAAAACAGAAGAACAGGATAATGAAAAAGAAGATGAATGAGGATAGAATAGTGAGATTGAATAGTGGAAAATGATGTGAAAAAAGAAGGTGAAGATGAATTAAGATAAGAAATTGAATGACAAATGACGTATTCGTGGTACCAGTTTCATCAGATTCACACTCAATCACTTTTTAAACTTCAGTCTCAACCTCCCATCTTTCGTATATTCCGTTCAGAGAAAATTCGAAAAGCGGAAGGACAACATGCCTGGAGAATTCCAGTAAAAATGAAGTCCGCGGTTAGAACAATTGAAGAAGGATTACTGTAGAGAAGGGTAAGTTTCCAACGGTTTAAACAGTAAAAATTCATATTTTCCTTATTTCAAATGAATTTTATCTTTTCCGGAAAAAAGTTATGTGAATCCGAAATTGTTCTTCAAATCAAAATGGAAAAGCAGGCCTGAAGTTTGGGAATGTATAGACTTATTCATTATCGTCGGGAATGGCCTGATCATTATCTGTTATCTGATATTCAATTTCGCGAGAATCTTATCCGAAAAAATCAGAGTTCAATGTAGATAAACTACAAGATCGTGTCGTAGACTATTCTCAGATGGAGGTCTCAATTTGGAATTCAAATGTAATATTTAAAAACTTACTCTATTATTCGTATAATTCTTTGAAGACGCTCTCAATCGTGAATGGAAGTTCGTTTGATATGAATGAGTATTCCCTGAAAACAAAATAATTGAATAGATAGTGTGTGGCCACACAATGAAAAACATTAATTAGGATGAAAGGGTGTACGTGATGTGAGATGCTGATTGGTCTTCTCCTAGAGAATAGCTCATGTGAGAGAGCTTCAATTTCTTTTTGAAATGTCATGGCGTTGTTCATAAAAATCTCTTTCTTTTTAGTGACTCAATAATTTTTCTCAGATAAAAGTAATGGAGTGTTTGAAAATTGATCTAGTGAGTCAGGGTATTCGTGAATATTTTGGAAATTGGGAGGGAGGGTCAAGGATCGTGAGGATACCAAGTATAAACAAATTTGCACATGTTCAGCTAGAGTGAATTCAGAAATCCCACGTGTTTCTCAGAAGTGAAGACGTCATCTTCCGCGGAGTTTTAGTTCCAAAAAGTCAGGGGGTCCTTGAGAGATCAAAAATGAGCAAGAACTCTCTATAAGTTGCCTTTTCAGAAGTTTTTTTTTCTTTTGAGTTTGTTTTAAATAAATACGGACTCATTCTTTCAGAAAAACAAAAGTATACAGAAGTTTGAATTTTAAAAAAATATTTTGAGTGGTCAAGATTCATCTTAGCCTTTTGAGAATTCATTTTTCACAACATCATCCAATATGTATTAGAACGTTTTTCAAAAATACAGTTTTCCAGGACACACCGAATTTTCAGTTTTTTAGGGAAAGCTCGACTGAAAGTTCACTCTTCCTGTTCATAGTGGTCTATTTTTAGAAGCGTCAACCTCTTCTGATTAACTAGCTCAATTTTTGTTTCTTTCGTTCCATGAAGAATGTTCGATTCAAGATTTATTGACTGATTTTCAAAATTCAAACTGTTCTTCTTAAACCAATGAAACGTTCTAGAGC
>GL379851.1:89590-113766 GCA_000143925.2 Caenorhabditis brenneri
CGGTATCATGAAGCTGTAGACGAATCGGTTTTTTGTCAACAAGAACCACAACTGAGAAGTTGTCAAAAGCAGTTGGAACGTAGTTATGTGGATAGGCATTCGTTGTGTATCTCACTATCATTGACGTTTTTCCAACTGCACCATTTCCAACAAAAATACATTTAAGACATTTTTCATCCTCTTCTTTTGACATCTAGAAATGGGAAGTTTAGTTTAGGATTTATGAGAAAAGTGAAGGTGATGATAGACTGTGAATGAGGTATAATTACGAGATAAAAAACTGAGAGAAAAGTTTATAGAAGAAGAGAAAGAAAAGGACTGGATAAGAAACGGGTAACTGACAAATCAACAGAGAGAGATAGAGGGAGAGATCCATTACCAAGAAAATAATTGCCTGGCGACAAAGACAGTTGATTCAATGCTTTGATAGATTAATACTGTATACTCACAACACCATGGGGATATTTTGTTTTCTAAGTTTAGATTTACGGGGTCATCTGATGCCTTTAACCCAAACAAAACAGTACAGGGATACGGTCATTATTCAGTTAAGTTTTATGAGTTTTCGGGAGGCGGCGCAAGTAGGAATACAATCAAAATGGATTTGAAAGAAGAAGAAGAAGGAATGACCTTTTTGATATTAGTACTACTAATAATAACAATAACAGTTAAATTGTAAGCAATGAGTGAACTGAATAGTAAAGAGAATGAGAAGGAATGAACTGGTCTAGAGATGAAGAAAGGGTTACAACGACAACTGTTTTCATAGCGAATGTGTGAAGAACATTTAGAATCCTTTTGAAAAGAAGAAATCGAAGAAAAAAGTCATGAAGAAATGACCAAATCCGTCTATCGCCCTGATCGATAATTGCGTCGATTAATGGATGTAGATAATGCTTGATAATTGGTGACGGGAGAAAAGAAACCTGATCCATGGATAGGTCTTAGTTAGCATTCAGATTCTGTTTAAGTTTAAATAGAACACCAGCAAATCATAGTTTAACAAACATCGTTCGAATAAAACAGTATGGTATTCTTTCGAAAACCATGAATTTTTGAAAAAGGAAATCTGTTAGGAATTGAAGCGAACTTGTAAAAACGTTTTTTGATAATCAGAAAATTTGAATATTCACTTAGCTAAATTTCGAAAATATCTCTGAGAATGAACAGTTCGAGGAACACATAAAAGAAATGAATTACTTCTTATGAACAGTTTTCCATTAAACTTTCTCTTTTTCTCGGCAATTTTCGAAAAAACAGTAACCTCAAAAATGATAGGAATAAAAGTTCCGAATTAAAGAAAGCGGAAGATAGATAAGATAGGTTTTTTTGGTGAGAAGGCGGAGAGATAATTGTTTGAAAGGGCGGGTATCAGTCGTTTTTTATGAACTGTCCAGAAAAAAGAATAACGCCTTGAAGACTTGTGATGATAGGCTGATGTAAGATTTGTACAAAACTCTCATTATCTCTTATTTTGTGTTCTTATCTCCCCAAAAGGAAAAACTACGTGCCTTTTAAATCAAGAAAAACAATGAAAGGGGGTCTATGATCATCAGTTGAGAGTAGAAGAATGCATTCCATTTCTAATCCATTCATACATAAAAAGAGAAAGAAAGAGAGTAAAGATACAACTACTCTATTGAAGATATCACTTGGCCCATCCCCACATTCATAGATATAATGCATCCATCCGGCGATACAAAAACTATGAGCGATTCGACCTTGTGAGAATAAACAAAAATGTGAAGAAGGGGTGAAAATCAAAAAGATATATAGCCAAAAGGAATCGAAGAATGGCCAAAAAGAGAGAAATACGGAGGAATCCGTTGATAATGATAATGACGACAACGACATCGAAAGAGTGCGAGATGAATTTTCCATCGAGAATTTCTGATTTCCGAGAACCGGTCTTCCACTTTTCTTCCCACTGTTTCTGGTTCAATAATCAGAATTCATAGCCTATCTCGGGGAGAGAAATGGAAAAATGAGTGAATTTACGAGGTGTTGATTGTTGGAATAGAATGCTTACTGATATTGAATTCTATACGACTGAAATCGTACTAAAAAAGAAGAATAGAGTAGAAGAAAGAGGGGAAGAACGGGATGCGCATTATGAGTAATGGGAAATGAAAAGAATGGTATTTTGTCAAGAGACCAGCACGGGAAAACGTCTACTTCTAATCAAGGAAGTTGTGGATTTTTTTTTCAATCTAGAAGTTTGATTAATTAGAATTTCAGAACTAATTGAAAACTAACATCAAGAATAGGATTCGTTAAAAACAGTCAAGAATATTGTGAAAAACCTAATTTCAAAACCATTTTAAGACTCTGCACAACTTCCATGTTGTCGTGATCGTTTCGGAGAACAAGCTTGTCAATCATTGAGAAAAGCTCAACCTGCTCTATTTGAAAAGAGGTAGGTTACCAGTTGTCCAATGAATTTCTCAAATTCTTTGAAAGAATGTTCTTGAAAAGCCAATAAAAAGAGAGTGGCGATGAATGTGAGGAGGAGTAAAGGGATTCAGTCGTTTTTTCCTTGCAAATCTCTGCTCAAGTGCGCGCAATTATTTGTCCTTTTCCTCTTTCATTATTTGTGGGCGCGAACAGATTTTGATTTGACGTTCTCCGAATCATTTATCATGACAGAATAGGTTGAATGAAAAGTTCACAGAGTATTTGACTTTGAAAGATTAAGAAAAAAGAGATAGATACTTTGTACTCTTGGGAAATGTTCAGTAATTTTTCTTCCAGCTGAAAATCATTTTTCTGTTTTCAGATGTTTGACAGATCACGATTTCAGTGCAATGGATTGTTGTGGAGAGTGTAGAAAATATATTGAAAGAAGTAATGCAACAATTTCAAACTGTCGAACATTCATGTAATTAATTTCAGATAAGATTAGTTCTGAAAACTCTCGTTCTCTTCAAAAAGCACCAGCAATGTGCAAGGATAAGCATTCGATTGGTTTCTGTAGAAGATTCAAAGCTTCTGGAATGGGAAAATACAGTTGCTCAGACGCCGAATTCGCAGTTCGAGTGTGTCGTCATTCTTGCGGATACTGTAATGATGAGTTGTATTCAATGAAGAATGCTCCTGCAATGTGTTCTGATACAAACAAAGCGATTCCAATTGTAAATGGAACTCATTTATACTGGGCATTTGGAAGAGAAGATAAGAAAAAAACTTCATAATTCATCAGTATTGTTTTATTTGTTTGTTTTCCCTAGTCAAGGAGAATATGTACATCCAAGTGGATGAGATTTCTAATAAAGTTTTTTTTATGTTTTTCTTCCTCATTGAATCCCTCGAAAAACCTTTCGAACTTCACGATAGATTTCAAAATCCTGAACCCAATTGAAAAGTGGTTGTTTCGATTGGGAAACGTTTCAATAGATTTCAAACTTCAATTCCATCAATCACTTCAGCAGAAAAGAAGAGCCTGGCACAAAAAAACAAGAAAAGACCACATGTTCGCACATTTCATTTCAAATTTAGAATGTGAAAGGTCAGCGTTTCGACGTCGTTTTTCATTTCGACACTGATGGATGATGGCAACAGAACACACTGATTAGAGAAGAGAAATAGGAAATCGGAAGGAAAGAGAGATACACTGATATTCTTCTCTTTCGGAAAAAAAACTTTTTGACACATTCTTGAATGTCATTTTGGTAGAGCATGCATTCTTCATGTTGCAATATGTCAATTGAAATTGACCCCTGGTCTTGTGAAGAGTATTTCAGGTATTAGATTTCAAAAACGAAAAAACGGCTGATCGGTCAATTGTCCTCCGGTTGCCGAATAATGGAAAATTTAATCCAATTCACACAGGATTGATTCTTCAATAGTCTTTCTTGAATCCTTATTTTTACTTACAAACTGAAGGAAAAATGAAAGGTTTTAAGAGAGTTAGTAAGTACTGTTTGTTTCAGGAGCATTTTTCTTTTTGCTATTGGTTATGTTAACTTTTTATAATATTTCAGCAACATGAAAGGTTCCGATTTCAGATGAGTTGTGAATTCATGTTTGTAAGTGAAGCCCATATCGAGTTTTACTATAGCTTTGTGGGGAAGCAGATCTGCATTGTCTCAACTTTCTAAATTTCAATTATGTTTTGTTGTTACATCAAATTCCCCTGTTGAATACTGTGCAACATATGCAATCACAAGTTTTAGGGACTAGGACAACAAACAGATATGGAGACCACGATCAGAATGACTCATTCAGCTTTTGGTGAGATTTCAGGAATTTTTATTCAGTGAACTACGATATCAAATCTAGAATGCCTTTTCAGCTTTGCCCTCTTTCTTCCAGGCAACTGTTTTGAGAAACACTTCATATTTGAACGATTTAATTTACAAATTATGCCAGCCTAGATCAATTTATATGTGACGCTGCCATCAGATACCCACATTCCTACCAATTTATTTTCCCACCGCCAACAATCTTGACGGTGGCGACGAAAACAGAAATGTGCTTCTGGGATGCCAACTCATTTATCTCTATCAGTTGACACTTGTCCCTTTGCACCTCGAATACTTCTTCTCTTGATCATCTTCCCACTGGGAGCACGCCTCGTTTTTTTGTCTTCTGTTTTCCTCTCTCAACCTTCCCGCCTCTTCTCTTCCATCTTCATCCCACCTGCAATGTCCTAGAAAACTTCGGGAGGAGCATGAGAAAAGAGAGGACACTTCTCCCTTACTTTCTTTTTTCTTTTAACCTTTCCTTCATTTTTTCACATGTTTCTTGTCTAGGGTCTTTCGGAGAAAAGAATGATGACTCAGAATTAGTGTAGCTAATGAGTGGGTAGGATGAATCCAACAAGATCAGAAACTCATAATTTTAAATTGACCAATAAAAAGATGCTCATGGAATGAGGCGTCGTTTTATCCTCTTTCATTTTGATCATGCCGACTTTTCATCTTTCTTTTATTCATTTTTTGTACATTTTCTAATCTCCGCCTCTTTCCTCAACTGAATATAAATTCAATCGAATTCAGATAAAATCAGATTAGAAGGGTTTGAGCATCATGCTCACACTACTTCTTATCTTACTCTTTGGTTGTACTGCGGTCAACTCACAGCAACTGTTATCTAATCCACGATGTAATCACTGGCCAGACCGTGGCACGTGTGAACTGGCATTCCACGTGAAATGGTATTACGATCGCTATGATCACAGATGTCGACGATTCTTTTATGGAGGATGTGAAGGAAACGAAAATAGATTTGACACTTTAGAAGGTTCGTCTGTACTCTGTATAAATGCATAACGTATCATCTGAACCCCGGGTTTTTTTCGATATTCAATTCACATTTTTCTTTCCATCAAAATTGTTTTGATGATTTTAAATCTTCAAAAAACGTGGCTGGGATGGCTTACTCATCTATTTTTTGCAGAGTGTACATCTCAATGCCATTATGAAGAACCTACAAACCGTGACAGATGTTTCCAGCCTCATGATCCTGGACATTGTCACGCAGACATTGAACGCTGGTTTTTCGATCAAGACAAGAAACAATGTGTGTGCTCCTGGTGGTCTGGATGTGGTGGCAATTCAAATATTTATTATTCATACAATCATTGTATGTTGATTTGTGGAGAATACGCAGAACATGGTCCTGGAATAGACGAGAAATATTGGGGACGTCAAATGGTATAACTAAATATTTTTATTAGCCTAACTAGATATTTTTAGAACCGTTCAATGTCTGCTGAATCAATTCAAGTTTTTAATAATCCATCTGGCTCTTATAATCAATACTCGGAAGAACCGTATCCAGTTCAAGTTCCAGTCGAAAACTCATACTACAACAGTCATCCACGTAGTTTTGGTTATTCGGATGAGTGGAACAATAAACTGTTAACAATTAATATTAGTCACAGTGATGATGGACCGGTGAGAAGAAATTAAGGGATTGTGCATCTCGTTAATAGATTTCAGAGTTATTTCCATGCGGCTCCAGCTGTTACTGTTCCTTTACTCAGTAGAGCTGCACAAACATTCAAAACCCAAGCTGATGGTTTGACAATTCATCGTTACGATTCCGAACCAAGACCAATGCAAGTCATTGATCAAAATGCAAACTGGCAGATTCAGGAGCAGGTCCCAGTTCAACAAAATGGATCTATGAAACGTAGATTCAAAATGCAAAAAAAGAAGATACCTCCAAGAATGATTCATTTGGGAACACGACCATCAAGCCCTTCGAACTCTTATAAAATTCAACTGGATGGTGATACTGCAGATAGTAATAGACCAGTTACCTATCAAGTTGTCAGAGAGCAAGGTGATGTTTGCAGAAATTACAAAATCTTACATTTCTATTTTTCAGATGCACATCTTCAGCAACACAATCAAATATCTCAATCTTTGCAAGAAGAAGCGGAAGAGACGCAGAGAAGGATCCAAGAGACGATGAGAAGGAATTACTTTGAGCAAGCAAGATATCAAAGGCCGCCAGTTCAAATGCCTCCTCCACCACCGCCTCCGCATCAAAACACACCTTCAAATAATGAAAACTATCATCCTGAACTGGTCAATCAATTCCGATCACATTTGGATGAACATGAAAACGCTTTGAGAAGGAAGTTGGAAGCCCAATTTCCAGATCATATTATTACTTTAATTCCACATATTGAAACTGTCAGACACCCAGATGGGAGAAACGTTGTCAGACAGAGAATTCAATGGACTGCTCATCCAAAAAGCGCCAGAATGCCTGAACATGCTCCACTGCCTCCAATTGCTCAATTGCCGCCGGTTTCTGCTCATCAACCGGTGTTCCCTGAAACGACTATAGCTCCAGAAGAACAAGAAGAGCCAATTCCATCTACAATGTCACCTCATGAAATCGCACGATTGAAACAT
Organism: Caenorhabditis brenneri; assembly: GCA_000143925.2. Taxonomy (NCBI): domain Eukaryota; kingdom Metazoa; phylum Nematoda; class Chromadorea; order Rhabditida; family Rhabditidae; genus Caenorhabditis; species Caenorhabditis brenneri. The sequence continues at coordinate 96,460 of GL379851.1, forward strand.
GAGGAAATGCAAAGAAAATACAGAGAAGAGATGGAAAAACGGCAGGAAGAACAACAAAGACAACAGGAAGAACATAAGAAAAAGATTCAGGAACTGAAAGTTGCTCAACAAAAAGAAAGAGAGAGAATAATGGCTGAAAGAGAGAAAGCTGAAATTGAAAGAAGAATGAAATATGAAAATGAAATGAGACAAAGAGCTGAAGAATATAAAGCAAAGATGAGAATGACCACTACTCCAACTCCAACAACAACAATTGAGACAACAACTGAATACATTCCCTTACGGTATCCAACTGTTCCAATTCGAGAAGTCGTTTATGACGCTGATGTCAGAAGACCAATTCCAACTAGCAAGTCTTTGGCTGAACCAATTGAACATATTCGACCAATTATTGAAACTGTAACACCAGCTTCATTGAGTCTTGAAGATATTATTGCAATGGATAATCAAAGATCCGATTACGAAGATGAGTATGATGTTCCAATGGATTTCCCAGATACTGAAGCCCCACCACTAACAACAAGAGCTCCAGCTGTTACTGTCAGATACACTCCACCACCACCTCCAGTACCACAACCTAGATCCCCAATCAATGGTGGAATGTCGCCAATTGTAATGCCTCCAACCGATGGAAGTGAGTTGTTCTTTCTGCCAAATTAATTAATTCTTTGGGATAATCCCAAACATAAATTGGAAACTTAGATTTTCAAATTCTTCTTCTCATGGGGACTGAAACAACCTAGGTCAAAAGTGTTTACATTTCAGAAAAGTCGAAATTATTCGCTCCTCCATCAAGTGAAGAATACACTCAAGAAGTCGATTTTGACCCGTATGTAGATTTCGTCAAATTGAAATAAAAAATTATTAGTTTTTTTTTTATAAAATTTCAAATTTTTCCCTGATACGTGTATATTTACGTTGTCTAGATTTGCAGCTTTCGTGAAGTAGATCGTACCAGAATTTATTTTTTTCTATCGTAATTTAAATCTGAAGATTTTGAAAATCTGACCCCATTTTTCATGACCTTGAATGTCCTTTTCTCTTTTCATTTCCCTAGTTTTGTCTCTTTGAAATACCTCTCAATGTGTATTCTCCTCTCAATTCGTTTCAAAATCCCTATAATTATTTTACAAGATGCATGGTGCCAGTGGCACGTTAATACTTTCAAAAGAAATAAAAATAATAATGTTTGACATAAAGAAAACCTTTCGATGATTTTTAATAAAATATATTTTCTCTTATTCCCGCCTCTTTACATTCCTGATAACACCGTTTTCTTTTTTGTCACCATTTCCTCTGCTGTCGTCTCGAGCAGACCGCAGAACTTTACATCTTTTTGATTTATTGGCTCTAGACAGAGGTCTTCCCGGTCACAAGGTTCTTCGTTTCGTTTTTCCTGTTCTCCAGACATTCTCCTCTTATTTATTTCCAGATGAACTTGTTGTTGATTCTACTTTCATTGATAGCCCTCGCATCGGCTGGTGCTAGTAATTCAGTGAATACATGGGGAGGTGTTATTCAGTATGATGAGGACTGGGGATACGTTGATATTCGTACAAATGCTCATACATTCTGGTGGCTCTATGCAGCAAAACCAGCCAATGCTCAACGCCCTCTTTTCGTTTGGCTTCAAGGAGGACCCGGATCTTCTAGTTCTGGATTCGGAAATTTCGAAGAAACTGGACCAAAAACTCTGCAAGGAACTGATAATCCAGCTACATGGGTACGTCATTTGTTTTATATTTGGGTTCCTTCATTGAAAAATTTCAAGAAGGTATTGGAAACGTACGGAAAATTCTTATACCGAAGTTTCCAAATTCCCATGGATTGTTATCTATCTCCAATCCAATGGTCTAGTGATGATTCGTTTCTGTTATCCTCCTTCCAGTCCACTTTTTTTTTGGAAAAAGTTAAATTTGCAGCTTCAAGTAGCCGATATGGTATACGTAGATAATCCAGTTGGAGCCGGTTTCTCTTATGTTGATGATAAGTCTGCTTACACTACTGATATCACTCAAATTGGACAAGATTTGTTGGCCTGGCTCCGTCGATTCCTTGCTTTGCACTCTGAGTACCGTACTCGTCCCTTCTACATTTTCTGTGAAAGCTATGGAGGCAAAATGAGTGCTCAATTCGCCAAAGTTATTACCGATGTGAGTTCCAATGGTTTTATTGAAATAACAATTTGCCAAATAATGTATTTCAGGCTGTGAAAGCTGGAAGTCTTCAACTCAATTTCCGTGCCGTTGCTTTGGGAGATTCGTGGATTTCAGCAATGGATTATGTCAACACTTGGGGACCATATCTGTATGCTAACGTGAGTTCGAAGACCTGATTATTGTTCAAGATTTTATGATCTGGAAACAAAATACTTCTACAAAACTTCAAAATTTTTTGAATAGTGGCTTCATATCTGCAAAAAAGATTTTGATTTTAATTATTCTTAAAGTATACTATCTCCTCCCAAGTTTGATGATTTGCATCCAAAAAACACTGGTAGAAGCAACTCGTATGAGAAAAAAAAGTGTATTTTAATACTGTGTTCATGATTTCAATTGAAAGAGAAAGTATACTTTGTCGTTTTTCTGACCGATTGAAACAGTGATTATTCGTCAGTTTTCCACACTGATAAACCGATTATAAAACACGTATTTAATTTTCAGTCTTTTCTTGATGACCATCAACTCACAATTGTGAATGCTGAAGCTGCAAAATGTCAGGCTCTTGTGGATCAACAGAAATGGTTGAAAGCAACGAATTGCTGGGGAAATATGGAGAATTTGATTGGAGTTGAAACGAATGGAGTCTCTTGGTACAATATTCTGAAGAAGGGAGACACTGATGACTGGAGTTCTTCAGCAATGAGAACTAATAGAATGATGACATCCACACGTCGATTGTACAATAGATTTGTTGCTCCACAAAACGATGATACTCTCTCGAATTACATGGATACAGTTGTTCGAAAGAAGTTGGGAATTATTCCTGATAAAGTAAAGTTTGGAGGACAATCAGGAGATGTATTCAGTTATCAAGAGGGAGATTTCATGACTCCGATTTATGAAACTGTTGATCAACTACTCAAGGATGGATACAATGTTGTTGTATACAATGGAAATGAGGATTTGATTTGTAATACAATGGGAACTGCTGCATGGGTTAATCGACTCACATGGAGTGGAGCCAGTACTTTCAATTCGACCACAAGACATTCATTCAAAACTGATTCTTTCCCTTTGGCTGGATATTACAAAACATATAAAAACTTCCAATTCTGGTGGATTCTCAGAGCTGGACATATGGTAAATTGGTTTTCTTTTCGATTGATCTAAAAACAATGAAATATTCAGGTTGCCTACGACACTCCAGAATCTGCTATTTTCATGCTGAAGGCGGTTGTCAAACAATATAATGCATAAACTTCCAATAATATTGTAATTATGACAAATAAACTTATCAAAATTTCAGATTTTGCATTATTCAAAAAGAAATCATACTACCATGTCTGTTCGTTTTCTAGTCATTCTTTTCTCACGATTTGTAGGCTCTGAGGATTCTTTTCCTTTATTAGTCAGTTGAAACAGTTAAAACTAAAAATGTGATCAATTGAGATACGAATACATTTGTATGGGAAAATAAATTAATAATGAGAGAGGGAGAATATATTACACTTTTATATTGCAATCGATTATTAGTGGAATGAGTGAACTGCGGGGTGGAAATCGAGATGCATTTCGAATACTTTTGAGCTTTGTTTGAGAAAATAACCTCTGAAAAAGGCAAGTTGGCATGTTAACCCCAATCATCTAATTACAGTAATGCAATGTTTCAAAGCTATATTTTGCTTATTACTACTCACCAACTTTCAATCTTTCGTCTTCTGCTCGCTAGTTTCTTTCTGCTGCACGACTTCATTAGTAACTTCTACTATCATTTCTACGATAGGTTCATCCGATTCATCGTCCTTGATCTTCTTCTCAGGTGGAATATGGGTTGAAACACAAAGGACTTCGGTAGTAGTGGAAGTTACTTCTTGAATAATACGTTTTCGAATAACCGGTGTGGCACTGTTTGTTGTAGAATCAGGTTCGTTTGTTACAACTGTAGAGGCCGCAGACAGTGGTGTACTTGGTGCAACTAAACTAGTTGGTGTCGTTGGAACAGAACTGGTACTGGCAGTCCTGGCAACAGTCAGCTTATTAGAAGAGTTTCCTTTGTTTTGTTTTTTTGAAGACTTCTTCCAACGTCGACCACGACTAAGATCAGCAGCTGAGATGACTTGAATAAGATTCCTTTGTTTAACATGGAACATATCGATCTGAAAGGAAATAGTTTAGGAACAAACGAACGATGTTCATTTTAACAAAAGGCAGGTATTCTTTTCTTTAACGCTGGATTATGCTACTTTAATCGGAGAAATATCTCATACAACTTGAAGTTCACTTTCATGTAGCTGTATTGCTATGAAATGGACACTAATTTTATCTCGAATACGGTTTTGTTTTCACATTTTCATTTCCTTTTTGAGATACTGACCTCAACTTGGCAGGTTGGACCGATTCCCTTAACACTACTGGCTTGTAACTCGAAGTTCGTTTTGAACCGCTGAATTTCGTTCGTCAAATCAAGACTCGTAGCATGCTCAGAAAACTCGAGCCCTATAAACCAAACGGTGATTCGCTTGTTTTCGGGACTGACGTCGAATTTGGCATTTTTCGATGGTTTGTGCTTATTAGGGTCATTGTGTGCTAATATGATATCTGGATTACGCTCGAGACTTTGAACAAGTAGACGAATACGGGATTCTAGGAAACCACCGTAACTCAATTCCTCTTCTTCGTTTGGAGCTGCCATTATAAGTGCTGAAAATATTGGATTTAACAAAAGAAAATGTTTGAAAAAAGGAAACACACCGATAAAGTGCTTATAGCGGCTGAAGAAGTTCACTTCTTCGAACAAATCCTTCCATTTAGCCTTTCCATCGTTGATTTGCTCACAGATTTCGAGAGCTTCCCAAATCTCATCTTTTATAATTTGACTAGATGAGCGCGTCACATTATGAGTAGAATTTTGTTCAGGAAACGCTGGAGTGATGATTGGCATTAAATGAAACTTATCGGAGCTCTTCTTTTCTGGATCCCAGACCAATTTGCAAAGAGCTGGAATATCATTCCTATCCTTCGCTGCGAATTTGAGCAAGACTGGATGCGGCCACGTCCAAGTGGAAAAAATGAAGAACATTCGGTGAACGAGCTTTGATGGACTTGCATTTGGATACAGTTGACAGGCTCGTGCAATGAGAATAGCCCACGAAATACCACCAAAGAATCCCATTGAATTTGAATAAATTCCGTGATTTTTGGCCCAGACTTTGATTGCTCGAAGTGCAGTGCAAAATTCTTTTTGACGTGGAACCAACTTCAACAATTGCTCAGCAACACGACATCCGTTCAAAGAACGAATGCTTTCCGCATCTAGATTTCTCAACAGCTGATCATCGGACAGTTCTTGATTATCCGGTACTTCTCGGAGAGCAAGTCTTGCAAATAGAATATCAAGCTCCACGCCCGAATATTTCAATTTCATAACAGGAACGAAAGCTTCTTCAACTGCATGCAACTCTGTCACATTTGGGTCCTGATTCAACATCTCTTTGAACGAGGTGAAGAAATCAGAACGATCGATATGACGCGGAACGACAGCAAGTGTATCAATATCAGCACCAGAACTGTGAACTCCAAGGCGATATGATCCGAATGTAAACAGTTTTCCGCCCGCGTTTGCTCCGTCACCACTTGGGATCTATAAAGTCCAGTTATATTTCAAAACGAAGTCAGAAAAGGTTGCCTTTCAGATAAAAAACAATTTTAAGGTTGTCTCAGCGAAATGAAACATTTTAACTATTATCAAATCAAAAACATCGCACAAATTTATTTTGAAAATTCACGTAATTTGGAAATTTTCAACTCCTCCCATTTCTGCAATCCTGCCGCACACTTTGAAAAAATACACTGGATGAATAAAACGTGACCCTCCAAATCCAGACTTGAACTCTCAAAACAACTGAAAACTTGAGTTTCAAAACACCGTGCGGAGAAATTGCAGAAATGGGAGGAGCGTAGAATACGTGAGAATAATAAATAAATTTGTGCGATTTTTTTGTTTCTATAATAAAAACATTGAAAATGAACCTATCATTTATTAAAGCATATCTTCAAACTTATAGAACGAAATCAGCATTACCTTGATTGCGGTGACATTTTTCACCCATTCTTTAACCAGTCGATTCAAAGCTCGAAGCACCTCCAGTCTTTTATCAGTTTCCTCTTTTGGCTCATAACTTTTGAATTCTTTCAATGTCTCTATCAGTTGCTCCGTTAACGCCAAATCCTTTGCATCCGGATAAGCGACTGAAATGGGTTGTGATACTCCTAAAATTGGAGTGGAGCCTTGGGCCGGAATCGACATATTGATTATTATTATTATTATTAATCTGAAAATTGGTTTTAATTGTGCATATATAAGAAATCCTTTGTCCAACTTACTAACGCTAACAGTTTCCCAGATTGACGATCCCCTTTCTATACACACCGGTTGATCACGATAAAGTCGGGCTGAAAAAGCAAATTGTTGTTACTCCACTCTTTTCCTTTTGTTAATTGTTGTAACTCCGCTCTTTTCGGAAAATATGAACTTCTATGATATGATTGAAACCAAAAATCATTTTCGACGGAGATTCTTTCAATCGAGTAAAGATTCGGCCCCCTGAGCATAGAAAGATTCATCAATCACCTTAGAATTGATCAAGGTCGAAATTTACTGAATTGATTAATGTCGAAAGGAATATTGAAAAATAAACGTTTATTTTTATATTTGAAATAAAGCACTAGGCTTCTCACATAACTTAAAAATCTGCTTTTTTAGAATTTATTTCAGCGAACTCGAAGTCATATTTTCAGTACGAATATGAAGCTTGTATTGGATTGACAACCGAAAGGAAGCAAACAAAATTCAGGTATCGACTCGGTTAAATCTGTATTTAGACTTTTATTAAATACAAACACATGTGAAATTACGAAACGTATTGCAAAAAAAAAAATTCAACCAAACTTTGTTTTTCTCTCCAGCCCCTCGAAACAAAAAAAATATCATTGAATGTTCTCAACACGTCTTGAGCGAAAATATATATCTTGACAGCTTCTCATTTTATTAGTCAATTAAAACCGAAAAATAATGAACAAATAAGAGATGAATAAAACTTAATGAAAAGGTAAGTGGAGAGAAGAAATCATCTGCGAATTTTTTAATGTAGGAAAAAGTTCATGAGACGGGTGATCAGATAAAAAAATGATTTGTGGAGGATGAAGCAATAAACCAAACATTGTAGTAAACATGATGAGAAAAAGAAGTATGGAATGCATAATTTTTTGGGCGAGAAATTTTCAAAGTTCCTCCGATATTTTTTCATGGATTTTTTTTTGGTTTTCGGGATGGGGACAGTAAATACAAGTAGATAATTTGATTAAGCGGGCTGAATGTGAAGGGGGTAACTGTGTGGACAGATTTGAGAGCTAGGCCAATTTGGCTCATATAAATAGAGAATGGGTGAAGAACGAACAGAAGAGAAAAATAACAGGATAATACGATGAAATGGAAAGGAAACGCAAAATTGATGGGATGACAGTTGAAAGTAAAAACGATAGACAAGGATGAAGAAATATAAGAAAAATGCGTATTCGACTGATTTTTGGATGAATGAGTTATGCAAATAAAAAAGAAGCGAAAGAAAAACAGATAAACGATGAATGTTAACCTAAAGTGAATGATTATGACATTTATTATCATTACTATATTACAAATGTATCAAAAAGTTTGGTGGGACCAGTGAACTACTTGTTGACAATTGACCTGTATTTTGAATACTTGTGGTCTTCGGTAGAGATGGGAATGCCTGAAAAAGAGATCATTTTGTTAAGAAATTCAGAAATTTGGAAAGAAATGACTTATTCAGAACATATATGTATATGAACGGGAATCAAAAAGTTTGAAAAGAATTTTCATTTCGAGTGATCGAGCAAATTTTGGAATGAAGCAAACTTTGTGTTTAATCTCTACATTGAATTATTTCAGTAATGAGGGTTTTTCATGAAATGATACACGAAACCCCGTATCAAAAGTTATTGACTCACCAACACTCAAACACTTTGTGGAACTTCCATCTTTTGTTCACTTGCCTCCAGCCCACTCGACGAATTCAAGCAATCGTTCCCGTTTTGCAGGGCCGTGATTTCTTGAACTACTTCCCTTTGCTGAACTACTTCGTTAGTAACTTCTACGATCATTTCTACAATAGGTTCATCCAACGTATCATCTCTGATCTTCTTCTCAGGCGGGATATCAGTTGAAACATAAACTACTTCGGTCGTAGTGGAAGTTACTTCTTGAATGATACGTTTTCGGCTAACCGGAGTGAGACTGTTTGTTGTAGAATCAGGTTCGTTTGTTACAACTGTAGAGGCTGCAGACAGTGGTGTACTTGGTGCAACTAAACTAGTTGGTGTCGTTGGAACAGAACTGGTACTAGCAGTCCTAGCAACAGTCGGTCTATTTGAAGAGTTGCCATTCTGTTTTGGAGGAGGAATCAACGAAGACTTTTTCCAACGACGACCACGACTAAGATCAGCAGCTGAGATTACTTGAATGAGATTGTTCCGCTTCACGTAAAACATATCGATCTGAAACAATTCAGATAAACAGTGAATACATTTATAGTGTGATCAAAAAATATAAATGCTCAAGAAAATTACTCACCTCGACTTGACATGTTGGACCAATTCCCTTAACACTACTGGCTTGTAGCTCGACATTTGTTTTGAACCGCTGAATTTCGTTCGTCAAATCAAGATTCTTCGCGTGCTCAGCGAACTCGAGTCCGATGAACCAAACGGTGATTCGCTTGTTTTCGGGACTGACGTCGAATTTGGCATTTTTCGATGGTTTGTGCTTATTAGGGTCATTGTGTGCTAATATGATATCTGGATTACGCTCGAGACTTTGAACAAGTAGACGAATACGGGATTCTAGGAAACCACCGTAACTCAATTCCTCTTCTTCGTTTGGAGCTGCCATTATTAGTGCTGAAAATATCTTTACTATCAACAATCACCGCTTTTTGTGTGTCTGTGGTAGGGTTTCCGCCCCTAGCCCCATTCCTGCTGCACCGATTTTTCTGGAGTTTTCACATTTCGAAACAGAATTTTCCGGAGATGATGCCCGTCTTTTTCATTTTTCATTTGGAGATCTAGAAACCTCTGTGATAAGATAGGGCTTACAAAAAACTCGCTGGCGGGATACCGCAAACTAACGTGAACTGTCACAGTCGAAATCAACACACCCATCGGAACTGAATTATTATTTTTCACCTTATCAGTTCTCATTTTCTCAAGAACAACATTTTGAGACTGACGTCTTCCCAAGTAAAATCACTCATGTGGAGCTAGAAGATTGGAACCGCGAAGCAGCGCAAATATTCTAGTTAAATTTAACAAAAGGAAATGTTTGAAAAAAGAAAACATACCGATAAAGTGCTTATAGCGGCTGAAGAAGTTCACTTCTTCGAATAATGCACTCCATTTGGCTCTTCCATCGTGGATATCTCTACAGATTTCGAGCGCTTCCCAAATCTCATCTTTTATGATCTGATGAGTTGATCGCGTCACATTATGTGTAGAATTTTGTTCCGGAAAAGCTGGAGTAATAATTGGCATCAAATGAAACCGATCAGTATTTTTATGCCGTGGATCCCAGATCAATTCGCAAAGGGTTGGAATATCATTTCTGTCCTGATTCAGCTCTTTGAGCAAGACTGGATGCGGCCACGTCCAAGTGGAAAAAATGAAGAACATTCGGTGAACGAGCTTTGATGGACTTGCATTTGGATACAGTTGACAGGCTCGTGCAATGAGAATAGCCCACGAAATACCACCAAAGAATCCCATTGAATTTGAATAAATTCCGTGATTTTTGGCCCAAACTTTGATTGCTCGAAGTGCAGTGCAAAATTCTTTTTGACGTGGAACCAACTTCAACAATTGCTCAGCAACACGACATCCGTTCAAAGAACGAATGCTTTCCGGATCTAGATTTCTCAACAGCTGATCATCGGACAGTTCTTGATTATCCGGTACTTCTCGGAGAGCGAGTCTTGCAAATAGAATATCAAGCTCCACACCAGAATATTTCAATTTCATAACAGGAACGAAAGCTTCTTCAACTGCATGCAACTCTGTCACATTTGGGTCCTGATTCAACATCTCTTTGAACGAGGTGAAGAAATCAGAACGATCGATATGACGCGGAACGACAGCAAGTGTATCAATATCAGCACCAGAACTGTGAACTCCAAGGCGATATGATCCGAATGTAAACAGTTTTCCGCCCGCGTTTGCTCCGTCACCACTTGGGATCTATAAAGTCAGATATATTTCAAAAGGAAGTCAGTTGAAAAAAGGTTGCTTTTCCGATGAAAAACGATTTTAATGTTGTCTCAACAAGCAATTTTCAAGAGAACAAACACAACTCGAATATAAAATTTTGAACTAATAAGAAAATGAAGTCAAGATTACCTTGATTGCGGTGACATTTTTCACCCATTCTTTAACCAGTCGATTCAAAGCTCGAAGCACCTCCAATCTTTTATCAGTTTCCTCTTTTGGCTCATAACTTTTGAATTCCTTCAATGTCTCTATCAGTTGCTCCGTTAACGCCAAATCCTTCGCATCTGGATGAGCGACTGAAATGGGTTGTGATACCCCTAAAAGTGGAGTGGAGTCTTGGACCGGCACCGACATATTATTATTATTCTGAAAAATGTTTTATGAAATATATACGAACTAGTTGGTATTTCTTACCAAGACATGCAATCACCCAGACGCTTCCCCCTCTCTTCACACACCGTTTGGCCACGATTAGATCGCGCTGAAAAAGGTTATTTCAAATCAAAACTTTACAATAGGTATAGAATTTTTAGATGATATACAATTACATGGAATCCTTCAGCTAAATTCAGAACAAAAAAGAAAAACTTGAAAAAAAAAACGGGAAGAAAAATAAGGTGTTCTTGGAGACTCCATAGCCTATAAGAAAAAAATGGTCCACGAGGTATGAATCCGAAAGAGAACGAGAAACAGACGAGTGTGCAGCTAGGAAAGAGTGGAGTCGTATGAGAGAGGCGAGACAAGGAATGGCGAGTGAGAGAAGAAAAGAGAAGACCTCCTTCAATCGATTGTTGCAGAGACACTCATGACCGTTTCGTTGTAATGGAATCAAAATAGAAGCCTTTTTAAGGAAAAGAGTAAGAAAATATGACGATTATGTACCACATCAGGAAACTGATTTCTGTTTCGTTGGAAGATAGGAAACGAGGGGAATTCAGGGATGATTTCATGTCTTCAGACGCCTTTTTCTGTGTCATAACAAATGTTCGGCATATATCGATAGCAAAAATCTAGGTTTGAATGGATGTAAATGAGAATCTTCAGAAAAATCTAAACAATTTTTATTGATGTTTAGAGAACTCAACTGAGGCAACGTCATGTGCAGAAACAAATCGGTTTCCAAAAATATTAACTTATACTTTTTTAGATACAGTTAACTAACAAACCTCCAAGAGTTTATGATGAAAAAAACTTCAAAATCTTGATTTGACATTCGGAAAAAATGATTTTGGCCCCTTTTTCGAAAATTTCATATATAGCTAACCCAGAGAAAATTTGACTACGTTGAATTAAGCTTTGAGAATTGTACTATATTTTGAATCAACTTTTTTGAGAAGCTCCTATAGAAATTCATAAAATGTATAGTGCGCGCGCAAGGAAATGTGGGGTGTCAACAAACGAAGCATGACACACATGCTGGGATGAAGGGAGATTGAAAGCCAAAAATAATAGATCTCCGCATGAAACGGGAAGCGATGGAAATGAAAGAAAGCGGGTTCATTGATAAAAACTGTTCATTAACTTTGTTGATGAATGAGAACAAAACAAGAACGAGTGAAGGTAAGGTAAGTGTGAATTATCAAAACATGAGAGCGACTCTACTTCATCGTGGATGTAGATGATGGAACCTGAAACTAAGGAGAAAATAAAACGAATTATTTTCAAGGTAACCTTGTTTTTGGAAGCAGTAGATACGAATTTACAAATAGTTTCTTGACGCTCTCTCTGAAAAAAAAACAATTAATTGCAAAAAATTCCTCTGCGTGACATTTGGAAAAATAAGGAGCAATTTTGTTGTGGGGACTAGAATCTATTATTCTAAATATAAAATGATATCGTCATCAAAATTTAGTGAGAGAAAAGAACATAAAACGAAAACAGGCAAAACCTCGAGACGGAACGATGACCCGAAAAGCACAAGTACAGAGGAAATAGTTCCAGTGAAGGTGAAATATCAACCAAATTTAGGCTATTTGTATTTTTAGAAAACATCAAATGCCACATCCATACCAAATATTGGGCTCAAAAGTATGACAAATCTTGCGTTGGAAAACATAGGTCTTGACACAAAAATGGAAGGCCCAACGTGGACATCAAAATGGGAAGCCATCACTGCAACCCTTTCATTTATCTTATGCTCTGGAAATATTTGGTTCTTCCCGTTTCTTTGCGGATACTATGGTGGATGGTTTACCTACCAATTTTCTTTTTGTTTTTTGTTTATCGCAGTTCCCCTTCTCTATTTGGAAACAGCTCTTGGACAATACGCTTCCGCGTCGCCTCTTTCTGTTTTCTCAAGAATGGCTCCAGCACTAGCGGGACTTTCGGCAGGAATGTGTTTCATAATGATCTTCAGGTCTGAATTTTTGTGGATTATATAGGATACAATCCTAATTTAGGACTGTTAGCCTATCCGTTTGGGGAATATACGATATGACAATACTAACACACGCTTCTCAAGCTGCTTGGACTGATGCTCCCTGGCGGAATTGTAAATCTATTCGACCAAACGACAACTGTATTGACTATAAATTAGCGGAAGAATGCACCTGGACAAAGCCTGGAATGAGTGAAAATTGTGATCGCTACCAACAAATTTTGATAAACACTAGAGGATTCCAACAAAGAAAATCTCCATTCATGAGTTTTGTTCATGGTCTTATGTTCAAGGTTGTTGGAGAGTCAATATTTGTAGAACATGCTCTTTCAGAGAAGCATAACGGTCAATGATTGGGAACCACCTAGCTTTGTTTCAATTGCATGTGCTCTTTTCTTATGGATAATTGTAGGAATTATTTCCATTGGTGGTTCAAAAGTATTGGGAAGAACAGGAATTGTTTCTCTCGTATTGTTGCTGTTCGGAAGTATGCTTCTACTGTCTCTCGGAATTTCTTTCGGAGAATGGAAAGATATTGTCTCGGCTTTCTTTTATGAAATCGAAAGCTATGAAGATAGGTGGACATGGATTTGGTCTTGGGCCGACGCCGCTGCGCATTCTCTACGAGCATTGAAGTAGTAACTTTAAAGCATAATTCAAAACAAATGAATTACTTTTACAGCGTCGGATGTGGAGGTATCCAGAAATTCGCTTCACTGAACAACTTCCACAACAAAATTCATAAAGACGTACTTATCCTTAGTTTCATTGCTTATTTGTTCTACATTACTACCGGGCTACTCTCTTTTATGTTTATGGCTGCGATGGGCCAGTTCTATTATCCTGACTTGATTGCTATTGATAGAGTTAACCTGTATGCAACGCCTGTGATGATAGAAAGTGTGATATCCGAGGTTTTGAAGTAACAACATAGAGAAACTAAAACCCTATTCATTTCAGATGCTAACAAATTACAATTATGGAAAATTGTTTGTGTTCTTTTTTTGGTTGACATTGGCTGCATGTTCCATCCAAGGACTGTCTAGTTATATTTGGGTAGGAAAAAATGTCTATATATGCTCCACTTCTTTTTAGGTCATTAGCTCGATGATAATAGAAAGAATGAACGGAAGTAGACGGAAATATGGAAAACCTTTGACAAGTTGGCACAAGAGAGCTATCGTTCTCTCAGTTCTGAGTTTTGCCGGATTGATATCCAGTTTGCCCTTTTTGGGTAACGGTGGAATAAATTTGATGAGTAACATTGAATCTTTCGCGTCATACAGTACGATATTCATCGCATTCGTCGAATTAATCACTGTATCATACCTTTATGGGTTTAAAAGATTTTCTGTGTAAGTACTCAAGAATAGGTGCAAAATGATTCTATGTTTTTTTTTCTCAGGAACATCCGAGCAATGATTGGGGGAAGAGGTCCTCCAAACTTGTTCTGGTGGTTAAATTGGCTTGTAATCAGTCCACTTCTTCTGATCGTGACTTTTGGTTGCATTGTGTCAACATTCAAACAAAAAAGGGCATTCAATGACAAGGAACACCTTACAGATGCCATAGGATATTTTCTACAAATAATGCCCATTTTTTTCGTTATCTTTTACTTCCTCAGAGATGAATGCGATAGAAGAAGAAATATGGAGCCATTTGTGGTAACGTAGTTTATAAGTTTTGTTTATTTTAACCTCTAACTTTCAGGTTATGATTCGGGCGACTGGAGACTGGGGGCCCATGAATCCCGAAGACAGGCGTATGGCGGTAAAATACGAGAGACAACTTCGTGTACGGTATTGAACTATCATTAATGAAGAAAACTTACTTCATAAAGACAGGGCTCTGTTGGATGATATGGATGGACACATTGTATAACCTTGCTTGACATATTCGAATCGTAGTCATGAGCAATTGTTAGCTAAAAATATTACTTTACGCATTATAACTTGATCGTTCTTGTACCTCTTCGCCTGCCTTAATTGATCTTTGAGCTGTAAGAAACACTTCCATTCGTTGGTGAAGCATGACATATCGAATCACACAGTTTGGTACGCAGTTGCGTCGAATTGTCCGCAGCTCATCGGTTGAGTTTGTCAGATCAATACAAATGTCATATTTATCGTACGCTGTTTCTTTTGAGTATTCTTCTTCGTCAGAGCAGTACTTGTCTACTGGTCTGAATTGAAAACACATTATCAAGTAATTAATCAACTTATTTTGAAATTCTTACTCATATGTGGACTGTCCGTTCTCATTCTTAGCCTCTAGAATGCGAAGTTTTCTCCTTATTTGAAAGGAATCGCTGTTTCTTTTACGCTTACGAGTTGGATGAGGTACATCTAAAATAATTTGCATAACATTTTCAGTTTGAATTTGTTGTACCTAAAACTTCATATTGATTGAAGTCGCTATTGAATCCTCTATAAAGAATGATGTTAGGAAGAATCACTCCCATTCGATCTCGGCCGCATTCTTCTGGCGATGTAAGCAACACAGGTGCTGGCGCAATCACAAATTCGCCTTCTAGAATATCTCTACTGGCAAAAAGACCTGGAAAGAGCAGGTTAACAAAAAATGGTTTAATGGGTTCCCAACCTTTTCCCGAAGTGTTTGGCAAATTGAAGCGATGTCTAGGAAGTGTTTGAATTTTAGTGCATGGATTTTCTTTGCATTTTTCGTTGGCCAGGAAAATAATCTGGAATGAAAGAAGTTATTACCACTCATGAGCAACAAAAATCAACTTCTTCAGCTCCAATAGTATTCCCGAAATGTCGTAGTAATCGCCTGACTCGATGAGATACTCGTGTGACACATAACTTTTTGAGTACATCCTAAAAAAGCACAAAGTTATATAAAAGAAAAGAAGCCTACATTATCAACAACGATATCTTTAAGAGTTTGCTCGTTGAAATCTTCTTTTGTGAGCAAATGCATGGGTGACATAAATGTGTCATCGTATTCGCTGTATTCCAGATCCTCATCCGTTTTATGATAATTTCTAGCATTTGAAGCATCAGATTCTATTTTGAACGAAAATGACGAGTTTTGCGACATCTGAAACCACAGTTTCGTCCCAAACTAATTTTTTCTTGTTCTGTTTTGGGATTATAAAAAACTTTCGTTTGGAAAGTAAATGATAACTGTATTTACAAATAAAACTTTAATATATAACACCTTAAAAATGGCAAAACTACTTTGAAAACGGAATGAAACAAAATTTTAAAAAACTATTTGTACATAACTTGTGCAGGTACGCTGGCGCGAAAGTTCACACAAAGCAGCTACAGTAACCCAAAGAAAGTCGATGTTCTCACAAATAAACTCGTTGAAATCCAAATGAAACCTTGCATTGGTCGAATCAAAATATTGAATATCCAGAACATTATAATCGATAAACTCAATCTATGGCACTTATTTCTTCACAACTGACGTGTTATCCCAAAATAGTTTCTGAATGAATGTCCATACACATCTCAATTTGACTGAATTGAACGGATTGAAATAATAGATGAACACATACGACATGGATGAGATCACTTGCCCTTCCAATCCCACATCTACCCCGGAAACTAGTCTTCATCATCCGAGTGTACTTTTCAAACAAATGTTTTGGACAGTGAGAGGGAGAAATGGAGGGCGATTTTTTGGATAATTTCCTCTTTTTTTAATAGATGATTTCTGTTCTCGTTACTGTAAAATAAATTCAGTAAACTTCTCCAAAGTTTCAAAACGTTTCTTTCTTTTCTATGTTCAACTTAAGCAATTGTCTAGGGTCAAAAACCACTTCTTCATAGGTTCAGACCGAGTTCATGTCGATAGTCTCTTAAAATAACAAGGTGGAGAGACCGGAAAGTACTATACACTTTAGTCTCGTCATCAGAAAACGGTTATCTTTTCGTAAAAACATCAAAACTCAAACCGTTCTTTGTCACACAACCGATCATGTTTTCAATGATGTTTTTCGTTTAATATAAAACTTTCCCACACATTCATCCTTTCACCACGTCATCTCAGTTTGGCCAACTTGTTCAATAGACTAACGTATCGTATAGTTATAGATCTCTTATAAATATTATTTTACTCCTTATTGGTTTCTTTCTCGTTTTAACTCCTCTACTCCCTCACTTCATCAATCATTTTACAGCCTCTCTGAGGTTTTTTTTCGATTCATTCTTTTTCCTATTCTCTAAGGACGTTTTCTTGTATACACGAAAATCGTAGTTTCGCACGCGAAGAGCATCATATTTCGATTCAATTTTTGTCATCTTCTAAATATCAAAGTTCCCTCTATTCAGCTATCAAAAAGAAACAATTAACACCCTCCTCCACGAATTGCAATAGGAATTACATTTGTAATCACACACTGACCGTTTAATAATTGATGACATTTTACCAACTCAAACAGAAGTTTTCTTTTCTATTACATTA
>GL379851.1:116178-130280 GCA_000143925.2 Caenorhabditis brenneri
AGATCTTGCTGGAGGAGGTATAGTCGCTTTGCCAACTGCAATCATTCAAGCTGGTGAGACATTTTTCTCCTTTTTTCGCATCTTCAATTTCATTATCTTAAACATACAAACACGTAATCGCCAAATGAAATTAAACAAATCATGTAATCCCCTTTCTGAAAAAAATGCGCCATCACCAGCATCAATTTCAATGATAAAGAGAGACGACCGTCAATATCGGTTCCGGCTCCCTTCGAAAAGCTCTGATCACGTTTCAATTTTCCCTTATCGGGCGAACAGAAGAAAGGGCAGAAGGAAACGATATGAAAGAGTGTCGGTTGGTTGGGACACATATCTTCTCAACGAATACGTGATAAGAAAAATGTATGAGGGAGCGTTGTACGTTAACGACTTTTGTGCTTCAAACGTCAAGTGCAAAGTATTTGGATGCTCACCTATGGGTATAATATCAGAGTTATCAACATAGAGAGGGATTCGGGAAATAATTGAAAGACAATGTAATAAATACAACACAAAAAATGTATTGAAAGAGGGGGTTGGATGATAAGCAATACATGCAAATGAGATTAAAACTTTTTTTCAAGTGGCAGAAAACAGTTGCGAGATGAATCTTCGAATCAAAAACATTACATTTCAGAATTCTGGACTGGACTCATTGTATGCATTATTCTGATTGCTGTTGTCACCTACACAGCTTACGTTCTTGGACTCAGTTGGAATATTCTATTAAGTACATGGCCTGAATACAGACACCATTGTCGTAAACCGTATCCTGAGATTGGTGGTAGAGCTATGGGACCGACTTGCAAGTGAGTTTTGTTCCTAATGTTTTCTTTTTTGGTTTTTTTTCTTGCCAAAATTGATTCTACTTTAGGCTTCTTGTTTCGATTTGTATCGATGTAACACAGTTTGGAATCTCTGTTGTCTATCTTCTCCTCGCATCAAAAAATATTCAGAACATGATCATTGTGAGTTTTGATTTGATACAGGTCATTGAAACGAATCATTGTTCTATGATCAATTGGTTATATTCATCAATCCTAATCTGATCAATTTTCAGGCATTCTCATCTGGCGGAAATCTCTCATTTTGTATACTGGTCCTGATTGTTGCTGCATGCCTTCTTCCACTTTGTTTCCTCAAATCACCACAAGATTTCTGGTGAGAATTGAATCAACTTTTCATTTCAAAAATCACAAATATTTTTGAAAATTTAATCGGATTAGTTGCATTAAGTCTTTTAAAGTTTCATCATGTGGTTTCGTCATTTTCAAAGCTTATTCTAGTTTTAATAACATTAAACACTTCTTGAAAAAAAATTAGAGAAAATAGATTTAGAGAAACAAAAAAAGGTGCACTAGACTGGAATGTGGTGAGACCACTTTTCAATTTTATGATGGGTCATAAAAACTGCAATACTGAAATATCGTGACGTAAACCATTAGTTGACCATTAATTTCCCAAAAGAACTTACTAGAACGATACGACCTGGAAAATGAGTTGAAGGCACATTTTATCAGCATTTGTTATAATATGGAAAATTCGATGGGGTTCCAATGAGCACAATAAGAATATGTGAATACCAAAATTGTAAATTAAAACTTCTTGATGCAAGAACACAATATATTTAGGTGGGCTGTGGTTATCGCCATGATGACAACATCAGCAGCTGTTATTCTCATCATCACTGGATCAATTATTGATTGGGATAGTTGTGCCCCGAAGGCTCAGCTACCGCCATTCAAGCTCACCAACTTGTTCCTTTCAATGGGAACTCTCCTTTTCTCCGTTGGTGGTCATTCTGCTTTCCCAACTATTCAACACGATATGAAACAACCGAAAGAGTTCACTAAATCGGTTATTCTCGCTTTCACCAGTGAGAAAAAACTTATGTTTCAGACAACTAAATGTGAATATTTTCAGTTATGGCATTCATGTACATTCCAGTTTGCATTATGGGATATTTGGTTTATGGTGATTCTCTCCGTGACTCTATCATTCCATCTATTCAAACTGTCTGGATCCAACAAGCTATCAACATTCTCATCACAATTCATTGTATTCTTACTCTCACTATTGTGTTCAATCCATTGATGCAAGAAGTCGAAGATCTTTTCCATGTACCTCAAAAGTTCGGAATCAAGCGTGTTTTGGTCCGTACCGGAATCATGATTGCCGTTGTATTCGTTGCCGAATCAGTTCCAACATTTGGACCTCTTCTCGATTTGGTTGGTGGATCAACACTTACACTCACTTCAGTTATTCTTCCATGCCTTTTCTACATTTATTTGAATGCTTACAAAAGAAAAGAAGAAATTACTGGTAAACCAGGAACAGGACCAGCTTCTTGGAGAGATGTCCTTCAGTATAACGAAAGACCAACACTCATCGTTTGCATAGTTATTATCAGTAAGAAATATATTAGTTGTTCTAGCTCTTGAATTTCGATTTTCCAGTTATTGGACTCATCGGTGGAGGTTGTGCCACATTTTCCGCGATTGTAGAGCTTACTTCAACCCAATTCGCAGTTCCTTGTTATGTTTCTGTCTTCCAAAAGGTTTTTGTTTTGAAGTTACTAGTTGCTTATATGAAGTCTTTGAATTTAGAGAGGCAACCTTACCACTGCACAAACAAATTGCTGCGGACCATACCAAAACATAACTTTTGACGGTGGACATTGCAGTACCCCAAATCTTGGATTCTACAGTTAAATTCCATCAATGATCAGTTATGGCTTTAATTACATCATTCGATCTGTTGCCTTCTTTTCAAAAAGAGCATGTGCAATATCTTCTTTTTTGTCCCGATTTCTCTGTACAAATATCGATTCATTTTGTATTCAATTCGTTTACATGTATAGATTCATTACACATATTTTTCTAGTCAATTGTCCCCTGTGAAAAACGGTGAAACCGATGTTGTTTTTTTTTTCGAATTTTTATAAATATTGTTTTAATTGTTTCACGTCTACCAATCTTCAATACAAAATCATTTCTTTATATCGTGCATGAAAATGACGGAACAAGTGAGAAAATGACAGTATTTACAACAAAAGTTGTATGCAATTTTCAGAATAACAAAACAAAAGGAACAAAATTAACAGGAAATGATGAACAGAACTTGGAAACAGAGAAGAAAGAAGAGAGCACGAAGGTGGTTCCGTGTGAAATCTGTAGTGAAAAAGATGAGGTGAGTCTTCTTTAGATTAGGTTTTCCTTTCTGGGAAACCCTTTTTTCAACCATTCACAGTATAAAACCACAAACCGGTGGTTTTTAAATCTGCTGTCCAATTGGAAATTATAATCATTTTCGTTAACTTTGTACCAGATCACCTTCTTTCATTCTATTTTATGATATGGCCAAACTGCATATTCTTTGCCTACATTGATGTCTGTCTCAATTGTTTACACGGTAATGATGACATAAATTCATAACTTTTTTGATGACCAAAGATAAGAGAAAACCACACAAAAGAAGCACGTGTGCAAGCATACAGCTCCAAATGAAGACTTTTGGACTGCTCTAATTTCCAAGAGGGCTAACTTTATTGTTTTAGATACGGATTATTCTACGCCAATGTGGACATGTGGTCTGTCTTCCGTGTATTCTGGAATATATAAAAGTTAGTGAATTGGTTTAACAAATCAGGAAACACGAGCATTGAAGAATCGAATCATAGTGGACGGTCGTCCTCGTTTCAAGTGTCAACTGTCCACGTGCAATGCAGTTATTCATGAAAATGACATAAATGCAATACTTGATGAAAAAGAGCCGGCTCTTGAGAGATATATGTCAATTGTTCACAGAAGATACTTACAACATAAACAAAACAAACATTCCATTTTGGCAGCTCTACCCTCGTCTGATATCAAAAGATGCCCAATGTGTCGTTCTGTGTACATGCACGAACCGGGATGCAATTATGTGATTTGTGCGAATTCGGTGTGTAATACAGCGTTTTGTTGGCATTGTGAGAAACCAATTGGAAGACCTTGTTCGCATTTTACAATTGGTAAAATATTAATTCCTGCTCTTTTATTTTTGAATAACTTCAGCGTCCAATTGTCGTCTTGGTTATACCGACTATGAACGAATTTTCCGTTCAGTTCAATTGACTCTTGATGTGAATTTTATAATTCTTTGGATATTACTCCCTTTCGTTTACCTCATTGCTTTTCTTTATATTCCAATTTTCATCATTTTTTTGGTGCCAGCAAGTTTAGCATACGATGCCTATCGGAAGGAAAAAGACGCTCATGACTTTTTGGTTCCCATAGATATCATCACAATCATATTCCGAATAATAATCGGGATCGTCATCGGAATCATTGTCAGTATACCGTTTGCTATTGGATCAATTGTTTCTGGATTTATTCTAACTGTTGTTTACATGGGATTTCTTGTGATACGGACTATTCCATGTGGTCTGGTGAGTACTAAACACATTCTAGCCCTTGATTAAAAATTTCGAATGAGTTTGCAGTCTGGAGATAGAGTTGGATCTATGCTATGCCTCATGAGATGGGCTGGTCGTATATTAAAGTTAGCCGATTGTTCAGCAGATTGAAACTTCAAAAACAACTTTCAGAATTGGACCTTATGGTAAACTTTTGGAAGAGGCTAGACGAGAGCGACGAGATGCGATAATAAAATTAGAAGAAAACCAAGATGATTTCCAAAATGCGATAAGTCAGTTCTGCACTAGACGTTGAAATAGAAATAGGTGTTCAGGTGAATCCAGTACTGTTTCAACAACAACAACCAACACTACATTTTCAACTACTGAAGGTTCTTCTACAATCCTTGAATCCATCACTAAAATGCAGCAAACGACTGATTCCGCCACCAATAATGAACAAACGACATCGAAAAATGAAGTTAAAATAATTGGAATGTGATTTAGGTTAAATAAATATTAATTTTAATTCGAAGTAATCTTATTTGGAAAAAATCCACATCAATGTAGATGCACCTATTGCACCTGTGAACAGGGCTGTCAAATCGGGCCGCGGCCGTTTTTATATCTCGCTTCCTAGCGGTCGGATCTTTTCGATGCAAGAGGCGGCCTTGTAGAGCACAAAAAGTTATGCATTTTGGTAAAAAGACGGCCCGGAAATTGTTATCCGCGGCCGACTTATAGCAAAAGGCCGCGGGCCGCGGCCGGCCGTCTGACAGCCCTGCCTGTGAACCTGTCTCTCAAAACCATAATTTAAATTACTACAGTAATTTTTTTTACAGTATGACCAAAAACTGACGCGATGTTGCGGACTACTACTCGTGTACTCCGAGAGGACAAAAAATAACGCGTTTTTTCTGGATTTGTTTTATTAAGGGGAAATCTATAAAAGTATTGATCCGGAAGTAAGTCTTTTCAAAATTTTGTTCTCTAAAATAACTTATTCAGTGTCATCGAAAGGACTTCTTCGTGTAATGCCTGTAGCCAAGCCAGATATAAAATCATCACGTGGGTGGATGCTAAAAATCGGAAATCCTGAAAAATTCAAAGATATCACCAACGAAGGCGCAATATCTCTATCAAGTGTTTCTTATGGTATAGTTTATATAAAATTGTAGTTTCTAAACTCAACATATTCTAGGCGGTGGCGTTGAAGAACTGCTTCACGACAGTTCCGAGTTAGCATGGAGAACAAATATGATCACACCGCATCAGGCTCTTGTGACGTTCGCAAGAAAAACCAACGTTTGCTACATCATGCTCTACCTGGATTACGTCAAAGACGAATCTTATTGTCCTCAAGAGTAAAACAACGACTTATTAACTAAGGTTGATGCGAATTTCTTTAGGTTGAGAATTGATCTTGGATTGGGATCCGATCAGTGGAGTCGAAGAATCTCCAAAAAAATACAGCGGCCAAGCGGATGGGTTGTAAGCAGGCTATCGAACGATAACATAAATTTTCAGAATATTTCCAGAAAATTCGTTTGTTCGATGATGATTGCTTCGCACATAGAGTTATGGCACTACAAATGACTATCATCAAAAATCACGAAAAGGGCAGGGACTGTGTGATTCGGTAAGTTCTTTCCAAAAACTGGCCGAAAAAGCCACCATAGTATAATAATTACTTATAGGAAATATACTTAATGGAATTGAACTCGAAGTAGTTGCAAAAGTTCGTGAATGTTCTTAATTTTTTCAGCCACTTCCGAGTGCTTGGACCGAGTAACAACCGCTATGATGCAATGAATAGATTGGTTCTTGGTGATTCGGGAATACTGGAAACTGCGAAAGATGCTGAGAAAACTCGAACATTAATAATGAAGAATTATTTCTCAATTCGATAAAGATTTTTGATCTGTATATGCACTGTTTCATCTTCGAAAAAGAATAAAATGAACTAATTTCACAGTCTCTTTGCCTTCTCGTTTACACAAAAATCATCGACGCTGTAATTGTTCCTGATTAGTTCACTCAAAACCTTTCTTTTATTCACCTACTGCTTATCTCCTTCTGTTCTTTTCTTTTCTCTCTGTGTCCTCCATTTTGTTTTCATTCACACTGCGCGCCGCAACACTATGCCGGTGTAATATTTAGTCAGTTTTTGGAAAGAATAGTAATAAAGGCGGGGAGACGGTGACAAGATGCCACTTGGTATAAAAGCGGAAATCGTGGCTTCGAAATCACTTGTCTTCTAAAGTCCAGTGACAGGTAAGGTATCATTTCACTTCCGTCTTGTTTCTAAGGTCTCAAGGTTTTTAGAAAGATGACTGAGGATCCAAAGCAGATTGCACAAGAGACGGAGTCTCTCCGCAAGGTTGCATTCTTCGGAATCGCAGTGTCAACCATTGCTACTTTGACTGCCATTGTTGCTGTTCCAATGCTCTACAACTACATGCAACACGTGCAATCCTCCCTTCAATCCGAGGTTGAATTCTGTCAACACAGATCCAACGGACTTTGGGATGAGTACAAGAGAGTACGTTTCATATGAATATCAATTATTCAAACCATATATTTTTAGTTCCAAGGAGTTTCTGGAGTAGAAGGACGTATCAAGAGAGAGTCATACCACCGTAGTCTCGGAGTCTCTGGAGCTTCCCGCAAGGCTCGTCGTCAATCTTATGGAAATGATGCTGCTGTCGGAGGATTCGGAGGATCTGCCGGAGGATCATGCTGCTCATGCGGAGTCGGAGCTGCTGGACCAGCTGGAGCCCCAGGACAAGACGGAGCCCCAGGAAACGATGGAGCCCCAGGAGCCCCAGGAAACCCAGGACAAGATGCTTCCGAAGACTCTGTCGCCGGACCAGACAGCTTCTGCTTCGATTGCCCAGCTGGACCACCAGGACCAGCCGGAGCCCCAGGACAAAAGGGACCATCAGGAGCTCCAGGAGCCCCAGGACAATCCGGAGGAGCTGCTCTTCCAGGACCACCAGGACCAGCCGGACCACCAGGACCAGCAGGACAACCAGGATCCAACGGAAACGCCGGAGCTCCAGGAGCCCCAGGACAAGTTGTCGATGTTCCAGGAACCCCAGGACCAGCTGGACCACCAGGACCACCAGGACCAGCCGGAGCTCCAGGACAACCAGGACAAGCCGGATCTTCTCAACCAGGACAACCAGGACCACAAGGAGATGCTGGAGCACCAGGAGCCCCAGGAGCCCCAGGACAAGCTGGAGCCCCAGGAGAGGATGGAGCCTCTGGAGCCGAGGGAGCATGCGACCACTGCCCACCACCACGCACTGCTCCAGGATATTAAGCGACTCAATGACATCTCATTTGATTATCTCTGCTTTATCTCATCTGTACTGTTTTTGTATCAAACGTTTTAGTTTCAAATGAACGTAGAAAATTGGAATAAATTGTTTCATTGCTAAACTTAATGTGATTGAAATGTGAATAGAAAGTATAAATGATGAAATGGAGGAAAGTGGCAGTTGATTGGCTTTTCTAAAAGAAAAAGCCTATGAAGATAGAGGAAAAGACAAGGTCGCATTCGTTAATTGAAATTCGGAAATTTACAAACGAAAGAAGCATTATCTGAACTGACGGTTAACATAAAACACATAAAAATTGGGTGTGAGTGGTGAGAAGGCAGAAGAAAGAAAAGTCAGGTTACCGGTATAATTGGAATATTTGTCAGGCAGTTGAAATGTATTTTTCTTTCTCTTTTTTCTTTTCAAACTTCATTCTATTCAGTTTCAGTAACTATTGAAACAAGTCACCAGAAAGTGATCGTAATGCGGAAGAAAAGAATTCAAGAAGTGATGTTAATGTTACAGCACAAACGGCGGTACGCAGTAAACAGAAGCAGGTAGCCGTTTGAATAACCGAATAATGGGAACAAAGAATTGTGAAGGTCATGGAAACAAGGGGTCAGTCGAGAGGAAATCAGAGCTTTTTTAGCCTTGATGAGTGGTCTTTAATTAGGTGAACAATGGAAACGAATCGAAAAACGGAAGCAGACAGAGAACGGGGGACAATAAAAAATGAAACTGGTTTGTGGGAAACCTTTTGTGGGTTAAAGCTTGAACGTTCAGATCAGATAAGAGATGATCTAAAAAAAATATGAGACGTGTTCGATTAAAAGCTTATGTGAATTGAATTTGCATTGGGATGAAAAACCAAAAACAAGAAAGTTCCTAAGATCTTTGACTAAAAATGCTTCATAACTGAAGGACAATGATTAGGAGTTGCGCTTTGAACTTTCAAATGAAACTTTTTCTATATGGCTGTTTACATAATTGAATAATAATTATGTTTCGAGACAAATACCCGGAGTGCAGAAACAAACAAACACAGAATATCTGAATTGGCAACTATCTTTTTATAACAAAAGTAAGCGCACCTGTAACAAAACCTTCGTGTTTTCTATTGAATTAACTTCAGCTGAATGAAGCGAGCTGATATGCTTCTAAGTATGTTCTTTACAAAATAGGTCATGGAAAAATCATGTTTTATCAAAAACACTTCTACCGTTCCATAAACTTAGATGTTGCATGATAGTTCCTTCAAAAGACTATTAATTTGAAAATGAATATGGTCTGGAGAGCTTAATGCATGTTGCAATTTGATCATGTCACTCTCACAGTTCACATAACTTTTGTGTGTTTATTATTTCTGTCGTGGTTCTAAAATACATAAAACTTACATTGCAAAGGTAAGAAATTAGTGAGCCACTTTTATTGTCCTGAAATGTTGACTTCTGAAATACATTACATGCAGCTTTGCTAATTATCAATTCATTCACTTCAAGCAACATAACTTGTTTCCTTGCTACCATTAACTGATCTGACAATTAGGTGATACCAATTCAGATCACTTCTCTCGGCATTGTTTGATTACAGATACTTATTCCTTTATTTCCTTGTGTCACTATCACAACATAATCACAACTATCACTACGGATAAGTGTTCTCACAATTGTAAACCCACACAAGGTTTATCGTCTTCTCTCCGCCTTCTTTTCTTTTACCTGTCATTGTAATATTGACGGTGTCGTTGCAGGTGTCTAGTATAAAAGAAGAAGAACGGCAGCAGATAAGCACTCGAATTCTAACCTTCATTCTTTTTTTCACATTTTTTTTTTCGAAGCTTTTTCATAGACATTTTCTTAAGATGTCGGAGGATCCAAAGCAGATCGCTCAAGAGACGGAGTCTCTCCGCAAGGTTGCATTCTTCGGAATCGCAGTGTCAACCATTGCTACTTTGACTGCCATCGTTGCTGTTCCAATGCTCTACAACTACATGCAACACGTGCAATCCTCCCTTCAATCCGAGGTTGAATTCTGTCAACACAGATCCAACGGACTTTGGGATGAGTACAAGAGAGTGCGTTTCATATGAATATGAATAGTCCAATCATATAATTTTAGTTCCAAGGAGTTTCTGGAGTAGAAGGACGTATCAAGAGAGAGTCATACCACCGTAGTCTCGGAGTCTCTGGAGCTTCCCGCAAGGCTCGTCGTCAATCTTATGGAAATGATGCTGCTGTCGGAGGATTCGGAGGATCTGCCGGAGGATCATGCTGCTCATGCGGAGTTGGAGCTGCTGGACCAGCTGGAGCCCCAGGACAAGACGGAGCCCCAGGAAACGATGGAGCCCCAGGAGCCCCAGGAAACCCAGGACAAGATGCTTCCGAAGACTCTGTCGCCGGACCAGACAGCTTCTGCTTCGATTGCCCAGCTGGGCCACCAGGACCAGCCGGAGCCCCAGGACAAAAGGGACCATCAGGAGCTCCAGGAGCACCAGGACAATCCGGTGGAGCTGCTCTTCCAGGACCACCAGGACCAGCCGGACCACCAGGACCAGCAGGACAACCAGGATCCAACGGAAACGCCGGAGCTCCAGGAGCCCCAGGACAAGTTGTCGATGTTCCAGGAACTCCAGGACCAGCTGGACCACCAGGACCACCAGGACCAGCCGGAGCTCCAGGACAACCAGGACAAGCCGGATCTTCTCAACCAGGACAACCAGGACCACAAGGAGATGCTGGAGCACCAGGAGCCCCAGGAGCCCCTGGACAAGCTGGAGCCCCAGGAGAGGATGGATCCTCTGGAGCCGAGGGAGCATGCGACCACTGCCCACCACCACGTACTGCCCCAGGATATTAAATCTAACATCATCTTTCTTGTCTTTCTTGCTGTTTGCTTTACCATGTCATGTCATAATACTGACACTTTGTAGAAAAGAGTATATAAAATCATTCATTGAATCCTTTTGTTTATATTTCACTTCATTCTCTTCCTGAGATGACCTTTCAGTGAAAATGCCATCCAAAAATTCCTCATCTTTAAAAAAGAGCTTCTCAGGGTGGGAGGAGCCTTCCTCATTCTATACTCTGCACTCTCCACTTTCACTATTACTCTTATCGCTTTCCACTTTCTGTACTCATCATCTTGAGGAACACGGCATTTCATACAAAAACAAACTACTATTTATACTGTTCATGCTTATTCTAACTGCTATTCAAATCATGAGTATGCTCCAAATAATTTTCATTGCCTCTCTCTCAATCTTCATTGCTGGACTTCAAAGTTCTTCTCTTCCTGATGAGAGAAAAGTATGCAAACTCCAAGAAATCTCGTAAGTCATTGTAATGACTCTTCTAGTAGTTGTTTTTTTTTGGTTCTAGGTATATTCCGGATGAAAACGATTATGACACAATCCATCTTGAGTTAGTTCTGGACTCCAGTATTAGTTTGAATCATGTTTTGGCGACGCGAATATTGCAGGAGGAATGTGGTCTCATAGAAAGAGGTAGGTGATCGTAGAAAATTGAAAACCTTTGGTTCATTTTGACAGTTCTTCTCTGATCATTATCGATATATATATTCTTAATTTTAGAGCTATCATTCATTCCAAGAAGAGAAAAAAGATCTCATATAGCAAGAGGAATATTCCGTCTCAGTAAATGGTTCCTTCATTTCTACCAACAAAGTAGGAAGTTTCTAAGACCAGAACTTCTAAAAGACATCAAGAATGTTGTCGATAAACTACACCACATTAAAACTCCAATGGGCAAAGTGAAATTCGCTGGAATCGGAAAATTCTTTTATGAAATGTGGAAAGATGTGAATCAAGTCAGAGCTGAAGCAAAGGATGATCACTTTGATTTAATGCTTGAACAAACTCTAAGGACAAGTCTTCAACTTCTGATCAATAACAAAGAGTTATCTGAGATTCTTCTCAACCATCCAAGTATTTCAGATGTGAGTTTTCAATATTTAGATATTCAAAACCAATGAACAACATTCAGAAGATCAAAATGAAACTACCGATTTCAAACGCCAAGCTACTTACTGAAGTCAAAGCAATCGATGTCCACTGTCAACCACTCAATCGGGATTCACAGGCTGCAATTTATCTGAAACTGAAAATTCCTAAAATTCAAAATATAACAGTGGAGAAGGTAGGCAGAAGAGTCGATTCTCTGTTGTTTTATTGCAATTTTTCAGTGTGATGACATCGGAAAAATGAAAGGAAATACATATCAGTACTATGTTCTTCCAACTGCCACTTTTGAGAGAAACGAGACTACTTTCGCTGTGGAACTAGGAAAATGCGTTCTTGAGGTTAATTAAAATAAATGAAAACAGTTGGATCAAGATGACAATTGCAGAACTTTATCTTCTGTCCACCCACTGCTATTCAAGAAGCAACTTGTTCAATGAATAACATAAAACAATGTTTATCGAAGGAAGAACCGGATCAGACCAACTTTGTCAGAGAGCTTCAATCCGGATTTGCCGTTTTCGGAAGCTTCACTGTAATAATCATTCATTGAAACATGGGGAACAAGAAATTATTTCAGCAATTGATATCAACAAAACATGGATTGAGTGATCTGTTCAATGTCCAACCTCATCATCTTTATCATGTCGTCCCACAAACGGGAGCTATAGTTTCCATCGGAGGGAATATATTGAATCAATTCACTTCCTCGGAGAACACTACTGTGCGAAGAATCGGAAACTGACAAAACATGAATCCTTAATTTTTTATTATTTTTTTTGGCTCAACGGGTTGTATTTGTTGAAAAAAAACCGCTAAAAGTACAAATAACAATACTATTATTATTATTATTATTATTATTTTGATAAGTTTTTATCTTTTTCTATATTTGTCTACTCATCATTATAAGTCAGTATCAAACAGTTCTTGCTTCACCTGTCATTCTTTCCCCTCTCCATTCCATTCTTTTTCAGAGCTTGCCATTGCTAACTGCAAATATTATTGCTCATTATTAAAAATGTCTATTATTCATGTTTTTCTTCTTCTACTTCTCATCTCTACATCCGTTGTTTTTTCAAATGGTAAACTAAACTGTTCACTTGATTTTAATCGTATTGTTCAGTGATTCCAATAAGATCAAACCTGACTTCTGATGAGATAAAGATGTATTTAATCGATGAGAAAAATATTAAATTGTTGACAATTGGAGCCCATCCCAAATTCGACGGATTATCTGGAACACTCCACTTCGCAATTGGATTACTCTTTTCTTTGATTTTTTAAACGATGAATGAACACTTCTGAATTCCATTTTGTTTAAAGTGTATCACTGGTTTTAACACAAAACAGCAACTTCCCCAATCACAACACAGCAAGCTATTGTTTGTTTGATTTAAGTCGAGCTTTATCGTCACAGCCTACTGAATCATAGGATTCGTTTTGCATATGACTTTTAGTTTAATTAACTATCAAAGCATTCACAGCTTCTGTGTTTTCCAGGTGTATAAGAACCAAAACAGTGCTTCTAAACCTGAAAAGATCAATTTCATTTCAAACTGGAGATTTTATGTTCTTTTCACAAGTAGTATTGCTCAGCGTTCACTCTTCCCCGGAAAATAGTTTATTGCTAAGCCTAAGAAAACCGCAGAACACAAATTTCCCGAAAAAATTGCTCAGAGTTAATTCTATTTCCAGAAATAAACCCCTTGCTCAGGATTAGTTTGTTCAGAGTCTTCAACTAGTCTGAGCAATATCTTCTTGCACTTTCCAACTCTGTGGGGACCACACAAGAACACAAGAACAGCAAACATTGATAAATAGTGTTTTCCGGCAGAGAACAAAACATTGCATAGAATTTGTAATTAGGAAGAATCCTACCAGTTTTATCTTTCTTTTTTATTTCAAGGACAAAAAAGTATCGTGCTCATTATAGAGTACTGTTAGAAGTGTTCACATGACACACCGGAAGACAAATGGACGATCTTCCTGGAGCACCTCATGACTGCATCTGACTCACGTTATTATACTATTGCAGATAGAGTACTAAACTGCCATTCGCAAAGTTGTTTGTCTTAGTTTCAGAACAAAGAATGATAACTTACTACATTACTATAAAAGGTGATGCACATCTGATAATGTTAACTCCAAAAGTAATGAACGGTCATCTTTCTTTGCTATGTCTTTATTTTCTTGTATATTGTACTGAAAATAAACAATTAGAAGATGTTAGACAGTCATGCAAAACGAATAAAGTTATGTAAGTTTATCCAACAAAACAATGAAAACAACTATTTATTGGAGGATTCCATCTGGAAGAATTGTTTCAAGTGAATCAATTGACTTGCACTATAAAGATAAGATTCTATCTTCAATCATCAATGAAGAATGCGGCAGTGAGTCCATAAAA
>GL379851.1:139552-150343 GCA_000143925.2 Caenorhabditis brenneri
AATTTTTTAGGTTGAGAATTGATCTTGGATTGGGATCCGACCAGTGGAGTCGAAGAATCTCCAAAAAAATACAGCGGCCAAGCGGATGGGTTGTAAGCAGGCTATCGAACGATAATTTAAATTTTCAGAATATTTCCAGAAAATTCGTTTGTTCGATGATGATTGCTTTGCACATAGAGTTATGGCACTACAAATGACTATCATCAAAAATCACGAAAAGGGCAGGGACTGTGTGATTCGGTAAGTTCTTTCCAGAAACTTGCCGAAAAAGCCACCGTAGTGTAATAACTTCTTATAAGAAATAGACTTCATGAAATTGAACTCGGAGTAATTACAAAAGTTCGTGAATGCTTTTAATTTTTCCAGCCACTTCCGAGTGCTTGGACCGACTAACAACCGCTATGATGCAATGAATAGATTGATTCTTGGTGATTCGGGAATACTGGAAACTGCGAAAGATGCTGAGAAAACGCGAACATTAATAATGAAGAATTATTTCTCAATTCGATAAAGATTTTTGATCTGTATATGCACTGTTTCATCTTTGAAAAAGAATAAAATGAACTAATTTCACAGTCTCTTTGCCTTCTCGTTTACACAAAAATCATCGACGCTGTAATTGTTCCTGATTAGTTCACTCAAAACCTTTCTTTTATTCACCTACTGCTTATCTCCTTCTGTTCTTTTCTTTTCTCTCTGTGTCCTCCGTTTTGTTTTCATTCACACTGCGCGCCGCAACACTATGCCGGTGTAATATTTAGTCAGTTTTTGGAGAGAATAGTAATAAAGGCGGGGAGACGGTGACAAGATGCCACTTGGTATAAAAGCGGAAGTCGTGGCTTTGAAATCACTTGTCTTCTAAAGTCCAGTGACAGGTAAGGTATCATTTCACTTCCGTCTTGTTTCTAAGGTCTCAAGGTTTTTAGAAAGATGACTGAGGATCCAAAGCAGATTGCTCAAGAGACGGAGTCTCTCCGCAAGGTTGCATTCTTCGGAATCGCAGTGTCAACCATTGCTACTTTGACTGCCATTGTTGCTGTTCCAATGCTCTACAACTACATGCAACACGTTCAATCCTCCCTTCAATCCGAGGTTGAATTCTGTCAACACAGATCCAACGGACTTTGGGATGAGTACAAGAGAGTACGTTTGATGTGAAAATGAATATCAATTATTCAAACCATATATTTTTAGTTCCAAGGAGTTTCTGGAGTAGAAGGACGTATCAAGAGAGAGTCATACCACCGTAGTCTCGGAGTCTCTGGAGCTTCCCGCAAGGCTCGTCGTCAATCTTATGGAAATGATGCTGCTGTCGGAGGATTCGGAGGATCTGCTGGAGGATCATGCTGCTCATGCGGAGTTGGTGCTGCTGGACCAGCTGGAGCCCCAGGACAAGACGGAGCTCCAGGAAACGATGGAGCCCCAGGAGCCCCAGGAAACCCAGGACAGGATGCTTCCGAAGACTCTGTCGCCGGACCAGACAGCTTCTGCTTCGATTGCCCAGCTGGACCACCAGGACCAGCCGGAGCCCCAGGACAAAAGGGACCATCAGGAGCTCCAGGAGCCCCAGGACAATCCGGAGGAGCTGCTCTTCCAGGACCACCAGGACCAGCCGGACCACCAGGACCAGCCGGACAACCAGGATCCAACGGAAACGCCGGAGCTCCAGGAGCCCCAGGACAAGTTGTCGATGTTCCAGGAACCCCAGGACCAGCTGGACCACCAGGACCACCAGGACCAGCCGGAGCTCCAGGACAACCAGGACAAGCCGGATCTTCTCAACCAGGACAACCAGGACCACAAGGAGATGCTGGAGCACCAGGAGCACCAGGAGCCCCAGGACAAGCTGGAGCCCCAGGAGAGGATGGATCCTCTGGAGCCGAGGGAGCATGCGACCACTGCCCACCACCACGCACTGCTCCAGGATATTAAGCGACTCAATGACATCTCATTTGATTATCTCTGCTTTATCTCATCTGTACTGTTTTTGTATCAAACGTTTAAGTTTCAAATGAACGTAGAAAATTGGAATAAATTGTTTCATTGCTAAACTTAATGTGATTGAAATGTGAATAGAAAGTATAAATGATGAAATGGAGGAAAGTGGCAGTTGATTGGTTTCTGTAAAAGAAAAAGCCTATGAAGATAGAGGAAAAGACAAGGTCGCATTTGTTAATTGAAATTCGGAGATTCGGAAATTTACAAACGAAAGAAGCATTATCTGAACTGACGATTAACATAAAACACATAAAAATTGGGTGTGAGTGGTGAGAAGGCAGAAGAAAGAAAAGTCAGGTTACCCGTATAATTGGAATATTTGTCAAGCAGCTGAAATGTATTTTTCTTTCTCTTTTTTCTCTTCAAACTTCATTCTATTCAGTTTCAGTAACTATTGAAACAAGTCACCAGAAACTGATCGTAATGCGGAAGAAAAGAATTCAAGAAGTGATGTTAATGTTACAGCACAAACGGCGGTACGTAGTAAACAGAAGCAGGTAGCCGTTTGAATAACCGAATAATGGGAACAAAGAATTGTGAAGGTCATGGAAACAAGGGGTCAGTCGAGAGGAAATCAGAGCTTTTTCAGCCTTGATGAGTGGTCTTTAATTAGGTGAACAATGGAAACGAATCGAAAAACGGAAGCAGACAGAGAACGGGGGACAATAAAAAATGAAACTGGTTTGTGGGGAATCTTTTGTGGGTTAAAGCTTGAACGTTTAGATCAGATAAAGGATGATCTAAAAAAATATGAGACGCGTTCGATTAAAAGCTTATGCGAATTGAATTTGCATTGGGGTGAAAAACCAAAAACAAGAAAGTTCCTAGGATCTAAGACTAAAAATGCTTCATAACTAAGGGACAATGATTAGGAGTTGCACTTTGAACTTTCAAATGTAACTTTTCCTATATGGCTGTTTACATAATTGAATAATAATTATGTTTCGAGACAAATACCCGGAGTGCAGAAACAAACAAACACAGAATGGCTGAATCGACAACTATATTTTTATAACAAAAGCACCTGTAACAAAACCTTCATCTGTTCTAATGTATTAACTTCAGCTGAATCAATTGAGCTGATATGCTTCTAAGTATGTTCTTTACAAAATAGGCCATGGAAAAATCATGTTTCATCAAAAACACTTCTACCGTTCCATAAAATTAGATGATGCATAATAGTCCCTTCAAAGGAGTATTGACATAAAAATGAAGATGGTCTGGAGAGCTTAATGCATATTGCAATTTGATCATGTCACTCTCACAATTAACATAATTTTTGTGTGTTTATTGTTTCTATCGTGGTTCTACAATCCATCAAACTGTCATTGTAAAAATAAGAAATTAGTGAGCCACTTTTCATTGTCCTTGATTCCTGGAAAACAGTACACACATCTTTGCTAATTATCAATTCATTCACTTCAAGCAACATAACTTGTTTCCTCACTACCATTAACTGATTTGACAACTAGGTGATACCAATTCAGATCACTCCTCTCGGCATTGTTTGATTACAAATACTTATTCCTTTATTTCCTTGTGTCACTATCACAACATAATCACAACTATCACTACGGATAAGTGTTCTCACAATTGTAAACCCACACAAGGTTTATCGTCTTCTCTCCGCCTTCTTTTCTTTTACCTGTCATTGTAATATTGACGGTGTCGTTGCAGGTGTCTAGTATAAAAGAAGAAGAACGGCAGCAGATAAGCACTCGAATTCTAACCTTCATTCTTTTTTTCACATTTTTTTCGAATTTTTTTCATAGAAGTTTTCTTAAGATGTCGGAGGATCCAAAGCAGATCGCTCAAGAGACGGAGTCTCTCCGCAAGGTTGCATTCTTCGGAATCGCAGTGTCAACCATTGCTACTTTGACTGCCATTGTTGCTGTTCCAATGCTCTACAACTACATGCAACACGTTCAATCCTCCCTTCAATCCGAGGTTGAATTCTGTCAACACAGATCCAACGGACTTTGGGATGAGTACAAGAGAGTACGTTTCATATGAATATCAATTATTCAAACCATATATTTTTAGTTCCAAGGAGTTTCTGGAGTAGAAGGACGTATCAAGAGAGAGTCATACCACCGTAGTCTCGGAGTCTCTGGAGCTTCCCGCAAGGCTCGTCGTCAATCTTATGGAAATGATGCCGCTGTCGGAGGATTCGGAGGATCTGCTGGAGGATCATGCTGCTCATGCGGAGTTGGTGCTGCTGGACCAGCTGGAGCCCCAGGACAAGACGGAGCTCCAGGAAACGATGGAGCCCCAGGAGCCCCAGGAAACCCAGGACAAGATGCTTCCGAAGACTCTGTCGCCGGACCAGACAGCTTCTGCTTCGACTGCCCAGCTGGACCACCAGGACCAGCCGGAGCACCAGGACAAAAGGGACCATCAGGAGCTCCAGGAGCCCCAGGGCAATCCGGAGGAGCTGCTCTTCCAGGACCACCAGGACCAGCCGGACCACCAGGACCAGCAGGACAACCAGGATCCAACGGAAACGCCGGAGCTCCAGGAGCCCCAGGACAAGTTGTCGATGTTCCAGGAACCCCAGGACCAGCTGGACCACCAGGACCACCAGGACCAGCCGGAGCTCCAGGACAACCAGGACAAGCCGGATCTTCCCAACCAGGACAACCAGGACCACAAGGAGATGCTGGAGCACCAGGAGCCCCAGGAGCCCCAGGACAAGCTGGAGCCCCAGGAGAGGATGGATCCTCCGGAGCCGAGGGAGCATGCGACCACTGCCCACCACCACGTACTGCCCCAGGATATTAAATCTAACATCATCTTTCTTGTCTTTCTTGCTGTTTGCTTTACCATGTCAAGTCATAATACTGACACTTTGTAGAAAAGAGTATATAAAATGATTCACTTCATTCTCTTCCTGAGATGACCTTTCAGTTCTTTGAAAATGCCATTCAGAAATTCCTCATCTTTAAAAAAGAGCTTCTCAGAGTGGGAGGAGCCTTCCTCATTCTATACTCTGCACTCTCCACTTTCACTATTACTCTTATCGCGTTTCACTTTCTAAAGAGCAGTCATCTTGAGGAACACGGCATTTCATACAAAAACAAACTACTATTTATACTGTTCATGCTTATTCTAACTGCTATTCAAATCATGAGTATGCTCCAATTGATTTTCATTGCCTCTCTCTCAATCTTCATTGCTGGACTTCAAAGTTCTTCTCTTCCTGATGAGAGAAAAGTATGCAAACTCCAAGATATATCGTAAGTTATTGTAATGACTTTCTTAGTATTTGTTCTTTTTGGTTCTAGGTATATTCCGGATGAAAACGATTATGACTTAATTCATCTTGAGTTAGTTCTGGACTCCAGTATTAGTCTGAATCATGTTCTGGCGACGCGAATATTGCAGGAGGAATGTGGTCTCATAGAAAAAGGTAGGTAATCGTAGAAAATCGAAATTCTCTGATTTATTTTGACAGTTTTTCTGACGTATATTCTCAATTTTAGAGCTATCATTCATTCCAAGAAGAGAAAAAAGGTCACATATAGCAAGAGGAATATTCCGTCTCAGTAAATGGTTCCTTCATTTCTACCAACAAAGTAGGAAGTTTCTAAGACCAGAACTTCTAAAAGACATCAAGAACGTTGTCGATAAACTACACCACATTAAAACTCCAATGGGCAAAGTGAAATTCGCTGGAATCGGAAAATTCTTTTATGAAATGTGGAAAGATGTGAATCAAGTGAGAGCTGAAGCAAAGGATGCTCACTTTGATTTAATGTTGGAGCAAACTCTTCGAACAAGTCTCCAACTTTTGATCAATAACAACGAGTTATCTGAGATTCTTCTCAACCATCCAAGTATTTCAGATGTGAGTTTTCAATATTTATATATTCAAAACCAAAGAGCAACATTCAGAAGATCAAAACAAAAATTCCAATTTCGAACGCCAAGCTACTTTCTGAAGTGAAAGCAATTGATGTTCACTGTCAACCTCTCAATCGGGATTCACAGGCTGCAATTTATCTGAAACTGAAAATTCCTCGAATTCAAAATATAACAGTGGAGAAGGTAGGCAGAAGAGTCGATTCTCTGTTATTTTATTGCAATTTTCAGTGTGATGACATCGGAAAAATGAAAGGAAATACATATCAGTACTATGTTCTCCCAACTGCCACTTTCGAGAGAAACGAGACTGTTTTCGCTGTGGAACTAGGAAAATGCGTTCTTGAGGTTAATTAAAATAATTGAAAAACAATTGGATCAAGATGACGATTGCAGAACTTTATCTTCTGTCCACCCACAACCATTCAAGAAGCAACTTGTTCAATGAATAACATAAAACAATGTTTATCGAAGGAAGAACCGGATCAGACCAACTTTGTCAGAGAGCTTCAATCCGGATTCGCCGTTTTCGGAAGCTTCACCGTAATAATCATTCATTGAAACCTAGTGAACAAGAAATTATTTCAGCAAGTAATATCAACAAAACATGGATTGAATGATCTTTTCAATGTCCAGCCACATCATCTCTATCATGTCGTTCCACAAGAAGGTGCCATAGTTTCCATCGGAGGGAATATATTGAATCAGTTCACTTCCTCGGAGAACACTACTGTACGAAGAATCGGAAACTGACAAAACATAAATCCTTAATTCTTTTTTTTTGGCTCAACGGGTTGTATTTGTTGAAAAAAAACCGCCAAAAGTACAAATAACAATACTATTATTATTATT
This sequence comes from Caenorhabditis brenneri, assembly GCA_000143925.2. NCBI lineage: Eukaryota > Metazoa > Nematoda > Chromadorea > Rhabditida > Rhabditidae > Caenorhabditis > Caenorhabditis brenneri. The sequence goes on from GL379851.1 coordinate 146,264, forward strand.
ATTGTTTTGATAAGTTTTTATCTTTTTCTGTATTTGCCTACTCATCATTATAAGTCAGTATCAAACAGTTCTTGCTTCACCTGTCATTCTTTCCTCTCTCCATTCCATCCTTTTTCAGAGCTTGCCATTGCCAACAGCAAATATTATTGCTCATTATTAAAAATGTCTATTATTTATGTTTTTCTTCTTCTACTTCTCATTTCTACATCCGTTGTTTTTTCAAATGGTAAACTAAACTGTTCACTTGATTTTAATCGTATTGTTCAGTGATTCCAATAAGATCAAACCTGACTTCTGATGAGATAAAGATGTATTTAATCGATGAGAAAAATATCAAATTGTTGACAATTGGAGCCCATCCCAAATTCGACGGATTATCTGGAACACTCCACTTCGCAATTGGATTACTCTTTTCTTTGATTTTTTAAACGATGAATGAACACTTCTGAATTCCGTTTTATTTGAAGTGTATTACTGTTTTAAGCACAAAACAGCAACTTCCCCAATCGCAACACAGCAAGCTATTGTTTGTTTGATTTAAGTCGAGCTTTATCGTCATAGCCTACTGAATCATAGGATTCGTTTTGCATATGACTTTTAGTTTAATTAACTATCAAAATGTAATCATAGAAGCATTCGCAGCTTCTGTGTTTTCCAGGTGTATAAGAACCGAAACAGTGCTTCTAAACCTTAAAAGATCAATTTCATTTCAAACTGGAGATTTTATGTTCTTTTCACAAGAAGTCTTGCTCAGCGTTCACTCTTCCCCGGAAAATAGTTTATTGCTAAGCCTAAGAAAACCGCAGAACACAACTTTCCCGAAAAAATTGCTCAGAGTTAATTCTATTTCCAGAAATAAACCCCTTGCTCAGGATTAGTTTGTTCAGAGTCTTCAACTAGTCTGAGCAATATCTTCTTGCACTTTCAAACTCTGTGGGGACCACACAAGAACAGAAAACATTGATAAATAGTGTTTTTCTGTAGGGAACAAAAACATTGCATAGAATTTGTAATTAGGAAGAATCCTACTAGTTTTATCTTCTTTTTTATTTCAAGGACAAAAAAGTATCGTGCTCATTATAGAGTACTTTTAGAAGTGTTCACATGACACACCGGAAGACAAATGGACGATCTTCCTGGAGCAACTCATGACTGCATCTGACTCACGTTATTATACTATTGCAGATAGAGTACTAAACTGCCATTCGCAAAGTTGTTTGTCTTAGTTTCAGAACAAAGAATGATAACTTACTACATTACTATAAAAGGTGATGCACATCTGATAATGTTAACTCAAACAGTTATGAACGGTCATTTTTCTTTGCTATGTCTTTATTTTCTTGTATATTGTACTGAAAATAAACAATTAGAAGATGTTAGACAGTCATGCAAAACGAATAAAGTTATGTAAGTTTATCCAAAAAAAAAAACAATAAAAACAACTATTTATTGGAGGATTCCATCTGGAAGAATTGCTTCAAGTGAATCAATTGACTTGCACTATAAAGATAAGATTCTATCTTCAATCATCAATGAAGAATGCGGGAGTGAGTCCATAAAAGTGGATGAAAACTCTGAAAATCACATTTAGTTCTTGCCGATTCGGAACGTTCGAGAGCAAGACGCGGGATCAAAGCACCGTTCAGAAAGATCATGAAGCCGATAATCAAATTCTTTAAACCAGTGGGAAAGGGTTTGAAAGCTGGTGCAAAATACATCCCTGTTGATTTTGGTCTCGAGCTCCTGGAGTTTGCGATGGATCAGAACTGGTGAATACGTCGTGGAAGAAAACATGCATATATATCATATTCACTTTACAGGAAAGCAGTCAATTCGAACAATGATATCAATAATAAAAATGGAAATGATCTCAGAAAAGAGCAGAAAATTGAAAATCAAATCGAGGAATTCCGAAGAGATCTCAAAAATCTTTTGCACAACGGAACGATAACGGGATACATCAAAAACACTCCGTCAATCAAAAAGGTTTCATATCTTTGAGTAATTCACACCTTATAATTAATTCAGGTTACAAAAAATATCTTATCATCAGAATTGAAGGCGTCATATGTGAAGTGTATAAGAGATGATTTCACTACAGCTTACTCACTTCGTTTACGAGTTGAAATTGAAGAAACTATACCAGTTCTTGCTAGAAAATGTGGAGATATTGGTGAAACAATTACTAATGAAAATGGGCAGACTTCTTACAAGTATTATGAATTTCCAAACAGTTTCTTAGTAGAGAGAAATGGAATTACCTATTCTGTGAATTCTACGGCTTGTCGTCATGTAAGTCTACGAAAAAAAACTATAAAGAACAGTTTGAAATTCCAGGACACATCCTCATTCTGTCCAGAATATTCACTTCGAGAAGAATCATGTTCGGTGATGTCTACTCAAACATGTGAAAAGTTTGAAATAATATTGAATTCTGAATCGAATATCATAAGAAGTCTTCCGATTGGATATGCTTTTTATGGCCCTTTCAAGGTATTATTATCAGTTCATACGTTGTTTTTATTCGGAGAGTTTTAGGAGATCAAACTGAGCAGAAAACATTATCAAACGTTGAAATTTCTTCTGAATCCGTTCAATTTGGAGTACATCCGTCTACCGGAAGGAGTCGAAATGCAACTTGGAGATGCCATTTTCTATTCATAATTTATACAGTTTTCACTTGTACATTTTCTTTTTGTAAATAAATTTTTGGAATGAACAAAACGATTTTTTGTAGTCATGCAGTTTTATGTCTCGTATCATAGAAGTACAATTTTCATGTTATTCTATTGAAATTAGCAATGAGCAATTGTGTTTTCTATTTCAAATTTACGAATGAACCGGTTTTTGGTTTGTTTGCAGACTAATAGTGGTCATTCCTGATAAGAACTTTTTAAATTGATAAAAATTTGCTTCGAATTCTATTTGCTCCACGGAATGAAGCTTTTTATAATACTCAGTGCTCTTCTTTTATCAAGCGGAACCGGTGAGAAAATAGAGGAAATCAGAAGATCGTGTACTGAAAAAACAATTTAGTGAGTTCCAGATCAAAATTTTAGAGTTGCTTTCAAATGTTTCAGCTTGAAAACTGGACCCAGTTGGCAGACAAATCCAATGGTTCTCAACAAAAAAGAGATTTTAGAGAATGGAAGCAAGAAGTTATCGGAAAAAGACTGGTTAGATGCAGTGCGTTATGAATGTGGTTCGAAAATAGGCGTTTGATTTGATCTGTATTGTTTGTTTTAGAAGAAAAACGATCAACAAATGGTCGGAAGACGAAGGAAAGTATCTCAATTTTCCCAAACACAACTAAGTAAATTGAAAGATATTTATTCTCGTAATGCTTACAAGGGACTTCATTTCATAGACCGGTTGGGAATCTTCTAAAAAATTGGGTTCTAGTACTTTCGAGGGTCCTGAAAAAGAATATGAAATTTTTTTCTCGCATGGAGCCTGGTTGGCTCAAAAAAGTGCTCAAAAATCGAGGTGGAAACACTGCGCTTATAAAGCCACCGGCGGCCACATTTCATCAGCAGTTGCGTGGTAAAGTGGTAGATGTCTCGCTACACTGATCATGTTTTGGGGAGATCATAGGCAGGTTCGACCCCGCTCCGGTCTATTTCTTTTTTTCTTTTTTGTCACAGTAAATTTCTGAACACTGAAACCTTGGAAACGATTTTTTGAATAGGTTTTCAACTTTTATGATCAGAAATTCAAAAAAAATAGATGAAAAAGGAATAAATCTTTGCTTCGCAGTGACCACGCCTACGGGACAAGAAAATTATTTTTGAGAACAACAAAAACAGATTTTTATTATATTGGGGAGAATAGCGCAGAGACTGCTCCTCGACTTTAGTGGACTTTTTTGGACCCACCCAGCAAAAGCCGGAGTAACTTGGAACGTATGATTTGAACTCGGAGGGAATGGGAAATTCAAGGGGGATGATCCTCATGTCTTATTTATCTAGAATGCACTGTACCCGAATCGAGTTTGGTTTGAATTTTTTATTTCATATTCGAAGATAAGTTATATATATCTGAATAGGAGGTTGCATCAGTTTCCATCTGCAAGTTTTCTCA
>GL379851.1:179145-202205 GCA_000143925.2 Caenorhabditis brenneri
TTTCCTTCTGTATTCGCAACGACCACCGCCCCCACCCGAATGCATCAATGTCAATGCAGCAGGAGCTTTGAATGATTCTTGATCGAAACTTGGGAACACATGACGCATATAAGCATAACTGGGTTGAGTTGTGAACATGCTTCTCTCTTCTCCATTTGCATCTTTGTATTTGTATTCTTTCAATCCATTATCATTTGTTACTTTCGAAGTGAATGGAATTTTCAGTACAACATCACTTCCTGCTTTCAATTCTTGATCCAAAATCAAAGTAACCTTTTCTAAGTCCTCATCGAATTCGATTCCCTTGATTTTAATTCCTGTATCGACTAAGGCAGATACAGGAGTGGATTCGGTGGTTGTGGTCGTTGGAGTGGTTGAATCTTCCTCTGGATTCATTCCGGATCCTTCTTCGGATGTTGAATTTGTAGCATCTTCAGTGGATTTCTGAAATTAAACTATCTAGAACAAATTGTTTTCTTATTCTTGGTACCTTTGCTCTTTTTGGTGCTTCTCTTGAAAGTTGAATCTTCTCCAAATTCTTAGTGAATTCAATTCCTTTTGCATTCAGAACAATTTTATTTGTTGGTTCAGTGATATTCAATTTAACAAGTGCTAATCCCATTGTTCCATTTCCACCTGCTTTTGGAGACAGACTCACATCGTACCTAAGAACAAATCCAATGAATCAATTTTCAATAATAAAGTGTGGAGAATATTTCTAGAACTTCTGAATATCAAAACTTACCAAATAGGTTGAACATGCTTTGGAAGGGCCAGTTCTTCTTTTGTAGGTTGTTTGACGGCATCATTTTCATCTGCGTCTTCCTCATTGATAATCGGTCGGTGTGTTTTCTTATGTGGTCGGGTGCTGGAATGCATTCAGTCATAGATATTTATGAATTTCCGATTATTTTATAACTTACTAGTTTTTACAAGTGACCATTGATTCATTTGAGCTCTTGAACTGCATCATTTCATAATTTTGTTTCGTAAGATAATGTCCCAAGAATGCTGCAAATATGATAGCGGCAACTGCGAGTAAAAACAAACATATTGCAGATCCAGGTGAGCATGCAATCTTCTTTTTTGGTTTCGATGGAGATTTTTGTTTCTGTGGTTTTGGAGCAGAAGGAGCATGATTCTGTTCTTGAAGTGGCTGCTTCACGGCCTTCTCTGATAATGGGATACTCGTATCATTCTTCTTGTTCAAGTTTGTAGCTGATCCATTTCCATTCTGAAATGTGTATTGGTATTCAGTGACGATAGAAGTTTGGAGATTAAAATAGAAGAATGCCGTCACTCATCCTTGAACCTTAGTTCCTGGTCTCACTGACAATCGACCTCTATTCAATGAAAACAATATGAAAAAGAAGATAAGAGTGATATCAACACCTACTTAGGAGGTGTTTCGAAAATGGAAAATGTTTTTGTGACTCAGAAAATGGAGTACTTCAGCTGTAAACACCTTCTTTGCAAATAGTGAACTAGTGATCAGAACCGTCCACGTAGAATTATACCTTCATGAAAACTGAGGTATACTCTATGAAAGGAATCGTCGTGCGAATGATTGATTCGAAACTGAGAAAGAAAGTATCTACATAACACATTTCATCAATTTTCAAATAGCTGCGTTAAGCTTACATTACTACAGTACTGTTGCTGTGAACCAGTAATCTAGATAAATTTGAGGACTTGATTCGGAAAAAAGCTAATCAATTTAAAAACGGAAGAATAGTAATTTCGAGTACGGTATCTAATTTCAAACTGAAGACGTACCGCATATACAAAGTCGATGAGCTGTGTTCGGTCTTTTCCCAAGTCGACGTCTTCCATCGTTGACGTCTTCTGAAAGTAGGAATGTTTCTTTGAGAAAATGAAAAAGTGAGACGGTGAGATGCGATAGATTTGTGTTCTTCATGGGTATGGTAGAATCAATCGAAGAACCAACGGTCAATTGACGGCCTCTGTTCGGTTTTTGATAAAAACCGCCTTCAGCATCAGCAGTAGAGCGCGAAAATAAACCCTGGGTATCCCCCAGTCACCGACGTCTTCATCTTTTTTCTTCTTCTTTTTTTCGTTTTCTTTCCGCGGGTGGGCGCGAAAAAAATGGGAATGGATACGTGAAGAGAAGAGAAAAAATATGTCAAATCACTCAAAAATCAACAAATCAGATATCAAACTTATGTGTTTTACTCATGTTCGTCAACTGATTTCAATTGGATATGGGTCATCGATTGGGAATCAGAAGAATTACGGATAACTGTTTTATCACAAAAAGATTTTGGGCGTATTTGATCTGAAACTTCATTCTCGTAGTCAAAACAGAACGATTCTTCAAAAAACTGTAGCAGTTTGTGTAACAAACAGAAAACATTAGTGATTGATGACAAAAAATATTTGGGCAGATTAGATGTGAACTTTATTTCCTGTGTTAGAATTAGTCTTGTTGAAAGATTACTAGAAAATACCAAGCCAGGCCCAGTAAAAAAGAAAACTGTAGTTCTCTAATTGTTCTGGATTAGCTTCTCAATATATCTTGCATTATCCCTGAATTCAATCGAAAGAAGGAAATCTATCTCGAGATTTCTGAACTTGCAGTTAATCTGATTAAAAAATTATCATCAACTTTTGGAAGACCGTAATCAAATAAAGTGATCAACAACTAAATTTTTTTCAAAACCAAACATTATTATTGTGATATTTACAGATTGTTTTCAGCATATGACTCTGAAGTTTTTGTAACTGATTTGTAACCGATCATCCAAGATTTGTTTTTTCAGACCACCCATATCTTATTATGTCATTTCTAGATGATATTTACCTCTTTAGAGTATCATAAACTTCAAAATGATACTTGGATAAAAGGTTCACACATGAAATTCACAAGAAAGCTCATCGTCGAGAATCAAATCACTTCCTCTCTCTCTTTTTCTTGTATCTCTTCAATGAATCACAGTCAATCAATCAGTATCAGTGACCTTACTGGGCAGGTTTCGCTTCAATTCTCACAAAAAGAAAGAAAAGTTGGGAGATCAGAAACTATGACAAAAGAGAAAAGTGGAGTACGGTGTCCAATCCTCTTATGAAACCATCGAACCCAAATCTTGACTAGAGTACACTTCCAGAAACAAGGATATGAAACTGAAATAAGATTAAAAAAAGAAATGAATGAATAGGTAAGATGCCACATGTTCATTGGCTTCTGTCTTCTTTTGTGTGTTAATTTCATGTCTGACATTGAGAAAATGTTGAGAAAAAAGGATTGTAAATGAGTGATAAAATGACAAGAATCCAACTGGTAAAAGTCTTTTTTCTTTGGGCGGGTGTGGTCTGTTTTTGTGAAGAAAAAATAATTGCAAACGAATTTCAGGTTTTGTGAAGGCAGTTCGCGAAACTAAATTGGGCAACGGAAGGAATGTTTATGTTTCTGTTTTTGGAAACGAAAATTGAAAATCAGAAATGGTTTTTGAGGTCATTGAAATTGACGTGGCAATCAAATGAAATCAAACAGTGTTCCTCAATGTTTTTTGTCCTTTGATTCATATATCAACTTCCTCGATAAATTTTGATTTTGATTGAAATTCGCAGTTTAATCAAGCGGAATTAAGTTAGAAAAAGAAACCAATCATCGAGTATTTATTTTCAGAGAAAAGAGACAGAAATTCGATCAATTCGTCGAAGATTCTCCACTCGGTGCTGAACTTGACTGCTCTTCCTCTACTCGAACAAACCGATTCCGTTGTTGAGTGTTTACATATCTGAAATGAGATGTTTTCTAAAAGAAATTCCATTGAGTTACCGTATATCAAAATGTAAACCATCTTGTTCATTCGATTCAATTGGCCACATCCATAGTCCCCATCCAAAAACTGCTCGAAAATTATTCCATTTACCCATATTGTAATCCGCGGCGTTATCAAATCTCAAAACTGCTGGTTTCGTCTGCTCAACGGTGGTTTCATTTAGAGAAATCAGTTGGTAATGGAAGATGATCAATTCTCCAAGTGGATAATATCCAAAGACTCCTCCAGCAATAAAACTGAACAAGTAATACAGAATTTTCCACAAGTCTTCTTTCCATTTTTGAATGATAAAGTATCGAACAGCACCTTCAAGTGAAGTGAGCAAATACCAATAAACAAGAATGCTTGTGTAGATAATGTAGAGGAGAAAGTACTTGTAATTGGCGTGTGTTACACACATATTGATCCACGGACAGTGATGATCATACTTTATGCAACACTTGCCACATGAGCTACAGTGTCGAGTTCTATCCGGTTTGATGTGTCCGCACTCGTAACAATACTTGAGGCGTCCTACTTGATCACACTCTGCTACCACTACTTTACAGTATGTGCACATTTCTTCCAGAATTATATTTTGTTGTTTCAGCTGAAATCATCAAAATAATAATTAGTTTTAGAGGATATATAAACCTGTTCAGGTGTTGACTTTTCCACAATATAACGATTGTTTTCGAATGGAGTAACGGCTTTCAAACGATCTTCCAACTCTTTACTAGGCCTGTATTTCTCTGGAACTCTTCCAACTTTGGTGAATAAAGTCTTTGCAAGACTCCACATAGACATTACAAACAAGAATGAAGTGATTATCAAATAAATTGTTGCTTGAACTGGAGACTGAACATAATAGCCAATTGTAACTGTGATGTATACGTATAGTCTGTATAAACTAATTTTTCTCAATCAGATAAGAAGAAAACTAACGTTATCCAAAGGAAAATCAATTGAGTGGCTAAAAGAAGATTGAGACATCTGGTTAAAATCCATCCAATAAGTCGATGTTTCGCACGATATTCTCTTACTGCAACGTAGATCTTCGAATACCATGACATTGGTTTACACTTTTAAAGTTTTTCTTTATCTGAAAATAAAAACTTGAACCGCTATTAATCACCAAATTTTTTTCCAGCTTAACTACTCTTGCTGAAAGAAAAAATCTTATTAATAAAACAGTTAGAGGCTTAGTGTGAAAATGTAAGGGTTCTAGTGGAATTCAAAAAGTACTGTAAAAATTGAACTTGACTTACGAAATTCCTATGAAATGCAGAAATAAAAATTGACATGTGGATTGAGAATGACGAGCAAAAATGAAGATGACGTGACCTTTCAACTCATTTCGAAGATTCTGAATAGAGTAGCCTCGATTGAATTATTAACGTGACTTTGTTTTTTTTTTTCAAGCAGAAGCTGACAGAGTTCTTGCTCCTAATCAGACTCTTTCAGAATACCAGTTAGAAGACCATCAATTGTTGAATGAATTTAAAACACGGCTTAAAATTAATATTTATTGGGAAGTCAGCAAATTAAAAAAAAAATTCAGCTATTCTCATATATACAGAGAGGGTTTCTTGCCAATGATCGTATGTTTTACTTTCTCTTGCAGCACTGTCCGTTTCCGCACGGAGAGTAGTTTTGTTGGCAAGTGCACGAGTTGACCGATTGGGTCTGGCATGGCATTTGAGCTGGTTGAGCAGCAGAGCAAGATTGAGAGCAGGATTGAGTGCAAGCTGGAGCACATTGTTGAACTGGTTGTTGTTGTTGAACGCATTGTTGCTGGCATGATTGTTGGCACTGTGGTTCGCATTGAGCTGATTGAGAGACGGAAGCCTCGAGGACAATGGTAACGACTTGTGGAGCAGCGGTGGTGGTCATAACTGGGGCCTGGCATGCGGATTGGCATTGCTGACATTGTGGAGCAGATGGCTGTTGGCATTGTGGAGTACATTGTTGCTGACACTGTTGAGTTTGTTGGCATGAAGATTGACACTGCTGGCAAACTGGGGCAGATTGTTGCTGGCATTGTGGAGCACACTGTTGTTGGCACTGTTGCTGAACAACTGGAGCGGATTGTTGGCAGGTATTCTGGCACTGCTGGCACTGTGGAGCTGCTGGTTGTTGGCATTGTGGAGCACACTGTTGTTGGCACTGTGGTACTGCCTGTTGGCAGGTGGTCTGGCATTGCTGAGTGCATTGTTGGTTGCATTGCTGAGCTGGAACTTGTTGCTGAACGCATTGTTGTTGGCAAGATTGCTGACATTGTGGAACACATTGAGCAGTGATTTCCAAGTTAATCTTGATAATTTGTGGAGCAGCAGTCGTGGTTGGCTCACATTGTTGAGTGCATTGTTGTTGGCACTGTGGTTGACATTGCTGAATTGGTTGAGTTTGAACGCATTGTTGCTGACACTGTTGTTGGCATTGTGGCATGCATTTAACTGGAGCTTGAGTCTGAGAAACACAGGACTGCTCACAAGCTGGCATACAGGATGGTTGACAGTATTGTGGAGCTTGAGTAGTGGTAATCATGACAGTTTGAGTTGGGGTGTAGCAAGAAGAAGTTTGACAAGTTTGTTGGCAGGAAGATTGGCACTGATTAACTGATGGAGCAGCTTGACATTGTTGTTGACATGATTGTTGACAAGCTGGAGCGCATTGAGAAGTTTGCACCTGGTAAGTTTTCTGTTGTACAGGTTGAGCACATGAGCAAGATTTTTGAACTGGAGCAGTGTTCTGACAGGAACAACTGAACTGTTGCGGCTGTGTGTAGGTGGTTCGTTGGCATGAGCAACTTGGTTGAACTCTTGGAGCACAGCCGCAGGATTGACGCTTATCGCGGATTGCGGTTCCCTGGAAAGTATATGAATAGATTAAGAATGAAAATGGAAATGTGGTGAAGCATTATAATAATTTGTTTGCGATCAAATAATGCGTTTGAAAAATATTTAAAATGTTAACTACAGGATGAAAACTTTCGAAAAATGAGGTGGATAATGGAAGATTGAGTTTTTTGAAATTCAATTGAAATTGTTTTTTTTTTTTGAAACATCATACTTATGAATCCGATGAATACATTTTGATAGTGACATATTGTAATAACTAACCTCTACAAGAAGAAGGCTAGATGAAAGAAGAACAGCAATAGCGATGAAGCGCATTCTGGAAATGTTTGAAGAGCTGCTAGTTGGCAACTGATGCCCTTTTCGTCTTCTTTTCAGTCTTATATACTCGAACTCCTCCCCCTCGAATTGCCACTAACCATCGAACACATACCGGATAGTTGCTTCCCACTTATCAGACTCTATCCATCAACCGGCTCCATGACGAGTGCAAACATAGCACAGGTGGCATTTGCCAATAGCAAATGATCCGAAGAACACGTGTGTCGTCTCATCGTCTAATATGTTATTTCTCAGAGAATCGAGAGTTGCAAAGATGGAAAAAAGGTTGCGCGCTGCGTCCAAAGGAATGTGCTGATACGGTGTTTGTATGTGTGGAACGAGTTCCGTTGCACTAACTATACGTACCCAAATGTTGCCGTTTTTATTTACCATTTGCATAGACAGTTCTTATCCTTAAACACTTCAAATAGAGTCTCGCCCAATCGTTCGAAAGTTCAAAGAAAGATCAAAATGTTCCGTTTTATTTTCTTTTCCGAGAGTTCCGCCATTATAATTTCATAAGTCTTTATTCACACATTACGAAAAAATGGGGTTTGAGTGTTTATTAATTTTACAAAAGTACAGAAAAGTTTTACAGGTTCCTATGATTTCTGCAGAAATTTCAGTTATTCTTTTTGGAATTTTTCACTTTTTGTGAAGACTTCCCCCTACAAAAAATGAATTTGAATGCATAAATGAAGACGTGAAGAATTGCAATAAAAACGAAAAGAAGAAAAGCAATAACATCTAAATTATAGTAGACAATTGTATTCAAACGAGATCCTTCCACATGAAGTTCTTCCAAAACTCCGTGATCAATTGCAAATGAAGTCCATTTTGTGAGACGTTCTTCTGGAGTAAATGGTTTATCCCTCATCATTTTTGCAATTCGAATTGCATTTGTTTTATAGCTTGGAGTATTCAAAACGGTTAGAACAGCATTCTTGAAACTATCATAATCAATTTCAAGTTTCAAAAGAACTTTTCCAATTCCTCTCTTCTCAACCATTCGTCCATTTCTGAACTGATCCGCGAAAATTGGAACGATAACTGTAGGAACCGCTTGAAGTGCTGTCTCAACAAGTCCATTAATTCCTCCATGCATCACAAAAAGTTTGAGACGTGGATGAGCCAAGAGATCAACTTGTGGAAGCCATTCAACCAGGTCAACATTGTTCATTCCCTTCACCATTTCTTTTGTTTTTTCATCATCTGAAATAAAAGTAAAACGTCTGGAATTGAAATCTTTTTTGATTTTTTTTGTTATTTGAAGCTATTTCAGCCTTAAATTAAATGACTCACCCTTAGCAATTTTAATAAGGAAATGATAGTCTGTTAACTCGCTCATTGCCTTCAAAGCTCCTTTTTTCGAATGAATTGGAAGATCTCCGAATGGAACAATTGATCCCAAAGATATAACTACAACTCCTTTTTTTCCTTTCTCCATTATTTTGGAGAACTTCTGAAATCAAATGTTGTGTGATACTTCATCATTATTTTTATTACCTCATCCAATGGTTTGCTAACTTTTGGGACTCCAAGTCCTCCAACATAAATAGTTTTAGTGATTGTTGGTCTTGCAAGATCCAGAACTTCATCAGAATTCACAAAACACAGTGAAGAGTTTGCAGCAATGTCTCTAACATTCGGGAAGTCTGGGTCATATTTGCGGAAAACCTGAAACATGTAACTAGAAGTTTCTTGTAAACCAATTTACTAACCTCTGTAGTTCCATCAGTACCGTATCTATGAACTGCGATTGATCCAATATGCATGTAGAGATTGAAAGTTCTTTGCCAGAAATCCATTTTATCTCCATTATCATTTTCTTCAATTGTTGGAACATATGAACTTGGAGATGGGATACCCAAATTATAACTGACAGCATCCATAATTGGTGTAGTTGAAATCCATAAATGATTCTGAATTCCAAGATATCTGATGACTCCAACACCACACAAATCAATCTGTTCACTGAATGCCACGTCGAAATTATAGGCACGAAGAGGCTCTAATTGATCTCTATGCTCCATTAAATCTGCAAATTACCAATGTAAAATTGAAAGTTTTTGAACAAACTACCTCCACACATGGCTGTTATTGACTTCTCAAACATGGCTCTTTCCCAGAATCCAAGTCTAGCAGTTTCGAACATTGTTACACCTAGACCTTCCATTTCATCCGCATACTTTGTACCTGTTATCACATTGAGTCTCAATTAGAATACATTTGGAAATCAAACTCACTAAATCCTTTCATTGTGATAACTTTTGCTTTTTTGGTTCCCGTAAATTCAGTCAACAGTTCATATTCAGGTATGAACATGACTACATCGTGACCTGCGTCAACGAGTGCATCAGCAATTCTTCCATTTGAAATTAAATGACTTCTACTTATAGATGGACTGTACACGAGAACTTTACCAGCATCTACGACGAATGCGACTAGAAAAAGAAGATAAAGCGAGTTCATCCCCAAGAAGTTGTCTGAAAATTTGAGTCTTGATTTAAAAGAAAACATTAAAATAAATATGAAGTTGAGTTTTGTTTTAGAAGTTCAAAAAAGAAGAAAATGTGAACTAAAGAAGGTATTGTTTCTCTGCGTATCTTATCTTTGTTTCTTATCAAAATCTTATCATTCTATGTAATTTCAATTGGGTAGAAGGTCAGTCAAAATCAAAGAATTAGAGGGAAAGAAGAGAAATAAAAATGGAAATTCAAAAGGAAATAGTATTAGAAATGAAAAACAGTGAAAGCATAGGAAAATAATTGAATCATGGAACGAATGGAAACGGAAAAAAAGAATAAAGAATGAAATGTTTGTTGGGAACCGGTTGACAGTAGCCATGCAATCATGATTTTTATTTCCTATGAATCAGTATTAAAAATTGTAGACGGAACTGAAAATTAAAAATGAGAAGAGAGTCGACAGTAAAGTGGACAGATATTGAAAAAATGAAATAAGATGGATATTTCAAAAAGATATAAGAGAAGAAGGCAAAACTTAACAGAACTACCTGGAAAAAATCCTAAACACAACATTTTAGTTGAAAATTGCCTTATGAGACTCTAACATCGAAAAAGGGTTGTCTTCCAAAAAAAACCTAACGTCTTCATGTTTTAGAATTTTGTATCTGAACTTTGTAGTGACTTTAAAAATTTAACTGATAAGAGGACTAATTTGTTCGTGTATTTACCTACGATTCCATTCACTTCGTGTTTTGTAGGTGTACTTTTTCTTTGCCTACCAATTTCTCATAGTACAGTTTGTGAAAAAAATGGAGAGAATTAGATAGCGATACAGAGACAACACAAAACAGTGACTGAGTTTTTGGGCAAATAGAGACCATCGACGGTGACAAGAATAGGAAATGACACGGGAACAATATTGTTTGATAGGAAAATACAAAAAATAGTGATGAAAACTGTAGAAACGTAGAGAAACTGTTGTGAATTGCAATAATGGTACAACATGTGACATGTTAGGAGATGGGAATCAGACGTACTTTTGGGAGTCTCACATTGTCTGTATTGGTTTGCATTTCTCAGAATTGAACGGGGTTCAAGAACAATTTCAAAAAAATTGTTTCAATTTGATTTCCAAACTCTACCATGTAATCAAAAACCTCAGAAAATCCTATAACTAAATGCGTGTTCAGTTTACAATAGCAAGAGGTTGTTCATTGTAGAGAAGACGGGAAGATAAGATGACCTGGTCGAGGGTTGCTAGATAAGCGAGTTGCTCTCGTATGGAATGGCATGTCTGTATTCCATTTCGTTCTATAATAGGATGTGTGTTGCATTATCGTAATGTTTCCAGAAATTGTTTTTTTTTCCTTCAGATGGTCTGCTCGAACAACAAATAGCCTCATTCGGCGATCCCTGCTTTGGCCAGAAAAACCACAGTACATAATTCAACGACTTCATTTGTATTCTGATTTGTTCCAATGATTTTAACATAGTGCTCCATCTATGAATTTCGAATGATCTCCATGAAATTGAATCTACCATTCGGATCACTGACTTCAGACCTCGTTTCATTGGAGTTTCCACTTCGGATGATGTTGTTCTAGACTATAAATTTGGAAGAAATCATCATTTATCAAAGTCCATTTCGTTTTTTCTTCAATTCACGGAAAGTCATGAACTTTTCAGAAATAAAAACACGGTATAATCCTTTATTTCAGAGAAAGTGAATCCTATTTTGAATTATTTATTCCGGAAAACACAACTAGTACAAATAAACTGAATATTTTCTTTGAAATAACTGTTTTGACTAAATTTGAAGAGAAATATCCATAAAATGATAACAGTTCAAACTTGAATTTCAAGCAGTTGAAAGTAGTAGCTTATGGCAAAAATGAAAAAGGTGTAAAACATGCATTTGAGGTTTTTTTCTTTCATTATGGAAACCAATTCATTATCATGCTCGTCATGTCAAAATGCTGGCAGGGAGAATTGAATTTGTATTTCATCGTAGGAACCGTGCCTTTCCTATAATCTTTTCAATGGTTTACTGGGGTTTTGGGATGTTTTGCTGGGAGCTTTTGGGTTCCTTCAGGTGTACATATCAAACGACAAACTATTGAAAAATATTTATTTATGAGGTCGATATGGAAACATCTATAAAAATTAGGAAATGCATAATTTATGAGGTAACTGTAATGGCAAAGCTTCGCTCTGTGTTAATTCTAGTGTGCATGTCTGAGGAACGATGAACAGTCGAGAAATGGAATGATCTGAAAACCAGAATTAAAAACCCATAGCTCTTCGTATCTTCTAACCTATTTTGTTTCCATAGCATTACAAAATTCCGATAAGGAGGATAAGTGATTATCATAACAATGGCATTTGCACTTGAATGAAGAGTGAGTGCAACGATAATCCAATGGGTGGCAACTGAAACATGACGCTTAGTTCAGTTAAATATCTTCATGACGTCACTTACCTTGACTATGTTCATATCTGATAACAACCAAAAAAGAGAACATTGAGGCTGGACCAACAATTAGAAAACACGTGGTGAATTGAGCCAAAAGACTTCTTAAAGTGGCACGATGTTTTGCATAATTTGAAGTACTAATATGTTTTCGATTGTCCTCCAGAATGTGAACATTTGATATGTTGTCGTGACGATGAGAATAAGTGTGTAGGTACATCCAAAGAAAATGAATGCGAAGAACACAATAGCCCAAAAATTGGAGTCAAAGACCACATAGTTAGGGAGTTGAGCAAAGCTTTGGACAAGATTTGGATACACCTGAAATCATAAATTCTTGAAATGGGTTTCTGATAAAAATAGAATATAAAAGAAACCAGTGGATACCTCTTTAACAAGAATCACTTGATTTTCTTTTGTCAGCATACTCAAATAAAGCAGTGTTGCGGCAACAACAGGATAGAAATTGAGAAGAAATATGACGATAATGTATGGAATATCATTGAGAAGATATTTCGAACTTATTTTAGATATAGCTTGATGTTTTCTGACGAAACAACTGTTGAGGGCACTTGCCACCAGACAGATAGTGAAGGCTGTATACGTCTGAAAATAAGGAAATTATTCAGTGTTTCCGGATATTTCTAGGTAAAACAGAAGTCATCATTGAGTACTCAACGCCTACGCGGTTTCCATTTTGTTTTAGTTTGAAGGAAATGTTTTGTTTCTGTAAAACTATGAAGAACTGTTATTGAGGTTCGATCGCTAGTCCTTCAAATCCGGATTTCGGTAGTTTGTTCTTTTTTTTAACTCAAAATACTACAGAAAAACAAAGTGTCGAGTCTTGCAAGATATCAAAAGATTATATTTTCTTCTGTTTTTCAGAATATTTATAGGTACAAAACTACCTATAAATATTCATTTTAATATGATCATTTAATCTCTACCGTTTGAAAAGAATCGTCGATTCCAAAGATTTGTGTCAGAACACCAGTACAGTAACCACCGAAAACAGGGAACAATGGAATAAACTGCATGAGAGTGGATAGATGAAGATCCATCATCCATCCAGCAAACTGAAAATTTTATTCCTTTTTTCACTCTATCTCACGATAGCATTCGTCTAACCTGCATATAAAATAAGTAATACCGATATCCATCCATTTTTCCACTTTGAAACAGAATGACATACATTGAAAAGAATGAAATTACAGTAGAGACGACAGAGATCACATGATAGTACATCTTGAACCATTCTGGGACACCGAAATCGACAACATATGAGAAGCTCATGAGTTGTTCTTCTGTGAACATTATCATATTATGCAAAATTATTTATTGATAGAGGCACAGATTTTTATAGAGGAGAAGAGGCGGAGCTAATTGAAGAGAAAAGAAAAAAACACTTGTAATCCTTGAAAACAGAAGTCTTCGTCTCGGTGGGAGGAGCTTGAGATCAAGACGAGTGCAAAGATAAAGTATTACATCAGGCCAAATTGAACTCTCACTTTGAGAGATCAAACAATTGACATGGTAAAATCAGAAAAAAAAGTTTTAAAATTTAACGTAATTTTGAGTTTGAGCAGCTCAACTCCCAGTTATAAGACAACGTTCTGGTCGGCGTAGACAAGAAAATAATTGAAAAACTGCAGATGAATCTGTTTTTTGGACAGACAGAAAAACGGAAATTTGAGTCGAGTACGAAAAAACTTATTGACGAATGAATGGATAATACAATACCACTTCCTTTCAGAACACGCGATTCGTAGTAATTAAAGGAAGTGATTGTCATTCAGAACACAATTTTCGTTCTACTAAACTCAGAAAAAAATCGAACATAGTACGAAAAAAACAAGAAATGTTTAGAAAACGAATTTCAAGAGATTTCAGAAACACCAACTAGGTTGTTGAAGTGAGTTGAAAATCTTCATTTTTGAAAGCTATTGTTGGGAGATAAAAATGGTAAGCTAACGGTGATTCCACAGGAAATCTCACAACAATCAAATCAAATAATCTTATTGAAACTTGATTTTTTGAACCAGTTTAGGTTCAATTATTCTACTGGAAACAAAACAAAAGACTCGATGCGTCAATCGTCTTCCTTAATCTCTTTTTTTCTTTCAGTTCCTTGTGAGTTTTTAAGTTTCAGCTTG
Organism: Caenorhabditis brenneri; assembly: GCA_000143925.2. Taxonomy (NCBI): domain Eukaryota; kingdom Metazoa; phylum Nematoda; class Chromadorea; order Rhabditida; family Rhabditidae; genus Caenorhabditis; species Caenorhabditis brenneri. The sequence goes on from GL379851.1 coordinate 193,198, forward strand.
AGCGATTATTCTTAGTGAAACATAAAATTCAACATAGTTCATTCGTCATGTTGATTCAGTTCAATGCATTTGTGGACATAGAACAATTGGGATCATCGAGGCAATTCTGAATCATAAACACAAAGACGCCAGTTTTTTAGTTCTTGAATTCGTTTTTTAGAAATTCATTTGCTTGGATCGACCCATTTCAACGAACACGAGTTTCTTTGACTCCAGAATTTATTACTTTTTCGATCGAACAGAGATTATCACTATTCAAACGGATTTTTAGGCGGAAGAGTCTACAATAACTTTATCGAAGTAAATGCACATCCCTATTCCTTCTGGGAAGAAAGCGGGCGATACGAAACGAGAAAAAACTGAAAGATTTCTTACGGTAATGAATAATAATATTTATTGAATACAATATGTAATTCGATACCTATCAAACAAAAAACACTGAAGAAATCAAGGATTTAGTCATCGAACCTAAATTCCTTTATTCATTCTTCGTTTCTCTATATCACTTCCATTATTCACCTGTGTTTTTCTTCAGATTCTGTTAACAATAAATTTGATCAGACAAAACATTTCTTCGAGCTTTCAGCTCTAATCTTTCCTATCTGATCTGACGTTGGAAACCACGTTCATTTATTTTCATTGTTGTTATCTGACTGAGTTCATTTTTACCATTGCAATGAGAAAACGTTTAAAAGTTCAAGCCATAATCCGGGTGTGTAATCCTCACACCCACGTTGTTAAAATGGAAAATATCGGTCACATTCAATACTTCTATTTTTATCGGGCATGTTTTGCCAATGTGCAACAAAACAACCTATTCACGAGAACGATTTCTGTAATTCAAAACTTCCAGAATGGATGATTTGCACATTGTGATAGTGAAGCACTAAATAATTCTCGGTAATTTATGATACAGTCCAGGAAAAGAGCAATTGTCAGTTGGCCGAGATAAGAATGAAAAAGATTCAAATGGAAGGGTGGATGAAGTAGACGAGCATGAGAACTTACGGTTTGAATTCAGAATTTGAGGGTTATGAACGATTAAAACTAGGCGTTTGGAGAAGGCAATAAAGCCAAGAGAACAGAAGATGGCGCAGAAATCAGTAAAATGTATAAGAAGTCGGAACACGAGTCGGGCTCTACAAAAAACCGTGAGCTCATTCATTTCCTACTTTGTGTTTTGGTTGGAGGCACCTCCTGATCCTATTTCGCTCACACGGATAACATAGAAATTTAGAGCAAATCGATTCTCAGTGACTACAATTCGAAGACAAACCGAGAATAACAAGACACTACAACTGCTTGAGGAATCTGACAATTTTTTTTATAAACGCAGATAACTGACAATTACTATTTACATAATTGAGAATAATATGTCAGTCTCTAAACGTTGGAAATATACCCGTGTTCCTCATTCCTAGTTATGGAAACAGACTCAGCATGGGGGAAAGATAAATTAAATTCAATGAGAGAAAGGGAAAGTATATTGGTTATCTACAATAAAAAATGAAGAGTAGTGAAATAATGATAATGCGGGTAGATTTTTGGGCACAAAACGGGGAAAACTGGCGAACTCCTATTATACTTTGAACATCATTTGGAGGGAAACGGGACAAAAAAAATATGTGACACGGTTTAGTTATTTCCTGATACGTAGACCTTGGCGAGAGAGTCAGCTCCTGCAGATCCAATAAGAGATCTCGACGGGTGGAAAGCTACGGTTGTTACAGCTGCGTCATTTTTCTTCCGATGAGCAGATATTTCCTGAATGAAATAACTCAAGCATAAGCCATATAAAATGTTCAAACCTGAAGACATGTTTTCCTTTCCATATTCCACATTCTAATGCTACCGTCGTGACTTCCAGAAAGAAGATAAAGGCCATTTGGATCGATTGCCAACGAAGAAACTCCCTCAACATGTGCTACAGATTCGTGGATGCATGATCCAGTTGTATTATCGAAATATCGAATTGTCCTATCTTCTCCACCAACAAGAGTGAGCGGCATTGTTGGATGACTCACAATTTTATTCATTGCTGGTGAATTTGCTACTTCTCCAAAATCAAACACCATCACCGTACTTCCAGTATCGATATCAATAATTTGAGCATAACATTGGGTGTAGGCTGCAAGCAAATGAGACGTTTCTGTTGAAACAAAATCGACTGATGTTGGAATCATTCCAGGCCTCGGTGCTCCAATCGTTCTTATGAGTGGCTCTCCATTTCCAGGTTCCCATAATCGAATTGTTGCATCTGAACTGGCAGAGACAAGACGGCTGTTCGATGAATGATAAGCGACTGACCAAATCGCGTCTGTATGACCAGTTAAAGTTTCGCTGAGAACTCGAGGATCTGAAAAACGTGGATATAACTTGAACTCTATTCAGGAATCTGAATACTGAAATAGAAAAATGTGTTAATATAAAACTGCTAAGCGTAATAAATATTTACCGTAGGAATCGAATGGATCCCCATTCGAGGAAGGAACATTGAAGCAGCAAATATTTCCATCGTGACCTCCTGTATAGAGATGATCACCAGTTGGTGAAAGAACCAAACAAAGGACTGGGCCTTTGTGCCCACGGAATGTGTACACTGGTTCGAGTTCCGTGCCACCACCACTATTATGCTTTTCTTCTTTCTTTTGGTCGAGATTCCACAGTTTGATTAAACCATCTTCGGATGCTGTGAATAATACAGGTTCTACTGGATGGAACTGCATAGCGTGAATCGAATCAAGATGAGACCGGAGAGTTACTTTGATGTTCCACTTCACAGCTTGTACATTTGCATCATCGTCCTGTAAAATAGAGCATTCATAAATGACAGGAAAAAAGTTTAGAAACAAAAATTTTATAATCCTATGCACACGAAAAAACTGGAAAGAAAACTTACATCATCTTTGAACTCGTCCTTGATGTCCATATTTTCATTGTCTTGCATCCCAAGCGCAACATCGAGCTCGTTTCCATTACCGTATGCGTAATTAGCACTACGTCGCCCTTGTCTTCTAGTAGGCAATTCTTGCTGTGCGGACGCTTCTATCGCCGAACGAATTCCAGGTGGCACATCGGTCTCAAGGTTTTTATGAACATCACTATTACTTTTTTCTTCTGACTCTTCAGTTGACGTCCGAGAGCGCCGTTTCACTTTTGGGTCGTCTTTGTATTGTTTTATCAACTTTTCAAGTGAAGCACCTTTTCCAGCCCAATCATCTGCATCAGCGTTCTTCTCTTTTGTGTCAACACTGTTCAGAAAATCGAACTCTTCAAAGGCCTTGGAGGCATCTGCATCCAGAGCTGCATCATCGTGGCCATCATCAGAGTCGCTAGAATCACTATGAAAAATTGGAAACATGCAAGATATTCAAAAAAATTACCTATCGCTTTTTTCTTTTCTTCCGTTCAACCGTTCACTAGATGGGAGATCTGTCTGGAAATTCGAAACAGGCGGTATTTAAAAAAAAAAGGATTATCTTACTTGCGGAAGTAGCCCGAGTAAATTTTTCACACGGAAAGAACGAACATCCATAATGTGCTCGCTGTACCCTATTTCTTCAAGATACCGTTTCAGAAGTAACCGCCCTTGTTTGAAACTTCCACCAGCTTCCCCAGCATCATTGATATATGCATCAACATCTGTGGATAAATGACTGTTTTCTGAAAGACAATGGAATAAAACACTATCTGATTTTCTATTCCTTACCACTAGGTGCAGAGTTTTCATTTACTGACTCGTCGAAAGATGGTGGTTCTTCGCCATTATGAGTAAGTCGGTAATTTTTTGCACGTTCTTGCTTCAGGCAGAATTCCAACATTTTGATCCGCCGAACAAGGTCTTGCTTGAGGTTTTCCTGGCCTTTTCTCTCACCTTGAAGAAATGCGATCCGCGCCTAAACCGAACAAATGTGCACACAGTAAAAACTTTAGTAAGTACCTGCATTTCAGCTCTTTCGGCCTCCCATCTTGTTCGATCTAATTCATTTTTTGTCCACTCGTGTTGAATAAAGTGCAGAATACCCGACATTGTGTATTGAGGCCGACTCTATAAAAAAAAAACACCTCAGGTTCGACAGAAAAAGTATAAATTCTCACCGTTTCCTCCTCTGTTTTTTCATTTTGTGCGTTTGGCAATTGACCTGAGTCCTCCATTATAAATTACTCGAATCAGATCGTAGTTCGAGTAATCTTGATTAATGAAGCAAGGACAAAAGCTGAAATAAATGAAACTCGAAAACAGGAATAACATTCAGTTATTGCGAAAAGAAAACGAAGAAAAAATAGTTCTGCAAATTCAAGTTCGACGTGGACGGGGAAGAGACGGAAAATGCTCTTTTTGTAATGATCAATACTGAAGAGTTGATAAAAAGAAAATAGCACCGCGCCACGGGAGAGTCACAAAAATGATTCGATTAGGTCGACGCTGACTGCGGCACGAGAAAAAAAAAGAGAGAAGCAAGCGATTTGAGTGCTTTTCGGCGCGTCGCGTGCTCTGCGTACGCGTGTCGGATTCACATAGGGGCGCGATTTCGGAAATTTTGGTGAAACTTCGACAAAGGAATCGGTGTTTCAGAAGAGTCAATGGCAACAAACTCCGCTCACAAAATTTTTATCAAAACAAACTTCGATTTAGAGAGAGAAAGTGAGCATAAGTGTTCTCAGAAGACACTATTCATCAAGCCGTAAGATTTTTGCTTTTTTCGATGTGTACAAGGAGACTTTAATGCAGAACAGAGATTGGGATGTAGTCCCGGATTTCAGACTCGACGTGGATAATGAGAATATTAAAGTTTTGTTGAGTTTATTATTCTTTTCACACGTATTAGTTGACTAGAAATTTGTTCATCGGTTGAATTAACACCAGGTGTGATCAATTTGACATTTCGTCCCAAGCCACAAAGTGAGTAGATGGTCTTCTTTAGTTAATGGCTGAAATCGCAAATTTGAACTCTCACTGCACAGATTCTTCTGAGTACCTGATGATTCTCATAGTCAAATTCAATTCTTCTCATTTGACTTCTATTGTTATGTTCTAAGTATGTTTCTTCCAAAGTTTTTCTCATCTCGTTGCTCATACAGTGTCCACAAAGCTGACATTCAGGTGCCTCATCACAAGATTCACACTTTCCTTCCACACAAAATTTGAAAGGGAGATTAATGTCTCGAGAGTTAACAAGAGGATTCTGATCAGGAACTCGACTTCTGAAACAGAGCATTAAAGAATGGAATGGAATATAAATTACTGACTTGAACGATTGATCAGATTCCCTTGTTAGTTGGCTCGAAATTCCAGTCAGAGAAAATATATTCATTAGAACTTTTTCGTACAAAATTTGATTCTGTTTGAAGTGTCCAGATGATAAATTTGGAGACATATTTGCCTGAATTTCATTTCGTTTTCATTCATTCTCATCATCATGCTCAAACCTCCATCAAAAACACGTTAAGCTCTTCATCAACTACGAAATCGAATCGGCTCAATTCAAAATATTTCGGTTTCAGATTCAGACTTTGAAGATTCATCAACATCTTGGTTTGCTGTGTTCGGAAGACCTAAAAAATAATTGAACACGTTCCTCTCATTTATTCTTATTTTTCAAACCTCGCCAATAATGTTTCTTGTTTGTTTCCAAATTTTGGTTGAGTCCTTTCCTTGTATTCCCAAGTATGAATCAAGGGTACTTTTGAAACTAAGTTTTTGGTTTGTGAAATAATTTTCTAATGATTTGATTTCCCAAACCGGTGTATAGTCATCTCCAACAACATACTTATCCACATTGGTTGTGTCAAATGGATGATAATCTTCAGGACAGAATCTTGAAAAAAAAATTGATCAACCTATCGGTTTAATTTTTGAAAATTCAAAGCTTACCTAATAAGCACATCACCGTCATAAATATACACTCGAAGAGGAAGCAAGGAAGTGACTACTGTATAAATACCAATGTCGAACTTTCTGAATGTATTGGATTGAATATGTATATTATATGAGTTAATTTGTTCACCTGTTATCAATCAAAAGAGGATTGTCCACAAATTTTTGAACAAAAGAGTTATTTTTACTTAGATCCATATCATCGATTGATTTTATCTTGATGTTTCTGAACAGTTTGAAATAGATTTATACTAATTTTTTTTTCAAACCTGTGAGTGTTATCTTTTTGGACCCAAAGAACATTTGAGTTCTTTTCTGCATATTCCAGAAGTTTTTCTTTTTTTTCTGGAAGTTGAAATGCTTGTGGCACTCCAACCGCCAAATCAGAAGTTGCAAGTTGGACCTAATTGATTGTAATTTATTATTAATTAATTCCTAGACAACTCACTTTACTGGTGTAATAGCCAGATCCAGGTACATGATTGACTATCTGATTTGGGGATGCATTCTTGATAAGAGTTTTAAAAGGTTCCTGAGTGAAACTGTATTCATGGTGCCACATAACATCCCATTTTGTATTCAAATTCAATTCATTTTTTGTGATAATCCGATATCCCGTGTGTTCAAACATTTCTCGAATATGTGTCATATGGCCGGTGTGAGCCTGTAAGACTAGTATTTCAAACATATTGGACCGGGGGAATATTACATTGTCATAGCTACCAGTTACAATAGCCACTGGTCTCAAATCTTCTCGAAATTGTGTCTGGGTTGAGTGTTGGTCTTCATTTCTTTCAATTAGAGTAAGCGAATTCGGAGTTGTTTTGGAGAAGTATGAAGTACGAAATCTAGGCGACTATGATTTGTTACAGTTTCGAGGCGTTATTAATTATTAATTTTACATCGCTAAGAGCAATTAAATCTCGGGATAACACTATCCATGATTTTTACCTGAAATCAAAATATGATCCTATCTTTCCTTCGAAATTGAAATCAATCGTTAAAATTGCAACACCTAAAGCCAGAATCCATAACCATGAATCTAAGGGTCCCATCAGAATCTGAATTAAAGAAACTAAGATAAATTATCCGGAAAGGTATTTGAAGAAGCAGTCCATTTCAAAACAAAACAAGCTTTTGCGGACATCTAAATAGGTCGACAGTTGACTGCCGCCTCATAAGCGTTTTGCCTTAATCGTGAAGCGATTTTCGTTTCGCGGAAAGATTTGCGACCACAAAAAATGAAGAAAAGAAAATATTATCTCAGTATGTCCAGAAGAAGAAAAGAAACAAACTTTGATGAGGTTGTCGTTTGTCTTGACATATTGAGAGTGACGATGAATTGAATCAGAAGACAAAAAGAAGATAGGTATCAGTGTAAAAATTGGTTCAGCTAACTATTGGTTACTCATCAATTGATTTGATTACTAAGGAAAACATCATGGATAGCTGTATTTGTGACAGTATGTACTATATGTTCCGATCCCAACGATAACGTCACCTTTGTTCAAAATCAACTTCCGCAACTGTCCGATTTGTAGTCAGATGAGTACTTTATTCTGGAAATAGTTCTTCGTGAGCTTCCAGAGTTTTTGACAACCATAGTCTTTGCCTGGGTTTGATGCAGTAAAGAATACTTATTTGATTGACAACCCTCGTTCATACACCATCATAAGAGGTTTCGTTTTGTTTGAAGATTTCTTGTTTTTTTAACTACAATATAGCCTTCCGATTTCTGCGTCTCTATTCTATGAACCGTGTTGATAACTGATAAACTTTTTGTTTCTATTTTCAATATTCCTGTTCATTGATGGGTGTTCTTACAAATCTCTTCAAAAATTTATATTTGACTTGGAGACAATATTTATATACTGCTGGAGCCATTCTCACTTTGTCATGGAAATGGATTACTAATGGAAAAGATTATTTTGTTGAACATGTTTATCCGGAGCCTGAATGTTTGAAAAACTGGAATCACAAGTTTGTACAACTGAAAAACATTCGAATGCATTATGTGGACGAAGGTCCAGAAGACGGAGATGTTCTTCTTATGGTTCATGGATTTCCTGAGTTTTGGTATTCGTGGAGGTTTCAGCTCAACTATTTCAAAAGTTCGTACAGGTAGATGAAGGTTCATTGTTGTGAACCAAAATATAGTTATTTACAGATGTATAGCCATAGACATGAGAGGTTACAATGCAACTGATAAACCAACTGGAATTTCCAGTTACAACATGGTTCACCTTGTGGATGATATTCGCCAATTTATCGAAATTCTGGGATTAAAGAAAGTTACACTGGCTGCTCATGATTGGGGAGCAATGATTTCATGGCGTTTTGCAATGTTACATCCAAATCTTATCGAAAGACTCATAATCTGTAATGTACCCCATCCAACAGCCTTCATGCAGACATATGCATCTAGTCAAGAACAGAGAGATAAGAGTTGGTGAGTATTGCAGTTCCAATGTTATTTTATTAGTTATATGTTGTTTACCGTAAGTTCTTCCTTGTGGTTCAGGTATGTTTATTTGTTTCAATCACAATATATACCTGAAATTGCCATGAGATCAAATAAAATGAAGATGTTGGAAGCAATGTTCCGAGGAAAGAAAGCTGGGATTCGAAATAAAACCAACTTCACAGACGAAGACATGCTGGCATGGAAGCATGTCTTCAGTCAACCAGGTTAGAATACTGTGTTTTTCAATGATTACTGTACTTTCGATTTTCATGTGGAACAACTGGACCCCTCAATTACTATCGTGACTTATTCAATGCTCCTCCAGTTCCACGAAAACTTCAAATCGTTCAACCAAAAGTATTGATTCTCTGGGGAGACGAGGATGCATTTTTAGATAAACTAGGAGCTGAGCTGTCCCTTCAGGTGAGTATGACCTTACATTAACCAACGGAATGAAATTTATTTCAAGTTCTGTCGCCAATGTCGAGTTCAATTCATTCGTGGAGCATCTCATTGGGTTCAACAAGATCAGCCCGACTTGGTGAATGCCTACATGGAACAGTTTATGAAAGAGGACAATTATGAAGTATCTAATCGCTTGAAAACAATCAAATCAAATTTGTAAAACAGGCAGTACAAATAAGTAATATAATCTGTGATAAAGTC
>GL379851.1:203750-285804 GCA_000143925.2 Caenorhabditis brenneri
TCGATGGAATGGTTACGACCCAGCAAACTCATAAGCAGGTCTTGAAGATTACGAACATCTTGAAGAAGCTAGAAAAGTCGTCAAAGAACATGAAATGAAAGAAGGAGAAGCTGAGCACGTACTAGCAGAAGATGGAGCACCAAAAGATGAAGATATGTATGCAGAAGACGCCGATATGGCTGGTGTTTCTGTTGACATGGATTCCCGTACCAGAATTACTGTCAGAAACTTAAGAATTCGAGAAGACACTGCGAAGTATTTGTATAATCTCGCTGAAAACTCTCCGTATTATGATCCGAAATCTCGCTCAATGCGCGAAAATCCATTCGCTGGTGTAGCTGGAAAAGAACTTGAAGCTGCTCGATTTTCTGGTGATAACTTTGTTCGATATTCTGGTGAAGTCACTGCTGCTAATGAAGCCCAAGTGTTTGCCTGGCAAGCAACCCGTGGTGGAGTTTATGCTCATTCAATTGCTGAACCCACAAAACTGGAGGCTTTGAAAAAAGAATATGAAAAAGGAAAGTCTACGCTGAAGAATGAGACCCAAAAGGAGTTGCTGGATAAATACGGAGGAGTTGAACACATGGAACGTCCTGCCGATGAATTACTTCTCGCCCAAACGGAGTCATACGTCGAATACAACAGAAAAGGAAAAGTTATTAAGGGAAAAGAACGTGCGACGATTAGTTCTCGTTTTAAAGAAGATGTTTATCCACAAAATCACACTTCTGTGTTTGGAAGTTTTTGGAGAGAAGGCAATTGGGGATATAAGTGCTGTCATCAATTCGTCAGAAATTCCTACTGTACAGGAAAACAAGGAATTGAAGCCGAATCAAGTGCTGCTGAAGGGACGACAACATCGAAAGAAGAAGTGTTCAAAGTACCAAAATTGGTTGAACCATCTGAATCTGTGGAACAAGCTGCGACAAAAGGAGAGATGAAAGAAGAAGTAGATGACGAAGAAGAAGAAAAGACCGACGATGAAGACAATTCATCGAAGCCTTCCCAGTCGCCAACACCTTCTAGTGACGATGAGGAGAAAAAAGCAGAATGTGAGAAAGAACGCCGGTTGGAGAAGGAACGAAGGGAACAAGAGGAAAGACGACGTGACAAGAATCGTGAAAAACGTGGAAGAAAGAAGGCAAAGTTGGGCAAAAGAAAGAGACATCACCGTGATTCAGATGACAGTTCTTCATCAAATAATAGCAGCGATGACTCCGATTCCGAGAAAGAAATGAAAAAAGCTATGAAAAAGGCTAAGCGAGAAAAAGCCGAAGGCATGAAGGCAATGAAAGAGGTAAATTATTTCGATGGTTTCATTTTTGTTTTTTTTCGTGCAGCAAGATATGAGCAAATTGATTCATGTTTCAGGGTGATCGAGGTCGCAAATACAACACTGATTATTCAAACACTGCACCAACTGAAAAAGAAATGGAAGCATATCGTATGACAAGTGTCCATTCTGCTGATCCTATGGCGGCATACGTCAACTCCAAGTTCGAAAAAAAATACTCTAAGTGATTTGTACTCCATTATCGCTATTTTGTTTCCGGCATACGTGAACTTCAAGTTCGAAAAAAAATACTCTAAGTGATTTGTACTCCATTATCGTTATTTTGTTTCTTTCTTAAAAATAAATTATTCGTGTGACCTTATTGAATTTTCGATTTATAGAATAATTAAAATTCTCGTTCTTTTAACACTTCGAGATCACCACCTTTATTGGAACAGCTTTTCATTTCAGTTTTTAGTAAACTTTAGTTTTACATCTTTGATATCTTAAGAGTAAAAGCTTATCTAGATCGCACTATGTTGGTCAACATGTTGGAGACTGCATCTATTTCTCCGAGTGTAGTCCACAGCGTTTAAAGGCACACTATGTTTATTGGAAGGGTCTCGCCGCGAAAGCGCGCTTAAGGTGGCGAAGGTTGCCCATTGGTTACTTTTATGCTGGCCTATTTTTCCTTGTTTATCGATCAGCTCTTTTTTTTAATATAGCAGAGATCGGATAAATCGCTAAAGGAAATTGGAATGCCATAAAAAATTTTACTTCCAACACATTGCAGATTGTTCAATGAACCTTGTCTATTTTTCAATTTACAGGTTTTTACACCATGTCAGAAGTGCCTCACTTCGTGCTCTATGAGCACGCAGCAGGCTACGCTCTCATGAAAGTCAAGGAATTCGAAGACGCCGGTCTTATTGTCCAAGAGGTATTAATCATGAACGTTTCTGTAAAAATCCTTGCTTATAAGCCGGGGGACTAGTCTTTGCTATGTTCACTAGTAAAATGCGAGGAAAATGATAGAGACAACCAGACACCGTGCAAACTCTGGTTTGTTCGGTCACTATGTCTGTCCCACATAAATTGCATAGCAATGTGTTAAAAAAATTGAAAACCTTTGTAAAGTGTACATGATTCTTTTTTTTTAGGTTGATGCTGCGCATGCTGATGGATACAAATTCTCGCAAATCGTCGAGCTTGCTTCTTTTGATCCATTCAAAAACACGGAGGCTGCATTGGAAAACTGCAACTCCATTTCTGAAGGTAACCGTTGACCAATAAGGTGTGATGAGGTGTTAACTTGTAGTTTCCTAGGTCTCGCTCATCCTGATCTCACTAGCTTTCTCCAAAAGTCGCTTCCAAAAAAGAAAAAACATGTTGTACTTGGAATCAATGACTCGAAACTTGCGGGTTCGCTTACTGAAGCATTCCCAGACCTGAAGCTCGTCTTCGGTGGTGTGATTACTGAGGTAACGATCAGATTCAAGAAAAACTCCCCGGAGTTCTCGAGAATCGGTTGCCAATGACGAAAATCATATTATTGAGTTTAGATTCTTCGTGGTACTCGTGTTCATTTTGAACGTTTGGCAAAAAATCTCCCTCATCACTCCTTATCGAAGGCACAGCTTTCCCTCGGTCACAGTTACTCTCGTTCGAAGGTGTGTAGTTGCGCTTCATTAGGATTATTAATGTTTTTGTTGCCAGGTCAAATTTGACGTGCATCGTGTAGACAACATGGTCATCCAATCTATTGCTCTTCTCGATCAGCTCGACAAGGACATCAACTTGTTCGGAATGAGAATCCGTGAATGGTACTCGTATCATTATCCGGAGCTCTTCCGCTTGGCTCCTGATCAATACAAGTATGCTCGTCTTGCAGTTGCCATCCTTGATAGAAATAAGATGGCTGAGAACGAAAATTTGGAGAACGAGATTCTTGGTGAGCAATCCACAAAACGTATTACTTTCACCTCACTTATAAGCCGGGGGACTAGCTCAATGTTATGTTCACTAGTAAATTGCGAGGTAGATTAAAGAGACAACCAGACACCGAGAATATTTTGATGTTTTCGGTCACTTTGTGTGTCCCACAAACGATTGGCAACAATTTTATTTTTCAGAGATCCTCGACAACGATGCCGAGAAAACTGCTCAAGTTATTGAAGCAGCAAGAACATCTATGGGAATGGATATTTCTGACTTGGATCTCGAAAATATCAAAAGATTCGCCGCTCGTGTCTCTTCTCTAATGGAGTATAGACAACAACTACATGAGTACATCAAGGATCGTATGGATCACTGTGCACCATCTCTCAGTGCCTTGATCGGAGAGCAAGTTGGAGCTCGTCTGATTTCTCACGCTGGTTCGCTAACCAACTTGGCTAAATACCCGGCTTCCACTGTTCAAATTCTTGGCGCTGAGAAAGCTCTCTTCCGTGCCTTGAAGACTAGATGTGAGTCGCGCTTCTAAATGGGTTCAGTTTTGTCTAGGCATGTATTTAATGCGGGTGAATGACGTTAATTTGGCCGTTTAGCTTGCATGCGAAATCATTTTCCACTGAAGAAATCATTCGCTGGATTCTTACACTAAAGAATTCATGATTTTTTTGAAAGGGATACATTTTCAGCCAACACTCCAAAGTACGGACTTCTCTTCCACTCCAGCTTCATCGGAAAGGCAGGAACAAAGAACAAAGGACGAGTTTCGAGATATCTCGCTAACAAGTGTTCCATTGCCGCTCGTGTCGATTGTTTCTCTGAAACTCCAGTCGCTACCTATGGAGAGTTCCTCCGCCAGCAAGTTGAAGACAGACTTGAATACTTCACATCTGGAGCAGTTCCAAAGAAGAATATCGACGTGATGAAAGAGGCCGAGGAAGCTGCAGTTGAAGTCAAAGAAAAGGTCATTAAAAAGAAGAAGAAGGCTGCCAAGAAAGCTAAACGTCTTGCTGAAGAAGCTGCTATTGGCGCAACTGAAGCTGAAGCCGAGGTGAACGAGGATGCTCCAAAGCCGAAAAAGAAGAAGAAGAGCAAGGGAGGAGACGAATAAGCTCCACAAATATATCACTCATTCGATCTTTTTTGTTTTATAAATGTAACTCAATGTTGAACTATTTTGTTGTTGTTGACTGTTGGATACCAACATGTCGTTGTTACTCCCCTTTTTTGGATAATAATTTTTTTTCAATAAAGAGTTCCCATTTGGCTTCTGGAAAATCTAAAGAAATTCGCGAACTACAATCGAGCTGAAGCCACTATAGCGCTGAGGGGGCGGCGCTAAAATCTCGTGAAGGGCGGAGTCGAGAGAGCACAAAAGGAGCTTGTAAAATGCAGATCACGTCAGTCGATGTCTAGTATAAATCATTCTCAAAACATCGTTCAGCCTCAAGAATCCGTTTACATTTCAAGTATTGGTCTTACTTTCTGATTAAAAAATCGTTCATTGAATTATTGTTTTTAGCACACTCTTTCTTCGGTGTCCCCCAATAATGAATTGCCGACTTTTCGTTCTTCTCGTCACTCTTCTGGCAGTCGTTCTTGCTCAGGTACAGTAATCCATTTTTGAAACTTCTTGTGTTTAACGGGTTCATAAGGTTCTCCAAGAAGGTCAATCTTGGACATGAAGAATATGAATTTGTGAATTAGTATATTTTTTCATAGACCTGATATTCGAAAATCAAATTCCATAGTTATCTTCTGAATGAAAACTGTCTACAAAATTAAGTGCTTGGTTTATACACCTGTATGTCCGGTCACTTCAGACCATTGATTGTTTGGAAACACATCCGCTAGCTTCTTGTTCGTAAAAAAATGAGCCGCGAAGGCAAGAAGACTTGTTAAATTAAGAATATTAAAGAATGGTTTCTTATTTCTGTCTGGTTTAGATTAGGGAAATCATTCATTTCATAACTTTTAGAGGCACTATTGTTTTCGAAGTCACAATTTTCGACGGATTCTAATCTTTCCGAAATCCATATAAAACAGCTTTATACTATTAATATTTTTTAGAAATAGAATGTAGTCTGTGCTCTTTATTGACTACCTATCAATTTGTTTTCTATTCAAAAAAACTCTCTTGCAAGGGGTTTTTGAACATGAAGTTAACCTTCAAAGTGTCACGGATTTCATCTCATTTATCTTCAATTTATTTCTTTTGAATGTGGATAATCTCATTCAAATGTACTCTCGGATCAACTATAGAAATGTGATTCTCTTTCTCGCTTACGCCATCGGATAACTTGCATGCCAACTTGGAAATAGAAGTGAGCAATTTCACCTGTCTTCCAATTCCACCTATCGAGAAATTAGGCAGATGATTCAATGAGTAATTTGAATACTCGATCAAGAAAATATCAGAGAATTTGCATTGTGGATAAGTGTCAGTCACAGGCAATAACTAATTCCACTTCCAGAAAGAAATGATTTTCCGTCTAGTCAGATAGAAATGAATTGACAAGTAAGAGAATGACCTGTTCATTCAAAAACAAATGAGTAACAAGAAGTTGTCATTTGCAAAACTGTCATTTCGATTTGTCATTTGTACCTGTTATCCAACCAGGAAGCATTATCTCGGGTGGTTCCTTTGACAAATTCATCAGATTTAGGTCTTAAGATATTCTTGGATTTGTAGTCACATCATTATTAAAACTACACGTTTTAATCTGTTCCAAAACAAGATTATTTCGTTGAAATCTGTTTTGAGAGTAATCACGTCATTCACTTCCTGAAAACGGCCAACGGTTCAAAAGGCAGCTGAAAACACAGTTTGGTTTTAGAATGTACATCATGTGACCGATGGAATTAACTTCTGAAAAGTTTACAAACGGTTACAGAATCAAAGTCAGAAATTAGTAAAACTTCTAATTATTATATCACGTGTATTCTAGAACTTCAGGTTCAGGAAGTGTATTCTCACCGGATGTTTGCTTCTAGAAAAGTATTTTATAGAAATAGACTTAATGAATCTCAATATCAATTATTTTTAATAACCGTCTCCGTCTTTTCAAAACTTCCGCTTTCACTTTCTCATACACCCACGGTTTCAGACATTTCTGAGTATGGAATAGATCTTTGACGTGGGAATTCAGAAATCTGTTAAAAATGATTTTTAGTCTACAGAAACATTCACATATCAAGTTTCTCAAAGTGTCATGTATCTTGTACTTTTGGTGTCCATGTGAAACAGAGAAGCCCTATGATTGTGTTCTTGTTCTCTGAAATTTCTCGAATTGAGGGATTTTGAAACGTTTTGTAACAAGTATACTTGTAGGCGTTTTGGTTTATTCCTAAAAGAAAGAAGCCATAATTTTTTCAGAAGACGTGACAAGCAAAACTACTAAATTTGCACAGGAAGTCCGTCTACCATTCTGTGAAACCCCATAAAAAGAACTTCAAGTCTTGCCACCTACGTTTTGACAGAAAGGAAATTATTAGGTTGTTCCATAAGTCTTTGACACTTCTCAATTTTTCAAAAATATTTTTGTTCAATGGGAACAATTTTTAGTGATTAATCTATTCGCTATCAGAGTCGATGACCTCTTGCCAGCGCATCGGAAGTTGAGAGATTCCGCTCCTGTAGGACTCCAGAGATTTTGAACATTGAAAAAAATGAGAAAGTGTCAAAGACTTATGGAACAACCTAATAGAAGGAGATTGACGTTTACTGGTTTTCTTTGTTTAGGGAGTGACGTTGAGCAAAAAAAAGCGTATTCTGTAGTATAGTAAATTGTAGATTCTTGAAGAATATTTTGATCATCTCTGGTCTTTTAAGGGGGTGTGATCCATGTTTTATTTAGAGATGTTCTATCACTTATTAGAAAAAACAAAGTAAGAAGAAAAATACTCTAAAATACGTCGATACATGATGAACATGATGTTGACGAACGTTTTCGTATTCTGATTCATGCGTGATCTGGTTTTGGAGAATAGAATCTGATCTGATTCAAATTAAATTTACTTTTCAAGTCATGATATCAATGGAAAGAAATACAATTTGGCTCGAACAAATCACAATATGATGTGTATGGACTTTCAGTCGTCAATAATTCAGAAGCACTTTGAACTCTTTTCTCCAAATATTTCGAAACGTTTCGTTCGAGTCTTTATGTTATTGTGGTGGAGCTTTCAAAAGATTTCTTCAAAAAAGGGTGACCTCAGAAGGAAGTAAAATATTTAAGTGGCTTTTAATAATGCTTTTTTTCAGAACCAATATTGGGAGGAGGAAGCTGGAGGAGTTGCCGCTCCGTTCCAGATGGAAGACCAACGATTCTTTGTTCCAATTCTCTCTGATAAGGTTTATCAATCAAAATTCAAAACTATCTGTCAATTCTACAATTTCAGAGATCCATTGATCAGAAGATTCGCAGTTTGAAGGAACGAACTGCTAACGGTCAATTCAAAGGAATTCTGTTCGGAAAAAAGAAGTAAAAACAGATGAAAAACAACAGTATCTTCTGAATTTATATTCATTTTAACCGCTCCGATTTTGTGATTCTTTTCTCGTATTCCTTCGAATAAAGCGACTACTTGTTGTATAGTAAATTTGTTCTCCAGGAAAGAAATACAAGTGAAAAAGGAGTTTTTTCTCCCACACCTAAGAATAACAAAAACAGAAAAAATTATGTAGGAAGTAATGACAAGACTGGAATAGTTGTATAGTGGAGTCGTATTGTCTTTTGGAAAAGAAAATACTCTAAATAAAAACTATATCAATGCCGGTTGTTTACCTAACTGTAAACAATCTGTTTTTCAAAAAAAAAGTTTGAGTTCTCAATTTCTCAGAAAACTTTCTTTTCCGGAAATGACCGTTGGGTCCCATGAATAACATTTTATTTTTGTGTTCAAAGGTCACGAACTTCTGCCGAGCTCACAATTCACGAAAACACTTCGTGACGCAAAAGTTCGATGCGCTTTGAAAAGAGTGGTCCACTATTTTCCATTCAAAAAAGATTCTCTGAAAGGGTTGCTACATTTCTGTTCAACAACCCTGAAACGAAGTTTCCTCAACTCGAAACATTCTTTTGGAAGGTTATCAAATTCTGCTTCAACTTGTTTAATGAAAAGTTGTTCCATAAGGCTCTCCAAGCTTTCAATAATTCAATAAAATGGGATTTTCACATTAATTTTCTTCAGTGTGTACCTGAAGTTTATCACTGATTTCCAGTTCAATAATAACTGGGGTTTGATTTAGTGAATTCTGCCTGAAGGCGTAGACTATCGAGACTTTATTTGTGTTTTCAAAGGTTTGTATTTCTGTTTTACGGAATGAATCTGCCACTGACTAGTACCTTCGTAGAACCCATATATGAATACCTGATTCATTTTCTGATTTCACTACAATGTTTTGTACTATATTACTAATTCAAAAACGATGCAGTTTTCTCACTGAGCAAAGTTTTCTTCTTCCAGTTTTGTTTTTATTAACTGGGAAGTTTTTTCTGCAAATGACGGAATTAAAGATAAAGAAGATTTGTGAAATCTTTTTTATCCTGAATTCCACTAGTCATGCTTAATCCTAAGTTGTTTTGGTATGAAAAATATAATATCAGAAATAGTGGAAGTCTGTCCAATAAGCCAGCGGGGAGGGTAGGGGCCTGTAAAACATTGAAATTGAAAAAGAAAACCCTCTGAATACGTTCAGTTGGTTCTTGTGATGCGGGAATCACTGAGATACTGTAGTTGACTGAGATTTCAGCTGAAGTTTCTCGAGTTCGAAAATACTATTCTACCAATTTATGGGTCTTATGGAGATGGGAAACAATATAACACTTATGAAACACGAACTTTGTTCTGTGAAAGAATTTTTATTTTGGGAAATGCAGCACTATACAAGTTATTTAATTAAGAAACTAAACAAAAACAATTAAAAATTGGAAATTTACAAGCATCTCCATGTTTGCCCAATTGGTGGGAATGACTTCCCTCTGTCGAGTGCTCTGAGAGATTTCAGTTCTTCTTCGGTCAATCGAATCGCAATAGTCTAAAGTTATTTGTGTTCATCCAAATACAGGAGTTTCACTTACATTATGCAAGTTGTCATGAATTCTAGAGGGAGTAGCTGATTTCGGAATCAAGGAAGTGTTGTCACAGTAAGCAAATGCGTAAAGAATTGCTTGTGGAGTTTGATTGTATTTTTGACTCAAACGAACTATCGGTTCCTCTTGGAGAATCTCTTGATCTCCCCAGCAAAGAGAAGAGTAAGATTGAACTACGATATTGTTCAGATCGCAGAACTTTTTGAGCGTTGGACGAGTCAAGTACGGTTGATATTCGTATTGATTGAGAACTGGACGGATTTTTGCGTATTCGAACATTTCGACAAGGTGGTACACTTCATAATTAGATACTCCAATTGAGCGAACTTTTCCACATTCTGAATTGTATTAATTGTTGAAAATAGATAATCACTGATGGGAAAAGAAACAATTTTGTCAGAAACATAGCATTAAAGCTAAGTTTTTTGAACCAGAAAGCAACTTTTTGATCTCAATGGTCTATGATGGGCTATACTTATCACACATTCGAAACATTGATACACTTATCATCAAACTAACCCTTTGCCTTTTCAAGTGTCTCCCATACAATCTTTCTTCTGCTTTTATTTATTTCATAGTCATCATCATTTCCAGTATCACGATCCCGTGGATAATGAACGAGGAGTAGATCAATATAGCTGAAACAGAATTATTAAATAAATGTCAAAATGAAACTGAAGAGTTACTCTGTCTGAAGTTGGGCAAGAGAACTAGCCAGTTGTTTTTCGGTTTCTTCCACAGTGTTATCATTAAGAGTACGAACTTTTGTTGTTATGAACACGTCTTCTCTGGTAAGACCGAAAACAGGAAGGTACTTCTGAAAAGGAACCATTCTTTTGGAGCGTTCAAAGATAATTAAATCTGCTTACTTTTAAGGAATTTCCAAGATAGTGTTCATTTTTGTATAAATTGGCCGTGTCGAACAGACGGTATCCAGACCTCAATGCAGCTTCTACGGAGACATCTAAAGCCTCTTGTGTTGGGATACGGGAAATTCCAAGCCCAACTTTCGGCATCTCATTTCCATCGGAGAATTTGAAAACGCCACCGGTAACTTGAGTGAAATGGCTCATTGTCTGAAATGATTTCATTAATTGTTGAAAATTGGAAAAAGTAGATTAAATATAAGAAAAAGTGATGGGTTTAAATAAGGCTGATTTGTGGGAGGAGAGGTGGTAGTTCAATAAACACAGCCAAGTTCCAATGAACAATTTTTGAAAGTTGAAGAGTGATGTTTGATGCAAAAAAATCAATGAAACTAACTATTGTAGCTCTTACGTCTATTCAGGGAAGAAGGAACGAAGTGACCAATAAAACAAAGCAAAACAACATTATTGTATCATTCAGTCCAGAAATGGATTTGATAGATCTGAAACATTTGAATGCCTATCCAAAAGGAGGGCTCCTAGATGAGAATATTGTTTGAAATATTAATTTCAGTTGATTAAAAAAAAACATCCAGATTCCTATTGTATCATTCTTACATGCTACTGTAGAGTTTTGCACTCATCGCGATTCGTCATTGATCAAGTCCAGTTTACAATTATTGTACAGAGCTCGGTATGACTCTCTATCAATAAAACCATATTTTAATATTATTGAATTAGTTCACTTCGATAGAAAGAACTGTGAACTTGATAACACAGGCCGGCTGGATTTTATTTTTTACACACGGTTCGGCTGCCGCGACCGCGGCCGAGAAAAATTGGCAGCGGCGGCCACCAAGCGGAAAAGCATTTCTTTTTTAAAAACTATTTTAATCGCCTTGTTCACGTATTTCGCTGCTTACTTTCACTGAAATACTGTTCAAATGTTCAAACGCAACGTTTTTTAGGAGCTTTTTCTCAATTTTGTCCGAAAAATAACATTCCAAAATTTTTCAGCGCAGCGAGTCTTCAAAAAATCATAACTCGACAAAAAACACTACAAATTTTCTGAAACTTGCACAAAAGCAGTACCCAAGTCTCCTCTATCTTTTCCAATCAAAACATTAGGTGTTCATGAATTCATTTTTGAGAAATCCGGCAAAGTATCAGAAAATAGGGCCCAAAAATCACAAAATCCGAGATATTTCTTCAACGAATACTACAACTTTTTTCAAACTTCCCAAAAACTTGCTTCTAAATTTGGTGAACATTTTGATATAGAAACTTTATAGGGTTCATGACCTAACTTTTGAGAAAATATGGAAATAGTCGAAAAATGATGTCCAAAAGTCAAAAAATCAAAGATATCTCGGGATAGAATACTACAACTTTTTTCAAACTTTTCCGAAATCTGCTTTTGGGTGTGCTGAACGTTTTTACACAAAAATTTCATGGGTTCATGATCAAATTTTTGAGAAAATCGAGTACTTGTCAGATATTTCGAGAAAACAGCTCATATAAATTTTTAATGCTTACTTTTTCAGTAAATCATACATATAAATGTAATAAACATGTTTTTATTACAGTTTTGTTCAATATTTTTGATTTTCCGACACTCTGCGCTCACTTTTCAGCTTCTGAAAAGAAAAATGCGATTGAAAACTCGATTTTTTGTGTGGGTTACGGTACGCAAGTCGCAAACACTGCCACGTCAGATTGCGGTCAATTTCGCTGCCGACTGCGTATCAAACTTTTTTATTTCTCGGCCTCGTGTTTTTTTGGCCGAACCGTGTACAGTTATTTTTCTCAGCAAGCGCGCTCTACCGACAATTGCCTTGACCATTTCTCTGCGTTTCGCTGGTTTCATCATGTAATTTTAGAATTCTCGATTCAGAATTGTATTCCTTTTCATGATTTTAAAATCTCATAATTGCTGCTATACCTCATGCGCGAAAGAAGGATTTTCTTCTCATTTTTCTGAATTTCTATGTCAATTTCTTTCCAGTCCAGCATGTTTCCTCTCGAGTTTTAAAGTTATTCTTTGGAACTCTGTCAC
Organism: Caenorhabditis brenneri; assembly: GCA_000143925.2. NCBI lineage: Eukaryota > Metazoa > Nematoda > Chromadorea > Rhabditida > Rhabditidae > Caenorhabditis > Caenorhabditis brenneri. The sequence continues at coordinate 215,991 of GL379851.1, forward strand.
GTTCTTTCTTTCGTATTCGAAATGGAGTAGTTTTATGTGACTTAGTTTTATATAAAATAGCAGTCCTTATTTCTATTCAGTTGATTACCGTGTCGGGTTTACTCCAATCAATAACAGCTTGCCAAATTTACCTTTTGTTTACTTTTCTTCTCTTGATGACTCATCCGAAAGGCACACGATCGATTCAAATAAATTTGACTTTACAGACGACATGGATTCGCAAGGACGGAAGGTTATTGTCGTCGATAACGGAACAGGTGTAAGTTCTTAAGATTCACATTTTCGAGTATCGAAAAGGGTTATTTGCAGTTTGTTAAATGCGGGTATGCCGGAACAAACTTCCCAGCTCACATATTTCCGTCGATGGTGGGCCGTCCAATCGTGAGATCGACACAAAGAGTTGGAAACATCGAAATAAAGGTTTCGGAATTTAACTGAATGATATACCAACTGTTTTGTTCAGGATTTGATGGTAGGGGAAGAGTGTTCGCAACTTCGCCAAATGCTCGATATCAACTATCCAATGGATAACGGAATAGTTAGAAATTGGGACGATATGGGTCATGTCTGGGATCACACATTTGGTCCAGAAAAACTAGATATTGACCCGAAAGAATGCAAACTTCTTTTAACTGAACCACCACTCAATCCTAACAGCAATCGAGAGAAGATGTTCCAAGTCATGTTCGAGCAGTATGGTTTCAACTCGATTTATGTGGCTGTTCAAGTAAGTTTTTGAAAATATACATACTATAAGATACTTATTTAAAGGCTGTGCTTACACTCTACGCTCAAGGACTTTTGACAGGAGTCGTGGTTGATTCAGGAGACGGTGTCACCCATATTTGTCCGGTCTACGAAGGATTTGCTCTTCATCATCTGACAAGACGGTTGGATATCGCTGGAAGAGATATCACAAAATATCTCATCAAGGTTTGTTATAAACATTTTTTAACATTCTTATGTGTAAATTCCAATCAGTTTGACAGCTGATTTATTACAAACTTGTTTCAGCTCCTTCTTCAAAGAGGATACAATTTCAATCATTCCGCTGATTTTGAAACTGTTCGTCAAATGAAAGAAAAATTGTGCTATGTGGCATACGATGTCGAGCAAGAAGAACGATTGGCTTTGGAAACCACGGTTCTTTCTCAACAGTATACTCTACCTGATGGTCGTGTGATACGTCTCGGTGGTGAGCGATTCGAAGCTCCGGAAATTCTTTTCCAGCCACATTTGATCAACGTGGAAAAAGCTGGACTCTCAGAACTGCTTTTTGGTTGCATCCAAGCCAGTGACATAGGTGCATAATTACAATATATATATCCATTCGAAATGTATAGTATTTAGATACTCGCCTTGACTTCTACAAGCATATTGTACTTTCTGGCGGTACAACTATGTATCCAGGTTTGCCAAGTCGTCTCGAGAAGGAACTGAAGCAATTATATCTGGACCGCGTCTTGCACGGAAATACCGAGACTTTCCAGGTAATATATTCATCCCTTAAACGTGTTTCTAGGAACAAATAATAGTACAGCTATCTGAAAATATTTGACGCTAAAAGTTTGAGAAACAATGAAAAAGATTTCGGTTGCTTAGTCATTAATGTTAACTTATATCAGAAGAAAAAGTTTACATAAAAGTTTTTCATCTGTGTTTCATATATCCTCCAATAGATTATGTATTTTCACTAATTTCGAAAGTTCTCAACTAGTTTGACCTAAAAAGAATATAGAATTCCTGTTAAAAAAACACCGTTGTCTATTTGACCACTCCCTTACTAAGAATGGCGCTGTCGCCATCCGAAATAATTTGATGATGTGTTAACTAAATGCATTTCAATTCTTCGTGTGCGGTCCTTTGAAAGAACACTATTTTTTCTGTTTCCGCCCCATCTCCTCACTGTTTACTTACATTCTTTCCAGGAGGCGTGGTCACGACCTTGAATAAAATTTGAAGCAGATAAGATTCACTTTTTTCAGAAGTTCAAAATTCGTATCGAAGCACCGCCAAGTCGTAAGCACATGGTGTTCCTTGGTGGAGCCGTCTTGGCCAACTTGATGAAGGATCGTGATCAAGACTTTTGGGTCTCTAAGAAAGATTATGAAGAGGGAGGCATTGCAAGATGCATGGCCAAACTTGGAATCAAAGCTTAACATTACTGTGACTTTTTTCATGTGTTTATTAAAAGTGCTTTACGCTCGTTTATATCTTTTCCTAACTGTCTCCCGAATATTTTCTCATCCTGTTACCTAATTTATTCTTTATAGGCATCCTATTCTCCCATTCTCATTCAGACGATTATCTTTAAATCCAACAACCCGAATCCATCATTCTCTGTTGTAAATACATTTTCCACTTTGAATTCATTCACTTCTTCAACTTACTTTTGGTTTGAGATTGCGTCGCCTTTTTCCTTTGAATGAAACCGAAACCATCCAGCAAAAGGGCAACAGAAAAAGAGAGAAACGACAGTGATGACCCGCATTTGAGACACACCGATATACTACCACCTGATAACGGATAATCGTTATCTACAGGCCCGTGTCCTCCTCTATCAACTTTTGACTTCATTGCGACACTTTGTTTTCAAAACTTTCAGAATTTCTATAGTTATTAGTATAGTCACATTAAAATCAAACCTCTATTTCCTTACACAATCAGGCGTTTTTCCTCTCAATCTATTCATCGAAATGGGTTTCCCCATTCAGAATACAAGGATGCCCCCACCACATAAATCAGTGTCCGATAGAAACCATCTGAAGAAGAAGAAGAAGCGGAGGTACTTTGAAAATGGGTTTTAGTGTCCTTTCGTCGCCTCTCCAACCTATCAAACGGGGTGGTCTCGTCTGTGTGAAAAAGGCAAATTGGAACTTTTTATGACTGCTTTCCTCTCGAAATCGTTATCCGCTTTGTTGACAATTGGAGTGAGAAAAACACTATTCTTTCTGTTTTTTAAACAATTATTCTTTGTGTTTTAAATTCAATTCTAGACCTCATAAACCTTCAATAGAACGGCACGTGAGCATTTGAAAAATAATTACAATGAAAAATGTCTTTAAAGATGTAGTAGTTTTCAGAAACTCGATTCAACCTTCAAGAGAAAAAATATTCAAGTTGTATGATTTCTCTGCTGTTTAATTAGAGTTTTGTTCGACTCAAGCGTTTTTAGCTCTTCCAAATCTATTTTTCTTCAGTTTGCTTTGCTGTTTTTCCTATCAATATTGCCTGTTTTGCTTATTATTTTATCGGTTCGATTCAAAGAGACTACAATTTCTGTTTAAAAACAAATATAATCAAGAGTCATCTCGTTTCAATGAATCAGGTGACCTACCGTCTTTGATCTCATTTTTTGAATAAGAAAATCATTTTGGAAAATTTGTTGAAATCATTTCTTTGGAGTTTATGGTAAGTTCAAAAAAACTTTTTCACTTTTCTTGTATCTTGAAGTTCGAAGAATATTTGACGTTTTCCTTTTCATTTTTCTTACTCAGCTATCAAACCTTTGGTTATTTCTCTAGTTTTGATGTTCCATAAATATTTTTTTTCTTTTCTTCCGTTTCCTCTTCTTTTAATCATCCGTCACTCTCCGGCTACTGATGATTGCTCTTCAACTATTTCAGCTGATCGAAATTCCACTGATAACCTTAAAAATGAGTCAAACACATTCCTTTCCTCTATTTTCCTTTAAAAGAAACAAAAAAGAAAATGCCGAAGAGACACTTTGACGCCAAAACACACTGTAATCAATCTTCTCACCTTCATGCCAATCATCCACTCCATCATCATCAGTTCATTTTTGTCGACAGTTTCAAACTGTTTTCTCTTTTCTTTTTTCTTCGAATAAGTGAAAGACATTCTGAAAGACATTGTGATAAACACTTTCGAGCTGCAAAAATTGAATTTGACTTTATTTTTTTTAGTGTTTCTGCTGAAATAAGCATTCCGTTCCACTCACTATAACAGCCTCTCATTTCATTTTCCATCTTTCTTTCTCTCTGAATTTCAATTCTTTTTTTCTTACACACTAATAACAAAACACCTAGTTTTCCTCCCACATATTTTCTCCTTTATCACACCGTTCCTTACCGGTTTCTCATTGAAAGGCATTATGTATTTCAGAGAGACGAGAACTAAATTTCCCTATTCGACCTCCCTGTAATCGAGACATTTTTTACCTTACGTCTGGCCGTATAATCATAATGGTTTCGATGCTTTTTTTCCTCCGCTCATCGACTCGTTTTTCCCATTTTCTCGCCCCATCGTTCGCCTACTTGATAAGAGCATTTTTGAACACATAAAAACTTCAAAATGGTCAACTCAGGCGCTGTTTAATGGGCTATTAGGGAGATAGTTTTTGGAAGATTATAGTGTACTTTTATATTTCATACCTCTTTGTCTCACTTTTTTATATTCTGAGAGCACTTAAAACACCGTATGCCACCCAATTGTAGATCAGATAGTTTGATGGAAAAAAGGATGGTGGAAACATTTGAGTCATATGAAACCAATAAATTCATCTCTATTAGGTTGTTCCATAAGTCTTTGACACTTCTCAATTTTTCAAAAATATTTTTGTTCAATGGGAACAATTTTTAGTGATTAATCTATTCGCTATCAGAGTCGATGACCTCTTGCCAGCGCATCGGAAGTTGAGAGATTCCGCTCCTGTAGGACTCCAGAGATTTTGAACATTGAAAAAAATGAGAAAGTGTCAAAGACTTATGGAACAACCTAATAGTTACTTCATTTCTGTTTCAGTTTTAAAGTTTCAAGTTTTGTCTTTTCTCAGGGTACTGTAACCTAACAACTCCTAGAGAATCACAACTTTATCTTGTCGAGTTTTAGCAAACTTTGGTTTTCAAAGATTTGTAAAGAGTGTTCTTGTGAAAATCCACCCTTGAAAAATCTAGTTTCTGTATTTCCAAACAAACAGTTATAAAATAGATTGACTTTTCTTAGCTAAGGTTATACCTGAGAGTTTGTGAAACCTTTCTGTTTTGAAATTTCTAAAAGTTTTTGATTGCAATTGAATGTGGGTGTTGTTGTTCCATAATTCTAATCCATCCGGCGCCAGTTCGGTATACTACGAGCTCCTGCTACCATTTCTCTCCGCGCACCTTCATCATTTTGTCTTTCGCCCAATGTCAATAGACAGTTTTTTCCTATCTCCCTGCTTGCTCTGCTTGTGTTCTTTCTCTTTGACAGTGCAGCTTCTTCTCCGATCGACGGATCACTTTCGTCGTCTAAAATCTCTCTGATTCTTGTACTTTTTTGTCGTGAAGATCCTGTGCAGTTCCTTTTTTTGTGGGCGGAGTCCACATAGGTACAGTTCATTTGTCAGAGGTGCGCGACGATATTGTCTTTCTTTTTCTCATATGTCCTTACTTTTATAAATCTTTTTATTGTCAAATGATTACTGTATATTCTCTATAACCCTAAATATTGGATGTTACAGAGCTTGAAGGCCGTTCACCACGCGGCTTCTCCGCAGAACGGCAGGTTATGAATTGCTGAAATGAAGTGGTCTGGATGTACTTTTATACTCTTCATCTTATTTATCGTTTCCAATGCAAAAACACAAAAAACGGAATCATGTGGTATCTGTGAAAAAGAATCATGCCCCGATGTTTCAGGATGTAAGCAGCTTAAAGATGATCAATGTGATTGTTGTCAGGTGAGATACTTTATGCTCCGGTTATCGCATAAAAAGACAAGATTCCCAATTCGTAAACTACTAGTTTTCTGAAACTATCTTCTACAAGGCACTTTTTGATATTAAAGTTTGAGCTTGTGTTATTCAATTCAACCATAAATCCTGATTTATTGCATCCTCCCAAAGAATTAATCAAAATGGAATAAAGAGGATAAGTTAATCCGAAACAATAAAACTTTGGGATACCTTAAAAACCGATAGGACTGTCATTTTTTCATTAATGAATTCAAACTCACGAAACTTTCGTTTTTATTTCTGTTTTAGAATTCTTTCTCGTGTGTAGAATATGTCAATAGACACATGAATCATGAAGCATTTCGAAAAAAAAAGTCCGTGCGGTCTCTATTTTATGCTCTTCATACAATAAACAAAAGACTCTTTTTTTGGCAGATTTGTGTTCGAGACGTTGGTGAAACTTGTGGAGAGCCTGGTTTTGTCTGCGATTCACACCTTTCTTGTCATCAGGAAAACGATCTTGATGGATCGAGTCGTTGCAAAGGTATGCTATCTTTTCAATCCCTTCTTTTTTTTCAAAAAGTTTGGTTTTCGGTTTTTAGTTTGTGTCCATGAGACTTTATAATTAAAAAGAAGAGAGACTCTAGAGTTACTACTGGAGTTGGTTTTATTGCTGAAATTCGATAGGTTCCTTCTCATTTTCTCTTTCATTTCTTTTCCAATAAAAAACGACTGCTCAAAATGGTGGCGGTTCTCTTATGCTGGCTTTTCGTGTGTGCTCGCCGGACGACGCAATCCACCCTACTCTCCGAATATACAATTTCTATTTACTTTACTTCACTCTGCCGCAGTTTTTTAACCAAAAAGTCCTCTCTGTTGTGTCCGCAGATAGGTGGTTTGCAGGAAAAACTTACCTGACAATTGAAGATGGTTTTATTTTGATAGAAGGGATATATCTGTATAGACAGAAGGGGAGCACAGACTATTGGAGTACGGTATCATGAACTTTGGAGCGTGTACCACTGATAAGGAATTGATTGTTTCTTTTGAATGTTATCTAAATTTGGATAGTTTCAGAGTTTTTTAAATAATACATAAATTGATATCTGGATGTGATTTCATGTATATTATCATATTTTCATTCTTCTTCAGATGATCCATTTCATTTCTTATTCTTCTGGAATGTTAGCGTACTCTCAACTTGAAATCCCCATAAAGTTTCGAATTAATTTTCAAACCATGACCAATGTTTCCGAAAGAAAATGAGAATAACCGAAAGAAAGAAATTCAAAATTGGAATGAATGACTAACCGATTTCAAACAAAAAAGAACATAGTTGAGAAAAGTCAAAAAGCAAGACCTCTCACTTTCTCCCTTCACTCTTCTTTGACTCCGCCCACTTTGCCGAGTGTCTCATGGAGTCCTTTCTTTCCATAAGACTAGCGTAAATCATTGACAAAGTAAGCCGAATTAGAAGATTTTTCTTTATGAAAAAAGAAACGTCGTCTCTCGGAGACACTCAAACAGAACAACTCTTTTTCGAGAAACTTTGAGCTGACAATAATTTTCGAATGTTTTAAAAATAATCATGAATCGAAAAGTTAAATTTATTGCAATAATCTTTGTCTGTTTCCCTTGTTTCGAACTATTGAATTGAAATTTCCAAGAAAATCTTAGATTTCCTTTGATAACATATTTTTGTTTGATAATTGTTCATTCCGAATATTCTTTTTGAAATGGTAACATATGATTTGAAATGCATCAAAAATGGTTTATTGTTGTTGTTGTTTGGTTTGACCAAGTTGAAACTGACCCATCATCATCATGTCATCTTCAAAACTTAACTTCTCATCTTTTCTTATCTTTCTCCCTCTATTACCCTCTCATCCACCTGATCAGATGTTCTCATGTTTTTCATCCATGTGATTTTTTGTGTTTCTTGTGCTCTAATCCTCTCTGTCCTACTCACTCTATTTACAGCTCGGGAATGCATCTAATCATCTGCGTCTTCTTTCTTTTCTTCTCATTTGTCAATTCTCACCGAACGGAACGATCAGGTGTGCTTGAACCCCCCATTTCTTTCAAATGAAAAGAAAAATTGGCTGAAAGGGAATTGAGGGCGGAATAATCGAAAACGGTGGCAAAGGGAAAAGGGGTGTGGGAACGAAGAAACAGAAGTTTTGTTGACAAACGAAGGAACTGTCCCTGACGTCTTTTATTCTGTGACACATGAATCATGACGTTGCAATGTGCCGACGTCTCCATTTTCAATGTTCATTTCGTTCTCGTTTACATATGCCGACTGCAATTCTTCTTCTTTTTTCATGTTGTGTTTCCTACATCAGTTCTGTTTGTTACAGTACCACACTAAAAGAGAACAAGGAAAAAAATTATACGGATAGTTAAGATTAACTGCTGGACTGTCTTACACTTGAGCTAAACTCGAGGTTCCCAGCAGGAAATGTTATATTGAAGACAATTTTCAAAAGCTTCATTTCACGTCTTCTTGGAATCTAGTCGAGTCAAATATATCTTCTCGGGACTCTTGGATCAGATGAGAGTACACTCTCGGAAACCAAAAAAAGGCGTGAAATGAGTCGCCCGTTTGTCATCGTGTAAACATCGGACCCTCCGGGCGGCATTCTTCTCGCAACATCCTATATTCCTCTTCATTTTTGTTCTTTTTTTTCTTGTTCCTTCCATTTAGGAGTGCCTTTCATCTTTTTAGTGTCAATCTCATGCCTTTCATGTTGTTTCAATCATGTCGGGTAGATGTCCCAGTGGGACATTGAAACTTTTGAGCAGGACTCGTCCTGTGCTCTTTTTTCGAACACATGATCTTGAGGGAGTTTTTTCACCGGTAGGTGGCGAGAAAAACAAACATGAAGAATAGACCTAGAGTGAGGAGGACGATATTTCGATTCGTTTTAGTTGCTTTTTCGCATTGTTTCTTCTTTATTGGTGTTTGATGCACTCATCTACCAATTTATACCGAGGGAAAACTCACTTGTCCACTATCATATGATCCAAAGCATTTCTTCCGACTCGTTCAAAAAAGTATTTGTTCTTACTTTACTTCCTAAATGAATTTTCAAACTCATATCAAAGTTGATTTGCATAGTCTCTTTTTTCCAAGTTCAAAACAGATTATTTAACCCTTGCTGACATTTGTTCATGATTAACTGTTGCATAAAGAGCCCATTACCATACTCCATTTCTTTCGTTTCGGCACCTTTGAACTTTGCTAAATGCCAGGAAAGGAAGTAAAGTTTAGGTGAGAATTCTGCCACTCGCTTCCTTTTATTTCCAGTTTTAGGCACCGCAACCCTTTTTTCTCGGAAGTGGTCCACTACATTTTTCTTTTTTTTTCATGGACGATAGATTCAATATTTTTTGTTTTTCATTCTCAATCGAGTTTTCGAATTAGAAATAAGATCTTCTTTCAACAAATTGTCACCTCCAAAGACCCATCAACTCATCTTTATGAGCCAATCGTTCAGTCGTCTTCTTCTTTTTAACATTTCCAAAAAAGCCATTAAATTAATCAATCAAACTAAAACGGAATACAAAAAGAAAAGACGATGTCGTCGTCGGTCCATCACATCTGCTGCAACAATTTCGTGTGTTACAAACAATGCCAAATGACATCTGCTGATGGAAGGGGTTATAATTAGTAGATGTTCTTGGAAGATGTTAGGAAGGAATAATATAATAGGAACAAATGTATATATTTTAGTATGGGTAGGAAGGAATAGTAATGAGGTTCTTCGTTTTGAGGGCAGTAGTTTGTTTCTTGGATGCTAGAAGATGTTAAATCTTCTTTGATGTTGTTATAATCTCATGTAGATGTACAAACTATGAATAGTTTCAATTGATAAATTTTTTGCAGAAAGGATGCATGATGATTGTTTGAAAGCTGTTTGTCCGTTGGTTTTCCACAAAGGATGCCCTCCCGACTCTCAGCTGATCACCGAATCGCCGGCGCCAGGCAACTGTTGTCCGCCACCGGGGACTTGTCACTGCGACCAGAAGGTGAGTTTGCACTCTTTTATTCTCGACCCTCCTTCTTTTTTGGTTTTTTCTTCTTCGATTCGTCGAAATGTAACTGTTTTATTTGCCCTCCCAAGGAGCATCAGCGATGAGTGCACAAACCGAACAGAGCCATCGCCCCTTCTCGTGAAGGCTCTTTTTCTTCTTTTCTTGTTTTACTTTTTGACGTATCGAGACCATTGTTTGGAAGGGAGGGAGAGATGAAGATGAAAAAGAATAAAATCGAGAGATCTTGATCTTTTCTGGGAATAAAATTATTGACAAAGAAAGGAATCAAAATACAAACTTTTCAGAAATGTGTTCCGTTCGTGCCAACTTGTACAAAAGAAGAAAGACTTGTAATGGTGGAAAAGGGATCAGATACACCTGGAAAGTGTTGTGCATTCTATGAATGCCAAAAAAGAGGTAAGAACGCAGGCAAAAAGGGCGATTGAACTATAGGATAGTTTGACTTAGAGATGACCATTAGAGGATGCCCTTGTATTAAAAAAGGTGGTGAATTCACATGTAATCGAACTGTTATTCAGTACTTAAAATCAATATTTTTGTTTGAAATTTCCAGAGAAAAAATGTGAAAATGTTCAATGTCCAAAAATGGTTCACGATGAAGAAGATTGCCCATCTGATAGTTTCCGTCCACCTGATATTATTCCAAAAGAATCATGTTGCCCAGTTAGACAGTCTTGCAAGTGTCGTGGATCAATATGTCGTCCTGCTCAATGTCCAGACGGAAAGGCTGTTCATGTGAGCAAGAAAGGAACTGGATATCCTGGAAGATGTTGTGATGAATGGGAATGTGAAGACGCAGAAATCTCAAAAGCAACCTGTATGCAGAACAATATTGTAAGACAACCACTGGAAGTGTGGCACGTTTCCAATTGTGAATCATGTCAATGTATTCGAGGAGTTTCAGTTTGCAGCAAAATGACATGCGCAAAAGTTAACCGTAAGTTTTGTAATTAAAAAAATACTAATAGCTAGAACAGAAATCTAAACTACAGAAGAATGTACATGGATTGGAATTCCAACTGGAGAATGCTGCCCAGTTTGCCTTGGTTGTCAAACTGATAATCAAACTAAACTGGAAAGAGGTGATACGTGGCAAAAAGATGACTGCACTTCGTGCACTTGCTCCGATCTTGGAGCCCATATGTGTGAAAAGTACATGTGCAAAACGGATTGTGAGAATCCTAGAAAAGTAGAAGGGCAGTGTTGTCCAGTTTGTGATGAACCAACCATTATCCGACCACCTGCAACTTGTCCGTCGTTGGAACTTTGCTCTTTAAGGTTATAATTACAGTTATGAACTATTGAATGATGAATTTCAAAAATTACAGATGTGCCAATGGACTTCGAAGAGACAATATTGGATGTTACGTGTGTGAATGTCTTCCAGATGAAGTTCCAACTAATCCACGGTGTAGAGAACTAAACGAGGAGAACTGCGAAAAGTGATTGCATACAATTATTCGTCTCTTTTGAATATAATTATTATAGGCAATGCGCTCATGGATATTTGAAAGATGAAGATGGATGTACAGTATGCAAATGTTCCAAGTGTCCTCCACTTCATCAATGTCACAAACATTGTCTCTATGGATTCGAGACGAATTCTGCTGGATGCTCTCTGTGCAAATGTCGAGGTATGTGAAATACACGAGTTCTGGTTTTTATTCAGTTTCCTTCAGCTTCATCGAAATTGGATAAGAAGCCAAGCACAACAAAAACTGGAGCCGGTTCGCAACTCACTGAATACCATAGCGAAAAGTGAGTTTCGTAAGTCATAAAAGTTTTTAAGTACATATTCAAATACAGATGCATTTCATTCTCAAACGACGGTCACCAAATTGTACGAGATGGAGGAGAATGGTGGAGTGATGGATGTAGACATTGCTTCTGTGAGAATAAACAAGAATTTTGTTCACTGATTTCTTGTCCAACAAAACCATCTGATTGTGCTGATGAGAATTGGGTACAGAAGGAAGGTTAGTTCAATCCATCTTCAAAAAATTAAGAATATTTTTCTGAAAACTCTTTTAACTCATAAATAATCACAAACTTCATCAATTCATCAATCAAATTCTCTGTTTTTCAGATGAATGCTGTCCATCATGTACTGATCAAAAAAAGAAACCGAAATCAAGTAACTCGTTGGCTGCTCAGAAACACGAGCACACTGTTTGTCAGTCACCAGGAACTGGAAGACTGTTCACTGATGGAGAAACGTGGCAATTGGCTCCGTGTGTTTCGTGTACTTGTCGTGTTGGACATGTTCTTTGTAGAACAACAGAATGCCCGCCGATCGCCTGTCCAAATCCTGAATATCAAAACGAAGATGATTGTTGTCCAACGTGTCCTGAGAAAAAAGTGACCAACACGAAAAACGATAAGGGAGATACAATTGTTTGCACTGATGATTCTGGAACTGCACATATTGTTGGTGAGTTGCTAAGAAAGTGTGACGGGTTGAAAAATATAAAATAATTATGGGTTCCTCGTGGCGTCAAGACGATTGTACATCATGTGTATGCTCTGCGGAAGGATCTGCAGACTGCTACAAAGAAGCTTGTGATGATAGCCTTGAGTGTCGTGGGAATCCACTTGTTATAAAAGGAAAGTGTTGTCCAGTGTGTTCTGATGCTCTTTCATCATCTGCTGTATGTTCGTATCAAGCATCTGTATATGCAATTGGAGAGCAATGGCAAGATGGAAGATGTTCGAATTGCTCTTGTGTGACAGGCGGCCAGACTGTCTGTCGTCAGATGGTTTGTCCTCATTGTGACGATCCTGTTCCCATTGAAGGACATTGCTGTCCTCTTTGTAAAGGTATACTAATTTTACCAGAAAATGTCGTCCATAAATCAAGAACTATTTTCTAGACGCGAAGTATGGTTTTGGAAATGGTTCAGGAGCTTTTCCAACCTCTCTAAATCCTAGAATTGAAGATGGAGAAGGAAGTTCAGCCACGTCGCTGATTGTTGTCTCTCTTATGTCTATTTGCGTACTCGCCCTCATTATTGTGTTCATGCTTCTCTACAAATGGAATAAGAAAAGCAACAAGGCTTGTTATACAATAGTTTTCAGTTAAAATATTCTGAATTTCAGCTGCACAAGTTCAACGAGGTGGGCCAGATCGCATCGGGAGGGGCCTCAACAGTAAGACTCTCAGCATCAAAAACAATAGGATCAATGCCAAGATTAGTGGACTGGAAAGATACAAGAGACGAGTGAGTTTTTGAAATTATTGCTCTCCGAATTATCATGTTTTCAGGAGTGGGGAGGAATTCTTGAAGGCAGCAACAAATCACATTAGACACGATTCTCAGAACTCAGATGACCAATCTGATAGTTTACTTTCTACAATGTAGGTTGTTTTCGAACTAATCTTTGAAACTTTTCGTATCTTCTACAATTCACTCTCATTAGATATTTCTTTCTAGGAGTGACACTTCCACAGCTCCTTCTACCATCTCTTCTTCTGGACACGTGCCGATTTCTGACACTCAACCACTAACTCCAAAACATCGGTATCCAGTGTAAAATATATTCGTCTTCTTGTTTTATTCTCACTTCCTCAATTCATTGCGGGTTTTCATCACTCGCTTACTTTTATTGTCAATATGCAGTTTCGTTAATTTCTTTTCTACCAATCAAGAGCTGTACTTCTCATTCACACAAACAATTTAACTCACGATGCGGGTCCGTTCTGCCCCTTTTTAATGAAAAGCTTTTTTTCCACTTACTTTCTCATTCTCAACCGATATGTACAGTTATTTTTACTTTTTAGCAAGTTCAAAAAATTTAATGAAAGTTTTAATATAAACAGAGATTTTTCTCGAAGAACACGATATAAACCCCCTTCCAGCCAACAGATGAAACTTCCAAAGTGACCTGTTTGAACTTTCTGAGCTAAATGCTCTCAATGAACTCAGTAATTTTTAAGTCATGTGCCTGCGTTGAAACAACTGAGAAAATCTAGAAAAAGACGTTTATGAACCTCATTGAATAACATTAGATTTATGACAAGAATCTAGCGAAGTGAGTAAGAGATGACTGAAACCACGGAAAAGATCATTAAAGAATGTATGGAATCAAGGCTTTACGATTCTTGGGGTATTTTGGGAATGTTTTGTGATACCAGGAATGGGTGATGAGGGCTGCAAACGTCTGGTTAACGCACACAAACAGGATGATGAACTGAAAACAAGTTAATTCAAAGTATTTTGATTTTCAACTGCTTACCCGGTATACATAAGAAGTTGGAATGACAAGGAACAGCGACAAGTAGATGCATATTTCGAAAAGAAAGTGAGGACAGGATACAAGGTTGAACCAACCGCCGAAACAGATGCCGTAAGCGTAATTCCGAATCAAGCCTCTCGGTCCCTTTCTCGTATTGGCAATTTGTTCGGCAAGTTGATGTTGTTTCCAATTACATATCCAGAACAAAACAGCTCCGGCCCACTGAGTGTAAGTAATGTCTTCTATAGAAATGCGGAAGTATTCAACTGAAAACAATATTTTTTAGAAGAAACACTCAGATTAGCACCACACCTCTTGAAGAAATTCCTTGGGTTTCGCATATGATGGAAATCGGTAAGATAGTATAATGGATAATTCCCACAACATAGTGAAAAATGTTCATACGACTATCTGAATAAACGCTGACGAACAAAGTTTCGTAGAGGCGACGTCCCACGTGGAAAGTGATGAGTAAAAGAGCCAAAAGAGCAGTACTCGATGTTACTGAAAATTCGTTGTGTTCGGATTATATTAGTGAACGAAAATAGTCTGTGGGAGGATTCTCGAAACTCACTTGGTGGTACACTATAGGAGCGAGTTAATGTTGAAAGCAGTTTGATGGTTACAAGTTGTATATAGTTGGGATTATGGATAGTGGAGTATATGCAATGGAGGCAAAGACATAATGTTAACAGGCCCAATGCGTAGAAATGCTTGAACCATCTGAACAGTTTTCGATCAATTATTACTTGTATGAAAAATCTTACTTTTTAGGTACGGATATTCTAGCAACAAGCGAATTTTCCTCAAGCTGATCAGCAGCTTTTCCATATGTTGTCAGAGCCGGTATAAGCTTGCAAACGTGAGGACATATCAGTGTGAAACAACAGGATAACGCTAATCCGAGAGTTGTGACCAATAAATAAATGGGTAGTGCTTGTCTCACTTCCCATAGGCTATCTAGCATCCTGAAAGCGAGTGAAATGTTTGAAAAATCTCATGAAAAGACCGAAAGAAAAAAAAAAGAAACAAGCAAAAAAGGGCGGAAATGAGTAATGGAAAATTTCTTGGAGGGGGAGGAGTCAAAAGAGAGTTTCTTTTTCTGAGGAGAGAAGGCACAGAATGAAACGAGGGCAGCTGCAAGTGTATAAGTGCGCGATGAGAAAGTAAACAGAAAAAAGAGCAGATGCTGGGCAGCTGAAGCAATGAAAAAATTGTCAAAAAGGTATAGGTTCATCCGATTTCACAAGTTTTCAGAGTATAAACAGTTTGTCCGAGAGGAGTCCGCGGTCGCTGGCCGTGGCCTCTTTTTTGCTGCTGGAAAAAAATACACAGAAAAAAAATTTCTCGTGTTTTTACGATTTCTTCTCCAACTTCCGTGCGGTTTTTTTTTTCAGTTTCACTTTTCAGTCTACTAAAGCTGTCGAAAAAAAAAACTATTCCACTAACAATCAGTCGTTTCAATCGAAATAGGGTGTGTCGTTCTATTTATAATAATCTTCTTCAGAGAAATGTCTTCGATTTTTGATGCCTCTCTTCTAGCTCCCCATATTCCTAAAACTCTTCCTGATAACCTGAAAATCCGTCCTTTGGCCAAAGATGATTTTTCAAAAGGATATCTTGAGCTGTTAGGCCAGCTGACTTCTGTTGGAAATATCGACCAAGAAAAATATGATGCCCGTTTCGAAGCAATGAGGAATTCAGTTCCATGTTACCACATTGTGGTTATTGAAGACATTAATACAAATAAAATTGTCGGATCTGCGAGTTTGATTGTCGAAATGAAGTTCATTCACAATGCGGGTTGTCGAGGAAGAGTAGAGGATGTTGTTGTGAATAGCGAGTGGCGTCGTCAAAAACTTGGAGCCATTCTTCTAGAAACATTAGTCGCACTCGGGAAATCACTCGGAGTGTATAAATTATCTTTGGAATGCGTTCCTGAACTTCTCCCATTCTACTCAAAGTTTGGTTTCCAAAACGATTGTAACTTTATGACTCAGCGTTTTTAGATTGTTTTGAAACTAACTTTATTACTTTTCCTCGTAGAAGTTATATATTTACTCTCGTTATATGAGCATATTTCCGCATAATTCAATTTTCACTTGTATTATCCTGCTTAATTATAAAAAATAAAGTTTAAGATGGAAACTGAGTTTGGATTGACCGAGTATGCCAGTGGGCATACAATCACTCCCGTCTCCTGCTTGCTCAAAGAAATGTACAGCGACTTTATCGTTCAAGAAATTTTAGGTTTCGCTTTGCGTTTTTTAAAAACCTCAAATATTCCTTTTTCAGCTGATGGAAAAGTATTGACTATTCCCTCACCAGATGTAATTCTGGAGAGCACCGGAGCAAAAAAGAAAGACTTAGAAATTGAAGAAAGCATTGAGAAGCCTAATTGCATTCCAGACGACATACTATTAGCTCTTGATGAGCGTTTCTCAACAAAAGGAACCCCAGTTCTTGTCAAGGTAGAAAACTTGACCAAGGAAGAACGAAAAAGCATCCATCAATTTATAAGAGAGCGATATTCTGGAAAATTGATCACAGAAACCAAGGAAGATGGAATCTACGTATCTCATGGGCATACTCAAAGTACTCGTAAAAGGAAGAACTGGGATGAAAACATACCCAAAGAATGTCATTTCACGATGTGCAAAGAAAACAAGGAGACTAGTTTTGCTTGCCAGCTTCTAGCAAAATTCTTGAAGTAAGAATAATTTTTTTTTTCAAAACTAAACATGATTTTAGTTTTTTAGTGTTGGTCCCAATAATATAAAAACACACGGCATCAAGGACAAACGAGGTGTCACTTCTCAAAGAGTCAGTGTGACCCAAGTTCTAGAGAGTACCATTTTAAATCTGAACTCAAAACTCCGTGGAATAAAAGTTTTTGACTGCGAATATAAGAACGAGCCAGTCAAAATGGGTGGACACTGGGGAAACCGATTCAGCATTGTTCTAAGAGAACTACCTGAGGGTTCCGAAGCTCTTTTGCATGAAAGGCTAGAGACGTTCCAAAACACAGGATTCTTGAATTATTTTGGTAATTTCATCGACCTTGTGTCATCGAAACTTCCTTAAATTTTAGGTACACAACGTTTCGGCTCAAGAAGTTCGACGACGGCAGAAATCGGATTAGCCATTGCCAAGAGGAATTGGGAAAGTGCTGTAAAAATGATTTTATCTAACTCAATGCCAGGTTGGGTTCGATTTTACTGATGTCATTCACGTAAATCATGTTGTTTATAGACCATCTGGAAGGTGGATCTGTCGGCTATGCAGCAAAGTGCTTCACCGAAACTGGTGACGCCAGAAAAGCATTCTCTAAGCTCAAGGGGGCTCAGGCATTTGCAACCGTCGAAGGAAACATTCTCAAATGTCTCACAAAAGGCGGTACATGGCAGAAATGTATTACGGAGGCGATTCCCATCCAGAGTCGCAGTCTATATGTGCATGCTTATCAAAGTCTATTGTGGAATAAAGTTGCTTCACGTAGAGTCAGGGAGTTTGGAACACGTGTTCACGAATATGATGTTGGTGCTGACGGGAAGCCACTTGGAGAGCATTCCAACCACTACGATATCCATATTCCACTACCAGGAGAAAATGAAGCATTCAAAGAAAGCTATGGCTCGAAATGGATTAGTGAGCTGCTTGAAGAAGATGGGCTTGATGAAACCTGCTTCACATCTCTCCAAGAGTAAGATTTTAAGACTAAAAATAGTTGTTTCCTTTTTCTACTTCAGTAAATTCTCCCTTGGCGAAGCGTCTCGACCACTTTTCGTTGAGGCTAAAGATTTGAAATGGAAGTTTATTCGTTACGAGAATCCAAGAACGCTCCTACAAGATGGTTTACAAACACGTGCTGTCCCCGAATCTGAGTTGAAAGGATCTCGTTTAGCCTTAGAGATTCAATTCAGTCTGATATCTGGTTCGTATGCGACAGTAGCTCTCCGAGAAGTGACAGGAAGTGATATGGGAAAGAAATCAATGCGAAACATTTCTCTTCAAAATCGAGATAATGACGAGGCGAAGGAATGGAAGGGAGAAGAAAAGGAATCGGAACGAAATGAAGACACGGAAGTAAAGTATGAGGAATCGGTTTCCGAAGATGTTTGAGTGATTTTATAATTTTTCAGCTTGAATCTTATTTTGTTGTTTTTTTAATTATTGTAGTGGTATACCACGTGTTGCATTGGCAGACGTTTTTAAACAGAAACCTTCGAGAAAACGGTCTTGAGACGAATATTAATAGAAAAACCTTCAGAAGTGTTTTTGCCACTCTCGTAGACGTGGCTGTCATTATTTGTATCAAAACATTTTTTTCGGAAGTCTCTTGGTTCGTTCTACCATTTATTGTTGTTGATTTATCGATTATGTTTTTGAAACAAATACAATTTTTCTCAAAATTATTAAATTGGTCTAAATGGTTGCATTTAACCTAATATCTAGCTTGTTTTACTTTTTCTGGTACTGATACAGATCTAGGTCAATGTTTTCAGATGAGCTGTGTAACTATAATCTGCCCTAACGCTAAACGAGTTCAAGTCAAAACTACACCGATGATGTTGTTGAGACAAGTATTGGAAGAAGCATGCTTAAAAAGTGGATTTGATGTAAATAGTCATCGCCTCCAGACACAATCCCGTAAACCAGTTGATCCATCGTTGCCGTTTCGTCTTAGTGGTATCGCTAACAATGCAACTCTTGAAATGACCAAAAAAGAAGCAGTCTCCGAAAATGCTGAAATTGAGTTGGCAATTCAATCTGGTTCAGGTGCCCGCCATCAGAAAAAAGTAGGCGTGAACGTGATGCTTTCGAATGTTTTGAATGATTTCACTGCTTCTTTCGGAGAAGATCTAGTATCAACGAATGACGGGATGGTTCCATGTATTGTTTACATGAATAAGCGGGTGATACATAATATCAGAAGTTTCGATGATTAATCTTCTTTTTCCAGTACACGGGGGCTGAACTATCTATCAATTCTCTATCGAGCCTCGGGGTCACTACTGGAAAATGCCTCATAAGACATATGAGAGTAAAGCTCAGTGAAGCAGAGATTTCAGCAATGGAGACTAAACTGAGCGAAGAAGTTGAGCGCAAGAAAGCTCTTGATGCTAACTTCACCAAGTTAAAAGCAGAAAACGCTGAAAGAGAGAGATTGGAAAGAATAAGACAAGAGGCATTCGATAATGACAAGGAAGCAAGAGAGGAGAGAGAAAAAGAACAACTGAAAGCAATTCTGCCAGAAGTTCCAGATCATCAGTCCAATTTGATGGATACTTCCGAACCACAGTACGTTGATTGAACTTTGTTCTAATGTAATTCTAATCAGTTCTAGGCAACGCGATGTTCTTCATGAAGTTCCAGAACGAAATCCGAATTCGTGGTCATTTGATGGCCCAGCGTTTTCACGCCCTGCTCCACAGAACACGATGAGATTGGACGAGTTGAACCGTCTTCTTGAAAGAGTTGATAACTCATTGACGACTGCAGCGATGGAAAATAGAACTGACGCCATGGTGAACGCTCTGGCTGATGGTGGAAGAATTACAATAGCCGAGGTTCGCAACCGTGCAGAAGCTGCAATGGAAGAGGAAAAAGAAGCTGTCGAAGTGTTTGCTAATCCTTGTGATAGACAAGCGGTGCTCTTCAAAAAAGGGTTAGCGTGGAAACATTTTTCGGATAAAGTTAGATGTTTCAGAGCAAAAGCGCAGGAAGATGAGCCAATGGAAACGGAAGAATTCTTTGAAGTTGGCGTAGATGATATCAGAAATATGCAAAAAGATCTTCGCAGAGCTGTGTAAGTTCTTCATCATGATCTTCGACAATTGAGCATATTCACAGGCGCGATCAAACTCAAGCAAGTTTCGTTTCCAAGGAGTTTTTGGTCAAGAAAAATCGTCAATTGAAAATGGAAGCCTATCAACACACTGTGGTCCGCATAAATGTTGGGGAACATGTCCTTCAGGCATGTTTCAAAACGTCCGAGCGCAGTTCGAATCTCGAAGTTTTTCTGAATAGCGTTTTCAAAACTCCCGGATGGAAACTATTGTTCACAAGCATGAAAGTGGTGACAAGTGAAACGAAAAACTTTGTCGACTTAGACCTCGCTCCGAAATCCACTTTGATAGCTAGTTTTGGAGGACATTCAGTGAATGCGAACGAGGTTCTTCAAAATGTGAACGAGGTGACACCTGAACAGGCCGACTCAATTTCATCAAGTTGGCTTTCTGTGAACAAAACGTTTATTCCATTCAACTCAACTGTTAATGAAGATCGCAAGCAAAAGAGACATCCATTGCCAGCTTCTTCAGCATCATGCTCTGGACCTCCAGCCAAGTCAGCCATGCCAAAATGGATGCAGACAGGAAAAAAATGATCTTGACTATTAAACATTTCTTGGATTGATGTGATGTACACTTTAATTTATTTTATCTTAACGATTAAGCTATACGAATGAAAATTATTCTTGCAATAACAGAAATACACGCTTAGTAGGTCAGAGCGTTTTCAATAAATTTGTCGAGCTGTTCATCATCAAGAACACCCGTGAATGCAGCAATTTTTTCTCCATTCTTGAACGCGAATACAGTTGGTACTGCTGAAATTCCGTAATCCATGGCAAGCTCTCCGGCATGATCTACATTGATTTTAGCAAGCAGTACATTCCCGTTTTGGCCATTAACCTGATAATAATAAATAATTCATCTGAAGAATAAAATAAAACCAACTTTCTCTTCAAGTCTCGGTCCGAGTGCTTGGCAGGGCCCACACCAATCAGCATGAAAATCGACAATAACTGGCACCGCTGATTGAATAACCTGTTGACATTCAATTATTTAGATTCAGGAAAGCACAAAAAAACTGACTTTTTCATTGAAATCCTCTGAAGACTCGATTTCAAAAACTGATGTTCCATGAGAGAAATGACGAAATTGTGACATTTTTGATGCGATGAAAGTGGGTTTTGTGGTGACAGCCGCACGAGCAAGTGTTGATCCGAGACGTAAAATATTCAGCATTGAGATTAAGCCTGGAAAAACGTTTTATTGGATAGTAGAAAAAAGAAAAAAAAGTCTTTAAAAAGTTGCAAATTTATTTTCTTCTCTGGAATTCTAGGCCATTCTTGATGACTTTCGGCCATCTTTTGATTTTAACGAGGAAACTCAAAATTAGTCAAGTGCTGGTCTTCTAGGTCTCCTCTTTCTATTCTTCAATATGCATGGTTATGAATCGTGGATTTAAAAAAATAGAGATTAATAATCAATCTGAAAAACTCCGAGTTTGCAGGTGTGAAAAATATTGTGTGAAGGAAGTTCTGCTTCACATGTACGGCTTCTTGAATGTTTAGGGTACCCTTCAAACCACTGCTAAAGACCCAGTATTCTTGATTCCGTTCGTACCCATTCCCTTGATAATGGTGATCTTGTTGAAGATCTATCCTTGCATGGAGCCGTTTCTTCTATCATTTATATTTCTGCGTGTAGGCAAGATTAAACGATTCAATGCGAATATTTCTGTTCTTGTTCTCCAGGTGATGCAAACAAAAAAAAACAAGACGTCAAAGTGGATGGACGTGGTTCCGTTTGTGGATTAACATTGAGAACCGTCTTCCCAGGAGGTGAACCATGTATAGCCTGTAGTGTGTTCTTCACCCTATCTTCTCATTTACTCCCTCTACCTCTTTGTTTCGTATCTGCACACTTCGTTTATTATCGATTGTTCCAATTCTCATTTATTTTTATTTCTCAGAGATTTTCCGTTCGCGATGGCTCCCAAAAAGCAGAAGTTCATATTCATGAAGAAATCAAATGGTATTTTCAAAGTACCAATAATATCTGGATCATCGAAAAAGATATCTCAGGAATCTATGGAAATAAGACGATTGAAAAATGAACTAGAGATTTGTAAAAACGAATTGAAGAATAAAACGACAGAGAACACAGTGTTACGGAATCAATGCATCGCTTTCGAGAATCATTGCGAACAATTACACGGGATACGTAACCAGTTAATTAATGAAATGAATGAACAAGAAAAACACTTTGCGGACCTTTTTGATAAACAAAAAAAACTTATTGAAGAATCCAATAAGTTTTGTAGCATTTCGAAAGAAATAGGACTAGCAAAAGACAAACACTTGGAAGTTCAGACCAAACTTATCGATATTTTGGAAAAGGATCTGAACACGATGGATCAAATTCAGAAGAGACACGAAGATGCAAAAAATCAACAAGGTAAAATGGAAACAACAAGAAATGGAGAGCCATTTTCATGGCAGTTATGCGATATCTGTTTAGAAAAATACAGTAATGAAGAGTGCCATGTTCCGAGATCCCTTGGTAAGTTATTCAAAATTCAGTTTCTCCGTAATACGTGTCTCATGACTATCCTAATAAAGAATCGTTATTTTCAGGTTGTGGACATACTGTTTGTCATGGATGTGCTACGAAGTTGTCGGTGACTGGTGGTGTGAGGTGTCCTTTTGATAGAATCACAACGAAAACCAAGAATTCTGAAAGCCTCCCAAAGAACTTCTCTGTTCTTCAAATGTGCATCTGATACTGCTTATCTCTTTGTTTTCTCTTGTTTCATAAAGTTTTTTAAAATTCATTTCGAAAAACATGTGCCACAAATAAAGTTATACTGTCTTCCAAATAGAAATCGGTGTTCCGGGTACATATAGATTATTGAAAAACGCATCTCAGCTCCTTGACGACGTTTGTCCTAGTACATTCTCCGCTTAGACTGAAAGCATAGAAACAACTTATTCATCCTAATGAAGACCTACATTGCCGCCTTCTGGATTAATAAGAAGAGCCAAAAGCTAATAAAAGTCGTCAAAACAGAAAATCAGAATATTCTTGAGATCTATAAGTTGGTATTCTAGACATCATAAGTATTCCTTATCATAACTTTGGTGAATGAAATTGGCGTCGTTGGTATATTCAAGTCTACTTTTGTCTTTGTTGAACCTGGTATTTTCAGAAACAGATTATCATATATAAATGGTAAAAATTCAGGTCAACTGTCAGCCACCAGGAAATGTATTTCATATTGGATTCCTGCATTGTGATGTACTTCCAAAAGTGACTGATATAGGTACAAGAATACAATAATTACTTTTCAGAATGTGGAAGGAAGCAGTACTTATATCAATTATCGAACATCAGCCAGTGCAGCAAGCATTGCAATTGATCGAATTAAACGAGAAGGAATTCTTTTGGGATATGATTTTAAGTTAGATTTTAAAAACTCAAAAACAAGAAAACAGGTGTGTTTTTAGGATAACAATTCTCTATGATCAATGTGATGAGAATCTGGCTGCGGGGCATGCGATTCAACTTTTTACCCAGTATAACGTTGATGTTATGATTGGACCAACCACTAACATTCGTAAGTTTTTTAGAGTCTTTGCATGAATTGATTTTAATTATCAATCAGTTTTTCAGCTGCGGTTCCAGCATTTACTCTTGCAACCTACTATAATATTCCAACTATTGGATGGGGAATGACTACCTCAGCTGCTTTGGATGACGGAAGTAGATATCCTACATCTGGTTTAGTTTCAATTGGCTCGAAAAGGTTAGAACTTTATTTTCGACTTGAATATACAACATTTTTTATAGTCTTGCTGTGACATTCCGTGAAGTGATGTTAGAATTTGGATGGGATCAATTCGTTTACGCATATTCTTTGGAAGGAGACGATGAGAAATGTGAAACAATGAGAGACGATTTTCAGAATATGATTGCTTATTATGGTGATATTGTTTTATCATATACAGTACGAATCATGGATCAAAGTGAAGAAGGTCTTTTAGCAATTTTGAAGGATGTATCTACACGTGGTAGAAGTATGTGAAGCCCATTTAACAACTATATTTTAATTAAGTTTTCAGTAATTGTTCCCTGTTTTCATGAAGGAAATACTAGAGGACTTCACAGAAGATGGATGCTGGTTGCTGCAAGAAATGGATTTGTCACCGATGAATATGTTTACATTTTTCCTTCTTTGAGATCTAAAGGATATGGTAAAACACCATGAAAATATGTTCTTCTTTCGAAAGTTTTTGATTTCAGCTGTTCTCCAATCGGATGGATCTTATAGATATCCTTGGGTGGATATCACTGGACCACAGCCGAGTGATCAAGAAGCAATTCCAGGCTTCCAAAGATCTATATTTATCGTTGATGTGAGTATGATATTACAGAAGCCTCAGAACTTGTTTTTTTGTTTTTCAGATGCAAGGACAAGGGAAAGTTGGTTCCAATTATTCATCGTTCGAGAAAGAAGTGATTCAACGAATGAAACAGGCACCGTATAACTGTACAGATGCTTGCTCTGCTCCTCAATATCAAACTGTAACAAAAGAAAGAAATATAAAATTATAATAATCAATTGTTCAGGCGGCAACATATGCTGGACAATTGCATGACTCAGTTTATTTGTACGGTTTGGCAATGGCAAAAATGATGAAAACTTCGCCGACGCAATACAAAAACGGAACGGCATTTCCTCCATATTTGGTTGGAAGTTTTGAGGGTAAACAATATTTGAATAAGAACTGAGAACATATTTAAAGCATTCAGGGGTCAGTGGTCCAATTATTATAGATAGTACAGGTACTCGAAGTCCAACTCTTTTCGTTCTTACTCTGGATGCCAATAATACATCTTCAGTGATTATGACTGTAGATGTAGATCAACAGACTTCAGAAGTCACAAAACTATATACGAATGAAGCAACAGCTGTATGGTATCATAGAAAAGGAATTCGGCCTCCAGATGAACCAGTTTGTGGATATACTGGTTCAAAGTGCCCGCCAAACGTATTTTTTCAATATATTGGATGGTTTATTGCAGCTATTATTGTTATTCTATTCACAATAACTGGGGCAATTTTAGCATTTGTTTATCTTTTTTAGTAAGTACTTAGAATGCCCTCAGTTAGTCCCTGAAATTAATTGCTTCAGTGCTAAAAGACAAGAAATTGAAAGACAAAATGCTTTATGGCAAATCCCATTCAAAACAATGATGACAGTGACGAAGAAAGGAAAAGGAGAGCATAGTATGAGAAGTATCAGCAGTGTTCCCAGTACAATCTCTTCCACAAGATCATCAACTCTTTCGGAAGTTGGAGAAACTAGAAATTATCTGTTTTTCCAAATTCAAAACGATGTGGAAATGGAGAAAGTCGCAGCGAAAAAACATTCGATCCGAATGATTTTCGATAATAAAACTTGTGCAACTATGAGACAAGTATGATTGGAAGTATGGTTTTTGTAATGTTAAAGTTCAATTTTTAGATGAGATTAATAGATCATGCGAATCTCAATAAATTCATTGGAATGTCTCTAGATGCTCCACAACTTTATTCAGTCTGGAGGTTTTGTACAAGGGGATCACTTGCAGACGTCATCAGAAAAGCAAGTCTTCAGATGGATGGATTCTTCATTTACTCTTTAATGAAAGATATTATTAATGGATTAACATGGATCCATGAATCATCTCACGAGTATCATGGAATGCTGACATCAAAAAACTGTTTATTGAATGACAGATGGCAGTTAAAAATCACGGATTTTTGGGATTGAGAACTTTTAGAACTCATGATCAATATACAAAAGCAGGTCAGTTTTTGAACAAACGAATTTCTGAATTTTAGAAACTTTTTTGAGATCGTTTATGGACTGCTCCTGAACTGTTAAGAAACGAAGATATAATGGGTAGTCGGGAGGGAGATATTTACAGTTTTGGTATTATCAGCGCTGAATTAATTACGAGAAGTTCAGTTTTTGATTTGGAAAACAGAAAAGAGGATGCAGAGGGTATCATAGGAACCAAACAAAAAATTCCTAACAAAACTTCTTTTCAGAAATAATTTATATGCTGAAAAAAGGAGGTTTACAATCTCCTCGACCGAGTTTGGATCATGATGAATCCATCGAAATCAACCCTGCATTAGTAAGTTTTTTGTTTCTTTCACACAAAATCGGTGTCGTTTTTTCAGCTTCATTTGGTGAGAGATTGTTGGACAGAACGACCATCAGAACGACCCGATATTAAACAAGTTTCATCTCAATTAAGAAGTATGAATACAAATAGAAATGATAATTTGATGGATCACGTCTTCAATGTTCTTGAATCATATGCATCTACACTAGAAGACGAAGTAGCTGAAAGAATGAAAGAATTAGTTGAAGAGAAAAAGAAAAGTGATGTTCTTCTGTATCGAATGCTTCCAAAACAAGTAGCAGATAAACTGAAACTGGGACAAACTGTTGAACCAGAAACTTTTGATATTGTCACTCTTTTCTTCTCCGATGTTGTCAGTTTTACAACTCTTGCTGGAAAATGTACACCTCTACAAGTTGTGAATCTTCTCAATGGGTTATATACAATATTCGATGGAATCATTGAGCAACACGATGTTTATAAAGTGGAAACAATTGGAGATGGATACTTCGTGGCTTCTGGAGTTCCACGACGGAATGGAAATGAACATACTAGAAACATTGCAAGCATGTCATTGAGCTTTGTCAAATCTTTGGCAGACTTCAGTATTCCTCATTTGCCAGGAGAAAAGATTAATATTCGAGTTGGATTTCATTGTGGTTTGTAGTTTCAATACTTGAGAAACCATAGAAAAGTATATTTGAATATTTAATTTTCAGGATCAGTGGTTGCCGGTGTTGTCGGTTTAACTATGCCGAGATATTGTTTATTCGGAGACGCGGTAAACACAGCGAGTCGAATGGAAAGCAATTCAAAACGTACACTTTTTAGTTCTAATTTAGGAGTGATTATCTTTTATTTCAGCCGGTCATGTTCATATTTCGGAGGAAGCCAATCATATGCTGATGAATCTTGGTGGATTCACAACAGAGGCACGTGGTGAAGTGATCATAAAGGTGCAATTTCTTTTTTTTTCGAAACCAGAATGATCACTGATTTGTTTGTTTGTTTTTTCAGGGTAAAGGTGTCATGGCGACGTATTGGTTGCTCAAAATGGACGAGTCAGCAGCCCCGAAAAATCTGAAGAAATAACAAGATTAGATTTTTTTTCAATATGTTTTTTTCTTTTTTCGTGATTTTGTTCTCTGTGATAAATCTTTGCAATATTTAGACTTTTTTCACCTAAGTTAAAACGTTTATTTATGCTATTCGGAACCCAGTTATCACATGTGAGGGTGAGATTTAACACTATTGTTTTCCACAAAACGGAAATTGGATTTTTGCACTACGGAAACTAGAGCGTTTGAAAAATGATGAATATGATGCATTAGTAGTATTTGAAACTCTCATACAAGAGTAATTCCTTTCATATTGAAAATGTAGTAAATACTTCCAAACATTTGTGTTTCCTATGACAATATTTCAAAAAAGGGAAGAATCACAAAAGCGTCTCTGGCGGTTTTTTGAGTTATAATTGGAAAACATATCCGCATTATTTTCAATTGTGAAACTATTAAAATACCTGTCAATAGAGTTTCATAAACTAATTGATATTTCTCTAAACCTTTCCATCAAAAATGCTCTATTGAAAAACTCCTCTCAGTTTTTTCTGTCTCGAAACGGACATATTTATCTTTTTTGCTCGACAAGTGAGCCTCCTATTTTCTTCGTCCACTGGTCATCATGACCCATATATGCATTCCTCAATATTCGGCTCCTTTTCCCCTTTCTCTCTTTTGAAAACTAGTTGAGAGACTCCACATTACATACTCTATGGTTGCCCAGACTACGGAGAGTCTACTTTCATTTCATTGCGTTCCTCTCTCTTTTCTCTCTCCTAATATTTCACGTCTTCATCCACCCCCTCGCTCGTGATATCCACACCTCTTTTACTCTTTTTCTCTTCTCTTCTGTTTTTGTTGATTTCATTCTTTTGAATTCCAGTGGGAAACAATTCGAGAGCTCTGATATGACATCATTGTTTGATGCCTTATCAAGAAATAATGATCGTTTACCGTCTCCTAATTTCTTGCCAGAAGATTTTCTCGAATTACTCAAGAGCCCTGATTTCGACACAAAACTTACTGTGAGTTTTCTGAGTCACACTTTTCAAAAAGTTCGAGTTTCAAGTAAATTAAAAAACAATGTTTCTTTTGAATGGAAGGTTTCAAAACTCAACGTTTACAGACTCTCATAAGAGCTGCGACAATAGCAAAAAGAGAAGAAGATTGGTTTCATAAATTCCAAAAGAAAGGAGAACTTTTCAAATGTATTGATAAAATAATCACTGATGATCGATGGGAACTTCAACATCAATGTATAAAATTTCTTGTGGAAGCAATGCCAACTTTTGGAAATGTGAGTTGAAAAATGTATATGATGCGTCAATTTGTTTTTTTTTAAAGGCAACAGAGTACTGTATGTGTTTCGTGATGCCAAATCTACTTCCTAAATTGGTTAGTAATAAAGTGACAGTTCGAAAAATAACTCATCAAGCGATTGCCACATTTCTACGGTTGAAACCTGAAGCTCTTCAATCATTTTTGGTAAGCTCATTTCCGTTTTTTGAAGTTCTACTCTTATGACCTTTTTCCAGAAAATGTTGGCCAACTTCATGCCGAACTGCAATTCGAAGATCGAATTGATGACGGAACTGCATCATGTGCTCATTCCAGAGGTACTTAAACTAATACTTTTATTAGTTCTTTCATATCATTTTTCAGTTAGTAAAGTCAAATTGGACATGTCTCGTAGAGAATATGACAACAAAATCGAATATTCAAGGGTGTGAGGAACATGCAGGAGTACTCATGAAGAAATTGCATTGTTCGTTTGAAAATGACTGTACTTGAGAAAGTAAAATAGATTTTCAGATTTTATTGGAAATGAATCATGGCAAAAGATAGTGACAAACTTATCCCCAGAGAAACGAGAACTGCTTGAGCAGATAACTGAAAACGTTCAAGTCGAACAACAGAATGATTCGAAAGGTGGAAGTGGAGTTTTGAGGTCATCAGCTAAACCTCAATCTGGAGGAGGAGAACGACGTCTTCGATATGGTATCATTCCAAGTGTAGTCTGTGCTTTGATTACTGAAGAAAACGATGCAAATCAAAGAATTGCTGGATTGGAGAAGATGAAACAAGTGGTTGATCAGATAACTACAGAAGAAATTGCTCGATTGGTTCCACATTTACATTCGTACTTGCTGATGTTATCGAATGTACTGGAGGATTTGAATTTCAAGGTTTAAATGTTTTAAGTTCTACTCAACGATACAATGATTTCAGGTAGTAGTTCTGGCTCTGGACATTGTTCGTTCAACAGCCCATCACTTGAAACAGCATATGGAAGCTCATATCCAACAGTTTGTCAACCTAGTCTCAAAACATTTCGGGAATCAAAAATCTGTGATAAAACAAATAATTATGATGACTTTTATGGAACTCTTCCAGGTAGATCTTCCAAAACATTCCCAGTTTTATAGTTTGATTTAAGAATATCAATCCAAAAACAGTTGGTGGATGTCTTCGAGTATTTTTAGAGAACAAGAACTCTCGGGTACGAGAAGAAGTTATCAATATTTATACAGCATCTTTGATGACGATTAGTCCCTCAAAGTTCAATTTGCCTCCACTTGTTAACATTTTGGTTCCAATGTTCCATGACGCTAAGAAAAGAGTCAGGTGAGTTCTCTCCGCTATACGAAGTGGACTATACAACTTATCCAGAATAAATAGGTCACATCTTATAATCCTTTTTCAGATTAGCTGCTTTCGAACAATTGTCTGTGGTGGCTTATCTATTGAATGGTAAAACTGAGATCATTATGAAAGCGGTAAGGGATTTTGAACAAGAACAAAAAACAAGAGGATTGGCCGAAGCAGTAACGGTGAGAAACAGAAACAGAAACTAACTAACCTTCAATTGTCTGTCTTCAGGCTAGAATTCGTCGTCAAGTACTTCCACGTATCCGATACGATGGTTTGATTGAATATTCTACACCACCAATGATGGATTCATTTGATCTTGCTGAATCGGAAATGAGTCTACCATCGAATGCTGATCTTTCATGGATTGTCAGCAATGGAGGAGTGGAACCTGATCCGTTTGAAAGAACAATGTCCCCTATTAGCTTGGCTGGTAATTTGGCGAGTATACGTAGAAATCGAATGATTCAACAAACCGAAAAAGCAGCGACTCTCGGTTTACCACAGCAACTTGCTCAGCAACCGCAACAACGACTTCCACATCAAAACGGAGTTGAGAGAAGTCACGAAATAGTTGAGAGCCGTAGTCCAGAGGTCAATCCAAAAATGATGATCACACGTATGAAAAGTGATGATTCGTTCGTGAGAAGACAAGGTTCAGGTGGGTTACATTTATTTTTCACTTACCGTAAACTCTTTAATAGATCGGCCGGCCGCTCTAGTTTCAACCCCCTCTCCCGGCGGCCGGTCTAAAACAGGGGGCCGTACAATTTAAGGGGGCCGCTCTAGTTTCAATGCGTTTGTTCCAGAAAAAAAAACTCAAAAAATGCTGTTTTCTTGATTTTTTCGAGAATTTTGAGCATTAATCCCGTTTTTTGGAGCTTTCGATGAGACTTTTAAAATCAATTATGAAGTTTTCACATCTTTCAGACAAAAGTTTCGCCCTATTTTATTTTCCGTTATAGTTTAGAGGCCGCTCTAATTGAGGGGGCCGCTCTATTAAAGGGGGCCGTTCTAGCTTCAACACCCCCTCAGGGGGGCCGCTCTATTCGAGGGGGCCGTACAATTTAAGGGGCCGCTCAATTACAGAGTTTACGGTATTTCAATTTCAATTGGATACGTGATAAAGGAGATCTTCATTCAGGGAAGAATGTTTAGTGTAGTGTGTTTTGATAACTGAATTACGTGGCACTGTATTGTGGCTCTCGATTACAATAATAACTGATCATTTCCAGTATTTCTCGTTTTGTATTTTGAGATGTCTGAATAATATTTTTCAGGAACACATAGAAATATATCAACAAAAATATAAATATTTGTATTCACTCTGACTATAGTCCCTTTCTTCTGATGATTATTCCTATTTCAAGTAGGATTAGGAGTGTGGGAACAAGAGAGTACTAACAACCGAATGAATACTTTGTCATTTTTACATTAGTTCTATCACTGAAACTGCCGTCATTTTATTTTCTAGAGAATCGAATAATAAAAAATGTAGTTTTTTTTTTTGAGAAGAATCTTCGAGATTCTTGAAACTAATGACTGGAATAACTTGTTTTTTGTTCAACTTTTCTTGTTTTGGTTTTCCTTTTCAGATGAATCCAAAAACAAAACAAAGCAAAAATAGGCACAAAAGTCGTACTAAAATGAGCGTGTGGCACCTGAATTTTGACTAGGAAATCTCAATTCTTTTCTCTTCTGAATCCTTCCTTCCATCTCTCGAAACCAATTACGAATCTCCCTTCGTTCACTCCATTCATTCTCGTACCCCCATGCAACAAAAAGACCAGGTGACATAACAAAAGTGACCACTTGTTTCGAAGAAGAACGCGTTGCCCAGGCACCCGCCCCCTCTCTTCCATATTCCATCTACTTTTTCTATACTCTTGTCCCTTCCATCATATATTCTGCTCTCTTCCTTTTGTTTCTTTTTTTGACCACTACAAAACGTACTCAGATGTACTAATGACGTGGAACTAAATGGGTACAACTGTCAGTCGTGCCTCTTCTGCTCCCAATCGTATATATTCATCATCTTCTGTAGCTCCGATGCCAACGATGCCTTCTAATCAGAATAACATGTTCACAGTGGTGAACGGAAGAATGAGACGTATGAAATTACTGGGTTATACAATAATAGAAAACATAATAATCGAGTTTCTAGATTAATTGAATGTAAAGAAAACATTCTGAAGAACACTTATTTGATTAATATTCAAAACTGTTGTTATCACTCTTCATTTCCAAATCACCTGAAGTTCTATTTCAGCAACTTCTAATCCGAATTCAAGTACAAGTTCCTGGGAAGCACCTAAACGTCCACCAATATCTCCACCTGAAAAGTATTCAGTCAGTGCAGCAAAAAAGGAGAAAGAGGTGAATAACAATCATATTGATAAGAAGAACAATTTGAAAAAGATGGTGAGACGTTCTATACTTTTTTGCAGACTTTTTAATTTGGATATATGTTTTCAGCGGGCTCGAAGTGAGACAAATCTATCAGAAGATCATCAAAAAGATGATGAAATGGAAAATGATCCGCCGAAAAACTTTGATGATCGTCCTGCTAAAGCGAGTGGCACTTATTCGTTTCAAGGTGAGCTCTTTCATTCTTTTGTCCGAAGTTTTGAAAAACCAATCATCAGAAGCCATAGGATATGATTCTTTTAGGATTTGTGGGTAATTTATGTTCTTTATTCATTCCCCTTAATTCTCTTTTGAATATCTCATCAATATACATCTTTTCATTTCTTCGTACCTCAAAACTAAACAAAGCGACAAAAACTAAAAAAGAAAAAGAAGAAGCTTTGAATTGGTTCGAAAGCGTAACCATGTGAGCGAGAAAAAGAAGAGAAAAAGGAAGCATCCAGAAAAAGAAAAAGAGACAAAACGTCCGTTTTCATTCTTCATTTCGTCCGTGTTTTCGAAATGTACTCCAAGAATATGTCCACTATTTCTAGTACTCATCTACCACCAATTTATGCTCATAAAACACAATCATGGCTCAAAACTGACGGAAGAGAATATCTGTGGAGTAGTCCAAGTAATTTTGCTTTTTGAATAACGTCTAAAATTTCGTAATATGGCTTCCGTTTCGATTTTCAAAAAGACTTTAGTTCCTATTGAAAGATGTTTCAAAAAACCATCTAGTAGATAACGAAAACACCTTGTATTCCCCGTGTAATTCCTAACAAAATACGTTCAGATTTTGATTCTGCCATTTCTCCATCCAATATGGGGAAGAAGAGTATCAGCCATCACAGTCTTCCAATCACTTCTCATCCTCCTTTGAAGCATGCTGTATCGCAACCACAGAAACGTGTCAACAACAATAGTAGCTACCTCCGGTCAGGACAAGGACAACGAACAAAATCTGTGTCAAAGGTATAACCATCTCGTATTCTATCCTTCTACGTGCATTTATAGCCACATCGTGAGCCAAGTGCCATTTCAAAAACGTATTCTTCATTGGACTCATCAAATATGTCAGTTAATCAAGCGTTGAAGAAGATGGCAAATGATGAATGGTCTGAGAAGGTTGATGGATTGAATATGATATCAACACTCTCTGAAACACAACCCAAAATGGTGGCTGATAATTTGAAAGAGGTTTGTGAGCATTTGAAGCTACACTCGAACGTTTTTTTTTCTGTCTCAGGTCATAATAGCAATTCTGAACGAGTGCAAAAACTTGAGATCGTCTGTTTCAAGAGTCGCCATTGTTACTATAGGAACAGTGGCTCAGAATCTGAATTCAAAAATAGATTCGGAAATGGAAAAGGCAAGAGAACACACACTTAGATTGTTCAAGAATCAAAGATTGTTTTTCTTTTAGATTTGTGCAGTTCTTTTGACGAAGGCTGGAGATGTTTCCAATGCATTCATTCGTGATGATGCAACGGATTCCCTGAATAAACTTGTGAAGGCTGCTACTGCTGGGAAAGCTCTTCAAGGAATTATTCTAGCCGGCTCAAAGTAAACTCATAATTAAATAGAAGGTCCTGTAACCTAAATATTTCAGGTCCAAGAACAATACGATTCGTTCTTCCTGTGCAAACTTCGTTCATGATATCATTACAATACAAGGAAGTTCGGCTATTTTAAACAATCCTGCCGCACTTTCAAACGTCCTTCCCGTCCTTATTCAGTTTTCGAAAGATCAATCTCCTCAAGTTAGAACACCTGGAAAACAATCATTGTGTTTCTTATCCAAGGTTTATTGATAGTTTCGAAAATACATTGATTTATTCTTTTTCGTTTAGGATCCAAATTTTGAAAGATTAATGAGGAAGAATGCGAACGAGTCGGATTTGAAGATAGTCAAAGAAGTGTTGGCGAATGTTGAGAAACGAGTGAGTTTAGATTTGTATCAGTATGAAATTTCGATGTTTTCTTTTCAGGGAGGAGTTGATTCATTGGAATCTACTGCAAATCTTTCTGGATCCCTCTCTAGAATCGGAAGTACTCGTAGAGTTCAAAAGAAACTTCCTGATAGTTTACAACTTGATCTTGATGAGATTCGTACCGAACTGTTGGCTTCTGGATGGGAAAGAAGATTGGCAGGGCTACAAAGATTTGAAGAAATGTGTGGTCATGCAGCGAAAGCAGTTGCCAGTGATACAAGACTCATTGAAGCATTCATTTCAAGACTTGGTGATACAAATGGAAAAGTTGCATCATATGCAATGGAAACTTATATTTCTACGATGGGAAGCATGGCAAAGTAGGAATTTTCCATTTGTAGTTTTGTCAATGCTTCCTTGTTTGACTTTCAGACTTTATTCGACTGAAGCCAATTTGAAAGCAGTGCTGAATCAATTGACATTTGCATTGACTGCCCATCTTTCAAGTAAATCAGAGGAACATAAACATTTAGCAATGACTTGTATTCAACATACAATTCGGTCCATTGAACCAGTCAGTTTGTTACCAGCAATGACAGCTGCAACCAAGAAGTCCAATGTAAAACAACGACCGTTTATCATGGCACAATATTGTGGTTGGTTGAAGTAATATACTGAAATATACTTTGCATATTTACAGAATTGTGCAAGTTGGCTTACAAAAGCAAGCCGAAACAAGTGGAAGTCACAGCATTACCATTGTTATGGGACAGTATTAAAAATGGACCACCGGATGTTGATAACAAAAAAGCGACACAACTTCTGGCAAAGACACTCGCTAAACTTGTAAGTTTCTATTAGGATTCATATCTTGAATCGATTTAACTTTATATAAAAATTCAGACTGGCGAGAAACAACTTCTGGATTTAGCCACGGCAGAACTTGATCCAAATCGCAAGAAACAATTGGACGGTCTCATTCGGTGATCGTCTCTCGTACAACTTAATCTTCACGGGTTTCAGTTTTAGTGATACTTTTCTAGCTTTCAAATGATTTCTATTGCTAACAATTCAACCAAAGCCCTACATTTTTATTTCATAATGATTTGTTGACTTTAGACTTGGTGATTCTTTTTAAAACACGGAAATAAACGTCAGTTTGATTGGGAAAAACTTTTTAATCCGACAAAAGCTGTTAATCAAAAAAAAAAAGAAAAAGTATCAAAAAATTGAAAGTGATAACTTAGATTCCTCGAACTATACTCACTATTTTTCATCTTTAAACAAATACAAAGACAATTAATAAAAGAAAAAAAAGAAGATTACAAGAACGGATGTTTCATCAGAAGATCATTATTTTAACGAAATGAATCACTCGTTTCTTAACTTGCAGTTTTATGAGAACATTTCATATAACATTGACACTCAAAGTTCCCTAAACATTTTAGTAGTTTCGTCCGAGCTAATAAGGTTTAATCTAAAATATTTCAAGGGAAGAATCGATGCTTCTATGAAGCGTTTTTGAGAGAAAACATGGACATTTCGTTATGAATAAGTTTGGAATCAATAATCACACTTGAATATTTTCAAATTTCTTTTCAATGAAACAAATAATTTATTATGAAACAATCAAAAATTCAAACAACCCATACTTTCACAGATCAATCAAAAGTCAGAATTACAAAAATCTTGCTCCAAGGATTGGAATCAAAACAGAAGTGAATACTTGAATAGCTGTCGATGATTTTGTTGTTGACTCAACACCTCGTGAAGTTGTTTGACGTCCTGGAAGCATTGTTGTCGAGGAGCCGAGTTGTTCTCCTTCTGAATAAAAGGAAACAGTTTTCGAAACGAAATTCATTTTTTGATTTCAACTCACGAATGATATAGTATTGAACAAATACTTCTCCAGCAACCGAATTGATAGTTTCTAATGCAAGTGTATCTGTAATTGTGGCAGCACTCCATCCTTGAATTGTGTCAGAAGGAGTTGTAGCCCAGTTTCCTGGTCCAGTGACTGCGAAGTTTGCATTCACAGGGACATTTCCAACAACATTTACTCCAGTTGTTCCACTGAAACTATTGTCATGACCAGTTTTAATGGTGACTTTCTTGTCAGCTGAAGTGATTGGTTTCATGTAAAAACCAGTAGTAGTCCTTGAAGAAGTTGGCAGATTATTGATATCATCTGAGAAAATAAAATTAGAAGGAAGTTAAACATGAATTCATGAACATACTGAAAGTTGGTTCGATCACAAATTGAACTTCTTTGTGAGTCTTGAAATAGAATGCAGGTAAATTCAAAGAGAAAATCTCGACAGATGGAATGAATCTGAAATCAAGACAGATTGATTAACAGATTATCAAATCTATTCTTACTTGAGACTGTTGTCAGAAAGTAAAACTGGATTGGAGAAAATATGAGAATTTTGCTTCTCATTAGTGTCTTTTGGAATTCCTTCATACACGTAAACTGATGTTCCTTCCTTTTGTTTCCATGCACTGATTGTTGTAGAGTGCCACGGCATACTGAAGTTAGAATTCAAGAAAACAATGGTGCTGTCATCTGGAAGACCAGCTGTTGTGATCTTCTCAGATACTTCCACATTGTAGACGTAGAATCCTTTGTTGTCTGAAAACTTTATCTGATGTGGGAGTTTAAATTACTGAATCTTACTCTGAAGTTGCTTTGCAGTGGTGATATACAGGCTTCCCTTGAGTTGACTCATTTGTTCATCACTTAATGATGAAGAAATAGTCGCTTCAGTGGTAATTTGGAATGGTTGCAATAGACCTGTATTCTGAAGAAGTTTGTAATTCTTCAAGTCATACAAAGTCTTATCCGGATTGTTGGAACTCTTGATTGTGATTTGTTTGAGAAGAGCATCGTCATCAGCTGAAGCAGTTACATAGAGAGCATACGGTCCAGTTGCATCGATTTTTGCATCCTTCCCTCCAGGATATGATTTCAGATCAATGAGTTGTTGAGAATTGCAAACAGCAAAAAGTGCAAAGAGAATTGGGAAAAGCATTCTACTCAGAATAGGAAACTATTGTTGGAATACCGATTATTCCTGTTAAGGTGTTGCTTTAAAAAGAACAGCTAGGTAAACACTAAAAAAGAAAAAAGGAGAGGAGGTGGTTTCATGATAATGGTGATAAGAAAGTATCAGCATTAAGATGATGGGTGAATCACATTGATGATTCACAACACTATGAGAAACTCCGTCACTTCGTCTGGAATTATTGCAAAATCTTGGTATAAGCGGAATTGTGTTCTGGAGTCAAACATATGATATCGGCCAGATTATTTCAGTTTTTCGCTTTCATGTTTCAGATTGCACGTATAATAATATGGATCAAAATAGAGATTACTTCTAGGTGATGGCTGTGACGAGCTAAAAAACCAGCAGGTCAAAATATTCCGGTTTTTCAACTTTTTACGAGTCAAATGTAATCTCATTTTTTACTGTGAAGTTTTCTCTTCAACATGAAAAAGTTCCCATTCTTTCCCTGTTTTCTTTCCGTGTCTTTTCTTTGTCTTCTTTTTTGTTTCAATAACTAATAATCTGTAATTACAGTCTCCCTTTTCCATGCCCATCATATTCCCGTATATTGCATTTTGCCACCTTCCACGTCTTCTTCTTCTTCTCCTCCTTGTTTCTTCAAACCACATAAATAACCTTGCACCCCTCATCTCCTATTACTCCCTGTTTCCGTTCCTTTGTATTTGTGAAAACCAGTTTATGTCTCGACGGAAACCACCCAGAATATGATGACGTCACGAATGGATTCTGATGTAACAGAAAACGGAAGAAACAGATATGAGAGTTTTGAAAGAGATTTGCAAAATCTGCAGTTATCTCATATCTCTAACACCCAAATTGTCGTTTTTTGATACAATGGACACAGAGATGGAAGTCTTCCTGATATTACGAAATAAAAACTATATATCTAATCAAAAATCAAAATTCGTGAAGACCTTGAAAGCCGTTCGATGTTCCCTCGGCTAATTTGATTAAATTTATTTGTTGATCACGAGTAAATGATAAGATTATGATTGGGTTGTTTACAGCAACTCACCACAAAAAAAATGAATGAAATCAGGTCAACCCGAATCGAGGAACTCAAATAAAAAGACCTCACATCGTAAATCAGATGGAATGGATTTTCAAATCGTTTGTCATTTTAGATTCTTTTTTTTTGAGGAGAAGAGGGTCGCGGACAATCCATTAATAAACCGTTCGTCTGGGTCAGATAAGCTATTGTTGTTTGTTTTTCCAAGTTAGAAATGATCATGGGAACACCATTCGGAGAGGACTTTGGAGGCAAATAGTTGTAGCATCAGAGATTCATATTCATAGATAGTAAATCTGCATTTACAGAACAAAAACAGTGTATAAAAGAAAAAAATATTATGATAAAATTGAAGTCATTTGAAATCCATTTCATTAGTAAATGACGATTGGATTCATTGAATCCCTTCTTTCAAAACACCCACACTTCATGATTCTTTAAGATTTCATCTTGTTACAGTCAGTTATTCTGAACTCAAAGATATTCAGAACTGAGTCGCCATTGATTTAATAACAGTGAAAACGGAAGGTATTATAAGTTTTGTACCC
Source organism: Caenorhabditis brenneri (assembly GCA_000143925.2). Lineage (NCBI taxonomy): Eukaryota > Metazoa > Nematoda > Chromadorea > Rhabditida > Rhabditidae > Caenorhabditis > Caenorhabditis brenneri. The sequence continues at coordinate 254,601 of GL379851.1, forward strand.
AGATTCCGAAATTTTCTCCAGCATTCAAAGAATTTGGATATATCCGCTCTCTGATTCATGCTTGTAAAAATGGGGAAGTAATCTGAAATTCCAGATCTAGAAACTTTAATCGTTTTTCTTTATATTTATAATGCCCGTACCACAATCAACTTGTATAACATTACACTTTTTACAGCTTCTTCCTTTTTTAATTTCTTCCTGCTTTCTCCATTTCACAAACAAAAACAAAAACAAAAACTGAAGCAAAAACAAAAAATCTAATAAACAATCTGTTCCATTCTAATGATTTTTATCTTTTGTGTTCCACTATAACCTACTTTTTTTCATTTCCGTATCTCACTTTCAAATCCGTAAATTCCAAAGAAAAAAGAAACATTTTGTTTGGATTCCAAACGAATCGGTCAAGGACAAATTGTTGTGGAAAAGAATAATGGGAAAAGAAGTTTTTGAAAACAAATCACATGAAGGAGGATGAAAAACGGATAAACATAAAAAACACCGTTAATTATGTAATTGGGCAGCAGAAAAATATAAAAAAGGAAGAAATGAAAGAGATAAAAATGATTATCATATATTATCAATGAGGATCGTCATGGCAGGATTTCGGTCTTTTTGAACCAGAAGACATCAATCAGAAATATCGAATAAGTGAGTGGAATAACCTGAAAGTAGGGATGCCTGTATATCCATCATTTGTTCATGATCCAAACGGAAAATTCATTTTTATGAAACACGAAGTTTTTTACAGTACTTTTGGAAAAAGTTATATGTGCTGTAACCCCAAAAATATTCTATCGAAAAGTGAGAAAAGTCATGATTGAAGAATAAAGGTAGAGCACATAAGAATCAAAAAGAACGTTTTGAGTGTAGTTTAGTGTATTTGAAGAAATATCGAAAATCTCTTTTTGAATATTGTTTGAAAGAGTTGCAAGCTGATCGGATACACAATTTTCACAGAAGCTGATGTTGTATAATTGTATATTTTCCGAAATGAACATGTCAGACTTTCAACTATACTCAGAGGTTATTGAAGTGACTCAAGTGATTCGTTAAAATATAATTAATTGACTAATCTTGTTCATGAAATGCTGAAGTGCGCGCTTGAACTTGATTGGAACTTTTCGAAAGGAACGTGCTCATCACTGTTCCTCTGTAATCTTTAACTTTCGAAATTTTCGAAACAACCTTCTCTTTTATTTTGTTTTTCTATCAAAATGACCTTGTTATTTTTCGTTTCTTTTTGTTCCAAAGTCAATTTGAAAATAAATTTGAATTCGTCCGTCGTCTTTGGAAGAATGACACATAAGTCGATCAAACCACTGAACTAAATGAATGGAAATCGCATTACTTATCTGTACCTACCGCTGTGATTCTTCTCCGAATATTCCTTTATTTTTGGAAAGTAACTTCCTTAATCGCATCTAATACTTCCTTTCTTTTCAATTCAACTATAATTTCTACACGGCAGTAAAAAAACATGATGCCCTCCTACCGGCTGTTCTTCAGGGTGGTACCGCCCATCCTTAATGGTGGCATGGCAGGAATTGACCTTCCGTCGAATAGTATAAAAGAGAATGTCAGATGTTCAGAAGACACAAAACACCTCATCTGAAGATGTTTGAAGAAAAGCTCCTGGTTGGCGTTGCCTCACTTGCCTCAACTGTTGCAGTTATCACTTGTTTAGTGGTGATTCCTTCTCTCTACAGTACTATCAATGAAGTCCATGAAGAGGTAAGACTTCTGATACCATATTATATGAATCTCATTCCATCTTTCAGGTAATTGATGGTGTGAAAGTTTTCCGTGTGGAAACTGACGCAGCTTGGGTTGAGATGCTTGATGTTCAAGTTATGGTCTCCCCACCTTCAAAACCAAAAGAGAATCCATTCAACTCTGTATTCCGTCAAAAACGTCAAACATTCTCCGGTCTTCCATCTTGGTGCCAATGCGAACCCGCTAAGCCACGTTGTCCACCAGGACCTCCAGGACCACCAGGTCGTCCGGGGCAACGCGGAACTCCAGGATCTCCAGGACCACGTGGACAAGATAATCACCAAGTTCATGCTCCAATCCATTGCCCACGTCAACAACCTGGATGTGTCAAGTGTCCAGCAGGACCACCAGGTCCATCTGGACCATCTGGACAAGCTGGAAGACCAGGACCAGACGGACGTCCAGGACAACCAGGAAGAAAAGGAAATGATGGAAGACCAGGACAACCAGGACCACAAGGAAACGCTGGACAGCCAGGAAGAGATGGAGGACCAGGACAACCAGGTCATCCAGGAAAGGATGGAAGAAAGGGACGCGGACTTCCAGGGCCAGCAGGACGACCAGGACAACCAGGAAAGCAAGGAGCACCGGGACAACCAGGAAGAAACGGAGAAAGAGGACAAGATGGACAACCAGGACCAGGAGGAAGACCAGGATCTCCAGGAAACAGAGGATCCGATGGACATCCAGGAACATCAGGAGGACGTGGTCTTCCAGGACCAGATGCTGCTTATTGTGCATGCCCACCAAGATCATCGGTGTTCGTCAAAGCCAAACACTAGAAGCTTATTTCTTCAAACCATCAATATTTACTCTTGTTTCTTTTTTTTACTTCACAACGTGTATAATAAATATCTCTTTTTTGAATACAACTTTTTTTCTCGAACATAACTGAAAAATCCAGTAAGCAAACCAAACGAAGTTTCAGCGTGAAGTCGTAAGGATAAAGCGTAGGGTTAATTGATGTACTAGTTGTTGACGAAACGAATCTCTGAAATTTTGGATATCAGTGCAGTTGCTCATACAACTTTTAAAGTTTTGAAACCATGATCAGAGCATCCATATATATCATAAACCGCAACACTCATTCACACTTGAAACGGTTTCTTCAAGTGTACACTCATTTTCCATGACCATAGTCCAGGCACTTAGTATCGGAAAGTATCAGTATTTCAGTTGTCTTGTGTCCTTCTGCCCATAGTACTCTCTTAGCAGTCACAGAATCCAAAAAAAACCATCTCAAAATTTAGAAAAACAGGTCTTCAAAACTACTTCCTTTCTCAAATTTTCCGCATTTGGATGTTCTTTTCTTCTCATTTTCCGAAAAAAGAGAAAGTGGTCATTGTGTCATCGAAAAGGGCAAAAAAAGTGTTCCCCTTCTCCTCTCTCATCTCATTTTCTTTTCTCTGTTACACCTTTCTTTTCCTTATCAATTTCACCTATCAACGGTTTCGGACGATGACAACGACGTCAAGGGTCACTGCGAGAGAGAGAGATTTGGATTACCAATTAGGTCAGAAACGGAAAGAAAAACGTTTACGTTTTACGGGTGCAAAACTAAACAGCAAAAAAAGAAGAGAGAATAGAAACCTTAGATGATAAAAGTAAAAAAGATGGGGACATCGAGGCACCGCCCATTTTGCGCCTGGTGCGGCGACCTTCTCCGGAAAAGTATATAAGCGAATAAGAAAGGCATTTACCATATCGACTTCACCTTTTAAGGAGAAGACGTTCTGAAAAACAAGAAGATGTTTGAGGAAAAGCTTCTGGTTGGTATTGCCTCTTTGGCATCTACTATTGCCATTTTGACATGTGTTGTTGTCATCCCAGAACTTTATTCTACTATCAATGAGATGCATGATGAGGTTTGTTTTTTCATTTCATTTCTTTCTCATTGCACATTCATTCAGTGCTGTTTCTTGTTAAGTTTGAATCATTATCTTTTAGGTTATTGATGGAGTCAAAATGTTCCGTGAGGAAACTGACGCTGCTTGGGTTGAGATGCTTGATGTTCAAGTGATGGTATCCCCACCATCCAAGCCAAAGGACAACCCATTCAACTCTGTTTTCCGTCAAAAACGTCGTTCTACTTTCTCCGGACTTCCATCTTGGTGCCAGTGTGAGCCAACAAAGCCACGTTGTCCACCTGGACCACCAGGACCACCAGGACATCCAGGACAACGAGGAATCCCAGGAATTCCAGGACGTCGTGGACAAGATAACTACAATAGAATCGCTCCACCAGCTTGCCCACCACGTGAGCCAGGATGTGTTAAGTGCCCAGTTGGACCACCAGGACCACCAGGAACCTGTGGACAAGTCGGAAGACCAGGACCAGATGGACGTCCAGGACAACCAGGAAGAAGAGGAAACGATGGAAGACCTGGACAACCAGGACCACAAGGAAATCCTGGACAACCAGGAAACGATGGAAGACCAGGACAGCCAGGTCACCCAGGAAAAGACGGACGTCGTGGACATGGAGCACCAGGTGCCCCAGGAAGAGCCGGACAGCCAGGACGTTCAGGAGCTCCAGGACATCCAGGAAAGCCAGGAGAGCAAGGACCACATGGACCATGTGGACCAGCTGGAAGACCAGGACAACAAGGAAACAGAGGATCAGATGGACATCCAGGAGCACCAGGAAATCCAGGAGTTCAAGGATCAGATGCCGCCTACTGTGCATGCCCATCCAGATCAGTTATGTTCCTCAAGCGTCATTAGGAATTATCAACTTCTTCAAAAATTTCAATGCAATAATAAAACAATCAGATTCCCTTCTGATTCTAATAAAAAATGCAATAAATCGTTCTCTTTTCACTATCACTTTTTATTATTTCAAAAAAAGAACAGAAATGAAAAAGCAACTACGAACTCTTCCTGATTTCGAAACTATTCACATTTAACACCCTTCAATTTCTTATACCCGTCATGTATCATTATAGGTCCTTTCATATTGTGAACTGCATAGATTAATGGCTTTCCTTTTGAGCATTTCAATCGAGTTGGTATCAATTCAATAACGTATCGAAGTAGATGACTTGCCCAATTGATTTGTTTTATTTTTAGAGCTTTGGCAATAACTCCTGTCCAGAATACATCCTAAAATATTTATTATATTTGTGGGTTCTGAAGTGTAACATTACCTCAATAACCCACTGATTGTAGTTTTTAGCTTCTTCTAGCATTCTTGGTACCGCATTTTTTCCTATTAAGTAAATTGGTCCATCAATATATGGGGGAAAGAACTTTTGAGAATATAGAGTCATTGGGACATACCTAGAAATGAACTAATAAGCCTCACCATCATTTAGACTCACCATCTATGCTTCTTTTCTCTAACAGGTGGTGAATTCTTCCAAATTATTCCACTGATTGCATCAACCGAAGCGAGCTTCTTATCTCCTATTCCTTCAAATAATCCATCCATGTCAACTGCCATATCATCATCTGCTTTGATTTGGAAATCAGCAGAAGCACAATAATGTTGTTTATAAGTTAAAATTGCATGAACTTTCAGAATCAAGAGCTCATATGATTCATATAAACTTGTGACAATCAGATCGTCGTGTTTCTCAATTTCTTTTTGAAGAGCATAACTGAGAAACTCATTTTCCACTGCTGAAATGATGAAGGAGATGTGAACATCGTTGTTCTGAAAAAGGATAAAAAGTAATATTTAGAGAATATTGAAAACTAATCACCGCAACATGCATAGAGTTTTTGGGATTTGCCCATGTATCTCTGATTGCCTGACGGATATCAAAGTTTCCAGCTGTCGATAGAATGGTTATTTGCAGTTTTGTATTACTGGAATAGAAATTATCAATTGAAGTTATTAGAGATTTCAGATCATATGGAACTCACTTTGTACATGTCTTTTTGGGAAGCGTCAAAAACTGGTATGTATGATTTTGATCCTTGAATTGAGCAGTGAACAAATGGTTACTTGATTCATTACTTGGAATATTAATGAATTGAATTGCAGATGGTTCGGATGAGAACGTTCGTATACGGTCAAGATTGAGAAAAACTGTTGCATCTGAAATTTAAATAATTCCTCTAAAAACTTTGATTTTCTAATATTTTATTTGATTTAGTTTTTGGTGGGTGACTGACATGAAGCAAACAAAGTCAACGTCATTAAACCAATTCGTTTCTTTTTAGCTTTTTGTGTTAACTGAAGTAAAGCACGAATACATATATGATAACCCGAAACCTAGAACTAAAGCAGAAACCCATTTTCAAAAGAAATTTCAGAAGAAGAAAAACACCGCGTTTTTCTATCAAACATTTGTATTGGATTAAACGCTTCTAATATTAGAATTTGAAATCAATCGCTTACATAAAATAACTGCAATCACAAGATATTTCCACAATTGTCGGCAAAGATTCATGCATGAATCTGTAGAGAGAAAATAGAAGAACGGAAAAGAAGAAGTTAAAAAAAGAAGAGAAAGAGTTCTCACATTTTATGGCAAGGTTGAATCAGAAAAGTATTCTTTGTTAACCGAACAGAAAAGAGGACTCTAATGAAAGAAAACATGAGGTTTCATGAGAAATTATGTTTTTTACCATTACAACTTTTGAAACATATTTTCTGAAAGATGCGTTTTTTCAGTCATATGTTAGATTTCTTGCTGATGTTATGCTGAAAGGTTCAGTAGAAACCAACGAATCTCCTAGGAGACGGTGAACATCCTTTCGTTGTGTTCTCTATTGGCAAACCGAATGCTCATTTCAAAAGAAACAGAGAGAGAGGAAATGAGAAATTGGAAGAAAAAAGAAAAGGACGTTGTCGTGGGATACACACGTTGAATTGTGCGGGATGTAGGAAGGAGAAGCAGGAGACTTCTTCGCACCTGAAGACGTGCCGAACAGAGAATATTGAGAAAGGAGACGAAGAATAGAGAGAGTGTGTTTGTTTGTGAAAGCAAACTTGCAAATAAACTGAATATCCGGGAAAAAGTAGGAATGTAACTATGTATATTGACTGAAAAGACTATGTGACCTTTTTACGAACAAGATGTTATTTTGATAGGTTTTTAGCTCTAGGAAGTAAGTTACGAATGAGAGAATGTTATGAGTTAGGTATTCTAGAAAAAGATTTCGAGTTTAGAAAGATGATAATCCAACTTTCAAGTGTAAACATCCGGCCAGTTGTGAAAACTCCGAAGATTGAAACAAAATTTCAGAAACTAAGTTGGTCATATTTGTTTTCTCTCAGAAGGCAAAACTCATTTAAAACGGCTTCTTGAAAACTGAAAACATTACTTCCAAATATTCGAAGTTTGAAACAGGTAACCTTTTTTTCAAACGACGAATCCCCGTGGGCGGATTTCACTAATCCTCTCCTCCAATAGTTTTTTTTTTGAAAATTTTGTCTGTGAACTTTGTGTTTTTTTTTGTTCAATTGATTTTTTTCTAAATGTAACTGGTGTATAGTTTTTAAAGATCAAAATTACAGATGTATTTACAATTACAACCTGAGCACTTTATTTTGAAATAAATCAATTGATATCAAGAACTTGATCATAAAACACAACCTGTACAGAAAATTGTTCTATAATATGAATTTCTAGTCAACTTTCTAGTCATCAAAACTTTCTAGGTGTATTTGAAGAAGATCGAGGTACATCCATCAAGGGAATAGCATTGGAAGGATGAGAATATTGAGGTCGAGAAGTTGCAGATGAAGGAGCATTGTATTGTCTTGTTGCTCTATGTTCTTCTTGACAAGAACTACACAAAGCAATACAGACGAATAAGAGAAGAATGACTCCGAGAATACTTCTGGAACTCATTTAATAGGAAAAGTCTTAACTTCTTGTATACTTACATAGCTACGTACTCTCCAACATTATGACAACAATACATTCCACAACAGTCTACCATTGATCCTGGACATCCGAAGAATAATGATTTGGCAGACGTACCATTTGCATAGGTTACCTAAAAAAAAAGAGTTAATTCGAGAATACTTTTATCAATAAATAATACATTTTGAAGTTGTCCATCATCGGCTCCAATTTGATATTCACAAAACGTTGGAAACTGATCAGGTGCTAATTTCTCTCTTGCATGAGAACTACTCCAATAATAATCACGATTGTCATACCTGAAGTTAACTGATATTTTCAAACACAAATAGGAAGGTAAGAAGGTAAATCTAACGTGATAGGTCTAGAAAGTGATGATATAATGTAGGCATGTGTCAGCGATGATGTGAAGACTGGAGAATGTGATTGAGAGTAAGAAGGTGAGAAAACAGTTGAACGGAATGAAGATGTTCCATAGTTTTGTGGTTTCGATGAGCTCCCTCTGAAACAAGGTTCGATTGATTTTCATCTTTTGAAGTAAACGTTTTCGTTTGCAAAATATTCACAAATTTTTCGTGACGAAACAAATAAAAATGGACTGGAAATTAGGTTTTCGAAGAGCAGGAAATTGAAATCGCAACACCGCGGATTTTTCGAGTTTTTTTCGCTTCGAGAAGTTTTAAAACTGAAAGCACTTTGAGAGCAGGTTACACAGAACTTGTGAAATAAGTTCAAGATCTTTTTGTTTGAGAAAATACTCTTTATTATTGATGTTTGGCTTTCCCTAGTGAAATCTCATGATACTTACGTTTTCCATCCACCTGTACCACTTCTTGCACCACCTGAATATACACTACTTCCACGAACTCCAGATCCACTCATTCCTCCACCTCTTCCAACTCCAGCTCTGGCACCTCCTCCACCTCTACCTCCTCCACCGCCACCTCTTCCTCCTCCACCTCTTCCAATTACATTAGAGCATAATAAAGTGAGGAGGATAACTAGTTTCATAGAAACTAGAACGTTCAGCTGCAAAATAGTTCAGTTTAGAAGTGAAAAACGAAAAAGTTACCCGAAAACAAGGAAACGAAATGCGAGAGAGAAAAGATAATAAAGTTGGATGTGAATGTGCACAAATTTCCTTTTCTTTGATATCCATTTCAGATGAATGAAGAAAAGAAGAATAAAAAAACGAGGATTCAGAAGAAGTCGACAGAAGGAAACGAAGAGAATAGGAGAAGTGTCAGTGACCAAACTGATGAGCCATGGAGATAGACTAGAGATTAGAGAGAAAGAAAGAGAGGGTGCGAATAAGAAGATGGAGGAGCATTCAGAACAAACATTGTGGTACTGCTAACACAAAATGTGAGAATTGATGATCAAGTGAATGAAATGTGTGTGGCTTAATTGATTATTTACTAGATAGAATCGAGAGATAAACAACTGTTTTTTTTCAAGTTTTTCTCTTCAAGTTTGAAGACAATTTTGTTGATTTTTTAATCGAATAAAACTCTGAAAGTTAGAAATCAGATTTGAAAAAAGTTCCCTTGAAATCTTGGAGGTTTTTAGCATATTCATTACCTTTTCTAACAAAAAAAAAGAAGTCTGTTTGGTTATATGAGCAACTTATCGAAAAAGCTACCAGAACCAGAAGGAAAAAGTTTAATGGAACCCGAGTTCCATATTAAATATCAATTCTAACCGCCAGAAGCATGAATCCACAATTCCGTACAACTGTTCATTATTGATTATTCTCCGAGCGCAAGAATGCATATGTTTAATGTTGTGAACGGTCGGGAAGAGGGAGGAGAGTGATGAGATAATGTAGAAAGGAGGTCGAAGGACAAGAATGTATCCCATGAGAAGGCGCCTTCTTTTATACGGGAAAAAAGTAATGAAGACTTGTAAGCTATGACGTTTAAAGTACAAAATCCTATGCAAAAGATCGTATTATGAAATGAAATGCTCTGGATCCGAAACAGCATGGAAAAGTAACATGTATTAGACGAAATGACGTCAGAAGAGCAAACGGGTCTAATTTTCCATTTGTCTGACCACCCGGAGAGAGAGTCTTCATTACGTCAAAAACGGGGAGATGAAAGAGAAGTAAATGGGCGGAGCATGCTATTGTCAAGTACTTGTTTCTAAAAATAAAACAAGAGTTAGGCAATTTGTATTCTATTTACAAATAGCATTTTTGACATCACTTTTTGTTAGAAAAGGATAATTGGAAGACAGTGTTCTCAATGTATGAAAGATATGCATCGGCAGAATAGTTTTCAATAAATGTATGATCACAAAAAAATGAAATGCAAACAAAAATGATATTCCGATTTGTTTGTTCAAGTTCAAATGACGCAAATTTGCAGAAAAAAGAACACATTTAGATAAGATAAGACATGGATCCTCCCGGGTGCAACTCGAAATTAGTCACCTGTAATTGAACATTGAATTTGATGAAGTGGCTACAACACATTCTAGCTCCTGTTTACCAATACATCGGCAAAACTCTTGAGATTCATTTAGAATTTAGAAAATTGGTCCGAAACAAGATTCGTTATCTCAAAACTCTTCAGCCTTTGACCTAAAAAATAATGTTTTTGACATGGTGACTCAATGGTTTTCTTATCAAATGCTTGTTTTCTTTTCAATTTCCCACCTACACTCTCCTAAAAAATAAAACTTTATTACCGATTACTCAACAAGGAACATTGAATATAAAAGTATCATTGTGTTTCAATATTCTTCATTCTGTTCCGAATTTCCACAATGAAACATTACCTTATGCTCATTTTTATTCCATCATTGCTTGCTCTTCCAACTGTTCCAACTGCTCAACCATCCGATCCATTGGGCCTCTGGAATCACATTCAGCCCGTACTTTCGGACCAAGTGATTGATCCTGATTACAATATTCCTGAAGTTCAAGATGCTCCTGAAATTCCATTCGATGAGAGAGACTCTCCAACTCATGCATATTCAGTTGATATTGCATTTCATACAACTCCAAGTGATATGGAATGTCTCAGAGAAAAAGGATACCACTCAGTGTTTGTCAGAGCATTGAATCCAATTGGAAATACTTATTTTGATTCTGAAGTACTCAATACCATCAACAATGCATATGAAGGTAAAAAACAAAAAAACTGAATGCTCGAAAATAATAATATTATTTTCAGCTGGACTTGGTTCTGAAGTATACATCACTCCAAATATCAACTCAACAAGATCTGGTGCTGACCAAATCAGTCTAGTTTATCAAAACTTGCGTGGGAATGGAATAAATGTTCGTTCAATTTGGATTCAAGTCACTTCTCCCAGTAACTGGGAAGTACCAATGGCTGTTAGAATTAACTTCATTCAGGATATGATTCAAAGGGCCAAAGTGAGTTTTACCGATTTCTGTTCGTTTTGAATTCACAGTCTTTCTTAGGATCTCGGTTTATCAGTTGGAATCTATACTTCTTTCTATGATTGGTTGGAGATTACTGGAGGATGGAATACCTTCTCTTCTGACGTCTTCCTATGGTACTGGCATGTACTCGGAGTTGGTGCTGACGGGGAAACTAATCCAACTTTGGAAGACTTCCGACCATTCGGTCCATGGAGACAAGCAACCGTCAAACAGTTCGGACAAGTTGAGAAAGTGTGTGGAATGATTGTGAATAGAAATGTGTATGCTACAAGAACCCAGTTGAAATCACAGATTGTTCACTTTTCGAATGGAAACAAAAAGGAAGAAAAAACACAAATACGTGTTGGTGGAATTGGATTTTAACATCATTGTTTAGAAAATTGGGTGCATAATAAGTACATTATTGTTTTTTTCATTCCGTTCAAACCGTTTTATTGTTTTCTATTATATGGAACTGCCAGAATGAACATTTATTCAAAAACTTTGGAAAGCCTAAAAAAGGAAACAAGATTCATGCTCATTTGATCTTCAAAAAAGTCAAAGCCCAGTTACAGTACTTTCAATGAAGCAGTAAACCAAACTACGATCTTGATTTTCTGATTCTGAAAACTCTCACGTCATTTCCAATATGATATAGTCTGCACTGAAACAACGTCTTATCAATTATCATCCTTCAATCTTTGTCGGAAACTACTGTTGACATTTCAATTTGACTAATCAACTTCACATTCAATTCATTTGATTCGTCATTTTGTTGCCGCTGGAAAGGGTTTCCCTTCAGTATATAAACCAAAAGAGAATCCATTTCATTATCACTTCGATAAAAAATCTTCAATATGATCAAGACTTTCATTTCATTCGCATTATTATTCGCCTTGTCTTCGGCCCGAGTCATTCAAACTGAAACGATCGGCTTCGAAACAGTCGAGGCAAAACCAGCTCCAGAAATTGTGAATAATGATGCTTCATATGGAAATGCAGTTGACTTCTCTGTTCCAACAAGTGCAGCTATGATGACCTGTTTGAAGAAAGCCAAGTATCAAGTTGTCTTCGTACGTGGATTCGCACCAGCTGGATCTGGATCATTCGATATGAACGTTGTTGGAACAATCAGAAATGCTTATTCCGCTGGGTTGGGAATTGAAGTTTATATGACTCCACAACCATCATCCAGTTATCAAGGATATCAACAACTCGATATTCTTTACAACGGACTCACCAACAATGCTATCACTGTTAGATCCGTTTGGATTCAGGTACGAAAACATTTATATTTAGTTTACCTTATCAACTCTTCGATTCTTCATCAGTAATAAGTTCTGACGATACATTAATGTTTTATTACCGAACTTCGCTATTTTCAGGTTACCTCTCCATCCAACTGGCCAAATAATCCAACTGCCAATGTTAATTTCATCAACAGCATTGTTTCTCGTGCCAAGCAATATGGTCTTACAGTTGGAATCTACACAAGCCAATATGATTGGAGTCAAATCACTGGACAATGGAATACTTTGAGCTCTGATGTTCTTCTTTGGTACTGGAATGTTCTCGGAAGTGGAGTATCTGGAGAAACCAAAGCCACATTCGACGATTTCCGTGCTTTCGGATCATTCAAGAAGGCTTCTGCTAAACAATACGCTCAAGTTGAAACCGTTTGTCAAATGGTTGTTAACCGTGATGTATATGCTGTCGGAATTCCTTCTCTCGCTGCTGAGAAGGCATCTGTGGTTGACAACGAAAAGATCGTCGTTGGAGGATTCGTTGGAAACTGATTCTTTCGCTTTAATTTATTGATCTCTTCATGTGAATAAAATCGAAATTTAAACAAATTTTTGATTATTTATCAACAATACGCTGATAGAATTTTCTAGCGAAAGAGCATAAAACAAAACTGATAATACTGAAGTCAGAGAATATTAACACGCGATTAAGTATTTACGATTCACTTATCAGTTTCCAACGGATGATGTAACTAAAATTTTCGTGAATTTTGAGAAGTTCGTGAATCGAATCTTTTTGCATTATGCACTCTGCATGCAACGTTGCGAAGACACCTAAAGTTTTTCTTACACGATACTTATCATATCCAGCATTTGCATTCAGAAACTATTCATTTACAAGAAAGAAGTAATGGAAGGTAAGTCGAAAATAGTACAACATAGACAAGCGAGGCAAAATACAGGTGCAAAAGAAGTGGTGAGATCATTATAAAGTTAGTTGTGGTGGTGGCTGTGCAAAGAATCCTTCAGGAAAAGTTTCCGGTCCAGCAACGACGACTGCACTTTGATCCATGACGGGCGTAGGGGCCATTGGTGTGTAATAGTAGTTTCCTTGTGGAGGATAGAATGGAATCGATTGATTGAGATCGCAAGGTGCCATAAACTGCGGAGGCGGTGGAGGACCATTAGGAGCATGATGCGGCGGAGCAACGAAATATGGATATACAGAGACATAGGTCTGAGCTTGTTGATGATAAAACGCCATTGGTGGACCATCGGATGATGGCACATACATAGTAGCGTTTCCGTTGAATTGTGGCATTTGCTCGACATGACGGTACCGACATCTGGAAATTTTTTAATGCAGGGATTAAAATACTGAGAACTAATTATGAAATAAGAACTAATTCATTTGATTGAAACACCGACCTTGGACCATATGGACATTCTCCTCGCTCGAATGCGTGGCAAATTTGTCGATAACTGGATCTTGATGAAGACGATTGACCGTATCTTCTATTCTGAAATTAGTTTGTTTCAGCAACTGATTAAGCAATTAAAGCTTTTGGAGTTTCTCACGTCATCACGATATCTGGAAGAGCTTCCACCTCGGCTGAACGAACTGTCTTCGTTTCTTCTGGAACGAGAATCTCGACGCTCACGTGGTTCACGGTTTTCGCGGTGATCACGGTGATCGCGATCCTCACGATTCTCATGCGAATCTCGTCGTTCACGGTTGTAGTCTACAGACGGTCTTCTTCTCTTAAAATAGCTCAATTAGTGTGTTCGACAACTGAAAATCCGCATATGTATTTAGCTTATTTCCCTTACCGGCATACGGAGCTCATTGCTGCCATGTGCATATGTACATTTGTTGTTGTAAGGACAATGTCCGTCACGCCGGAAAGCAATGCAAATCCTTGTCTTGTAGTCCGAGTTCTGAAAAATCATGGGTAGAGTTCAAAAATGGTGTTATGAATAATACCCTTTCTCTAGCATTATCCCGTTGTGGTGGCGAAACTTCATCAATTTGTGCCAAAGGAGTGATTTTGAGAGCCTCACGCTTTGGGCGCTGCCATTTTCCACCCGATGATGAGGCTGTAGTTTCATTGAGCAATGATCGGTTTTTGAATTCTGTGGTATTTTGGATACGTCCCGGGCACGTTGCATTCAAAAGACCAGTCGACTGATCGGCGACAAACGAAGTATCATCTGAATTGTTGAAAGCAGCCATTTGCTCACCAATCGGCTTAGGATGAGCCGCCATTCGACTGTAATGACAATAGTTTGAAAAAAAAGTTAAATATCAAAGGAAGAAACGAGTTTTTTTCAGAAATGTAGCTAGCAGAGAAAACAACAACGTTTTGCGCGAGTAGAATGAGATTTTTGTTTAACTTTGGCGCGCCGAAAAAAGTACGGTTATTTTAAAGGCGCACAACAAAAATGGTAAATTTCCTATCGAGACCCATTGTTGAATTTAGGAACAAAAAGTCCGCTAATTTATTTTTTAAAAAGTTTTGTTATGAAACAACTAATATAAAGCTGAAAACCTTTATTTATTACAATTACTACAATAAATTGATATGAGATCCTGTTTAAAATCCGATAACACCACCAACAACAATCTTACTGTTGTCAGTAATGAAATCAACAGATTTTCTTGGAGAAGAAGCGACGGCAGCAGCTGGAATTCCGACAGCATAAACATCGCGATTAACAGTCAACGAGCACACTGTTTCAACTTGAGCGAATTGTTTAACTGAAGCTTTCTTGAAAGATCCGAAAGCACGGAAATCATCAAAAGTAGCTGGTGTTTCTCCAGTGACACCTCCTCCGAGGACATGCCAGTACCAAAGAAGGACGTCAGAGCTCAACGTAGCCCAGTTTCCGGTGATTTGGCTCCAGTCGTACTGATTGGTGTAAATACCAACGGTGAGACCGTATTGTTTGGCACGGGAGACAATGCTGTTGATGAAGTTAACATTGGTAGTAGACGACTTTTGCCAGTTGGCTGGAGAGGTAACCTGCAAGAATAGACTTTTGAAAGAGGGACTATAATCTTCTTCAAAATGTTATCAATACAAAACGGAGACACTCGTTTCAATTTAAAATTAGTTGCACTGATAAGAAATTGAATGTACTTCAGTATGTTGTGAACTTTCTTAAAACAGAAACCAACCTGGATCCAAACAGATCTGATGGTGATTCCATTGTTGGTGAGCCCGTTGTAGAGGAGGTCCAATTGTTGGTATCCTTGAAGTGAAGACAATGGTTGTGGAGTCATGTAAACTTCGATTCCTAATCCAGCGGAATAGGCGTTTCTAATGTTAGCAACAGATGTGGTATCGAAAGCTCCGGATCCAGTTGGAGTGAAAGCTCTGAGGAATACAGCTGCATATCTGGATGTCTTGAGGCAATTCATCTGAGCAACGGAGGCTGGAACGGCAAGATCGACTCCATAAGCGTAGGAAGCGTCTACACTGACAACTTCTGGAGCTGGTTTCGCTTCAATAGTTTCAAAGCCAATATCGGTAACTTGGAAGTTGTCTTGGGGAAGAGCCACAATTCTGTTGGAATCGACATCTTGAGGTCTGGCATATGCCAAAGCAAAGAGGAAAGTCAAAGAAACAAGCTTTAGCATTTTCTGAAACAAAATAGAAAATTTGTTGATGCTAAATGTGAAAGAAAAAGGTTGAGAGAATGAAAAAGAAACCAATGATTCGTTGATGGATGGAGGCTCGTTTAAGTAGAGGCCGACGGCCAGTGATAAGGGTAATCAGCGAGAGATGGAAAAGTGACGAGTAGGGAGACATTGATTCGGAGGGCGTTAGTCACATTGAAATGTCAAACAGATGGACGGAAAGATGATAATGGAAGGCAAAATGAAGTTCACAACAGAGAGTCAAGTAATTTAAGAGCATCAAAGTTTCAGTAATAAGGTCACCGGAAATATATGAAAGGCTTCTTTGAAAATGAATCTGAAAATATCAACTGGATGATGAGTCATATCTCATCAATCAATCATTGATACTCTCTGTCATTTTGTGGGAATAGCAATATCTTTTGAATGAATTCTCAAGTATATAAATGAAGTGTTCCTCAGGTTGAGGAAATCTTACTTATTCCTTAGCTCCCACGACTAACATTACTCATCTCACACATAATCAAAGTTCTTCGAATTTTCAGTTTCCAGTTCTTGAAAACAAACTGAACAAAAACTTTCAAAATTTTCAGTCTGTATTAGAAATCCGAAAAAACTTAACAAGCAGACATTGCATTCCATATGCTAAATTCTTTATTGATGCTTCAAGTATTGATCAACTCCCAACATTCTCATTTATTCCATTTTTTCAGCTGTCAAAACCTTGTGACAACTTCAGCAATTCGCCTATTGGTCTTCTATCTCGAATTCATTTTTCTCCCCATTTTTTGTTCCTTTTCAATAAAATATTCGGTCACCCTCGTGCTCTTCACCACATTCCGTCATTGTCACAATTCGAAAAGCTCCAAAATTCCAAAAAACGAAGAGAATAAGAGGTCGTCGCCTCTCGACAACAATTGACGGACCCTTCCCGTTTGCCACTTCACCAAACTTTCCTTTTTCTTATTCTTTTCTTCTTCCCCCGTTTTTCTTTTCTTTTTTCAAGAACCGACATCTACCCAGTTATCCATTGGTGACGTGCCAATCAGAAAGAAAAAACGAGGAGCTCGTTCAAGCTAAAATAAGCTTCTTTACTGTCTCATGGAATGAGAAAATAAGGCAAATTAAACGAAGAAAAATAATAAGAGTAAGAAAAGGGTATATGGTCAACTAAAGTGAGAACATCTGAAAAGAAGGTGTCTAGTAAAAAAGAAAAATGACAGAAAGAAAGAGATGTACTTGCATATTCATTTGTTGTTGCCTGCGGATTCTTGAGAAGAAATCAACCGAAGATCATGCCTCTGAGTCGATTAGACGGCCTTGCTTCATTTTTTCTAAATTTCTGAAGTTTTACATATATGTATCTTCCATGTAAAGTTTCGCTTCCTGAATCTTGCCAAACTAATCCAGACTCTGAAACCCGGAAGATTGATATACAAAAACTATTCTCTTTTTGGATGATATGTTCAAAACTGTTAGTTATGGTATACGTTTTTTTCTTGTGTTGACTCATCACCTGAATCTTTTATCGATGCCTATTTATTGCTCTAGTTATATCTTCACACAATGCTCTGTCATGTCATCAGGAATGCGAAAAAACGCATTCATAATAACGAGCGGTCGGCTTCCGGCGCGCGCACTCGTGTATTATTTCCGGGGCATTCGTCCATTTTTGTCCGCGGCTCTCCATTCTTGCCACCACGAAAAACTCTTCTACAACACAGCGCCCATCGCCTTTTCTCTCTGTTTTATGTGTCCGATGGTTTTCCCGTCCCTTTTTTACGAGTTCTTTTTCCTCTTTCTTCCCATTGATCGTTCCCATTCTTCTCCTTTTTGTCGCTTCCTTCCTTTTTCGTTTCCTTCAAAAAGTGTGCACGTGTTCTTGAGTCCTACGGTAGCAGCTAATCCGTGAAGTTGTCACCAAACAACATCTGAAAATGTGTTTGTCTCGGCAAGGAGTATCAAGATTTTTCTCAACAAGCAGATGAAGCTGGATAACTACTTTTGTAAGAAGCATAGAGAAAGCTAAACGCATCATGAGGTCTAATAAGTACAAGAATTAACTATATCTGAAAAACATAAGTAATTCATTCCGGAAGATGAAGACTAATGAATTCATCGCTTACTTGAATATAATAAGTTTATGATCTGAAACTTCCTAGTTCTTAGATGATATGCTGGTGAATTGGATATCTGATCTTCTTAATATTACTGAGGTGAGCTAGCCATTTCTCTAGCTGCTTGTCTTGCTGAGAATCGCAAATTTCATTTCATCTGTCTTCGACATAATCATCTACCGTAAGTGGTTTCAAAAACGTTTTCAAGCCTAAACTTAGAGGTGCACTTGTATTAAAGCACTCTCGGTATTTCGATTCCTACTGGGCACGTAACAAATCGGAATACATAATACAAATCAGAATATATGTAGGTTTTTCAAGGATTTCGCTCAAAACACTTTTCTTTTTTATCTTTGATTTATTCAGCTTTCATAATTTCGTGTGTACTGATTTTCCTCATTGTTTTGGTTTCAATATTTGAGAAAAAGAAAGGAAAATATGGGATGCTTCTTCTCATTTCAATTCTTCTCCATTTCTATTCCTCTACTCTTTTCTGTCAATCCATCATTCCTTAGTCGTTGACCTCGTTTCCTGTCTCCATGACGTCTTCTTCCGACGTTGCCGCCGCTGCTCCGAATCGTGGCTACGATCTCGTTTCACCCTTCTCGACAGCTCAACTGCACACTCTTCTTCTTAATCCTTCGAAGCTAGTTGAGCAAAACGAAGAAGAAGAAGAACGTCTTCTTCGTTCACAGCGACTCTAAGAAGAAGAAGAAGAAAGTATAAGATGAAGAAAAAAGAAGAAAACGAAGAAGTGAGCAAGTGAAGAAAAAGGAGCCCGCGCAAACGCATCGATCGTTTCCCAAAAGAGAAAAAAAGAAAGAGAAAGAGTCCTCTCTCTTTCCGTAGAGACACATGGGCTCTCTGGAGAAAGCACACAAATGCTGCATACGGCACTGCCATATCCATCGTTGGCTCAATCCTGGAAAAAAAGAAAGAATAGAAGGGAAAAAAGTATTGCGAAACCCGAATCCTTTGCTCTTTTTTTCACTTTTTCGCTCCCAATGCTCTCTGTCTCCACGTGTCATCCTGTCCATTTGTCCATTCGATTCAGTATTCTAAATATCCGATTTCCAACCTATTCCTTTTTTTCTCCTCCTCCACATCCAACCTTTCTTCTTTTGTTATTCTTCATTTTTATGCTTTTTTCAGTCAAACCCTCTTCTTTTTTTCATTTATATTCTTGTTTTGCTTAGACGTTTTTCTTATGCTTTAAACCTCAATATTCATCCCATTTTTCGTCTTTCCATGATCATTCCCCTCTTAGATTGCCCATCAATTTTTGGTTTCACACCTGGTTGCACACAAGTTTAAGTGGTGGGTCCCCCCATGTGAGTCAGATGTGTTTCGAATCTCATTTTATATTCATCATTCAATGAAGAACGTCATTTAAACTTTTTATAATCACGTGACATGTTATTCTGATTGTTGTCTGGATCTAGGATTATTATAATTGAATATGATGAAAATGACAAATGAAAACTATGTCATTTAAGGAAAACAATAATGATTCATACAAGTAATCAGATCCTAATTATAAACTCTTTGAAACAGTTTAGTTAAAAAATGTAGCGTTTTCTCCAAAATTACATGTTATTTCAGACCCTAGAATAATTACATACTTGTAACTAGTAATTAGGTTCAAAGAGTTCCACCTTTTCTGATTTCGAATGATTTAACCTGCCTAGTTAGCACCCTAAAATTTTTCTATTTTTTAATAAACTGAAAATGGTATTTTCCGGAATGGAAATTAATATTTAAACTTATATAGTTTTAATAAATTCGTGATGTCGACTAAACTCATTTGAGTTATACTATATTCATCCACGTCATTCTTCAAAACAAAACTCGTCATTTTAATTTCCTGTTGACCTAGAAAATGTTCAGCTGAAATTGTCATTCCATACATCCTTCTTAACGTCATCCTATTTCCTGTCATCTAAATTTTGCATCTTGATCTACTTTTCTCAAATGTCTTTTCACATTCATTTTCTTCCTATCCGGCTCAACCGTCTTCCCATCATCTCATTCCCATCGCCACGTCATCATGAATCTTTCTTTCGTTTCCCAGCAATTTCCCATTTTTTCGGACGATTTATTTCCTTTTTCTCTTGCATCTCGACTCCAAATGTTCTCCTTCCTTTCCTGGTTTTTCACTACTTTTTCATTCATCAAATGTGAAGGAGGCTGAAAATGAAGAGACGAAAAAAGGAGAGCGAAATGAAGGAGGTCAAATGAAAAATGATCATGTTTTTCATTCTCACTTTTTTTCATTTTCTTCTTTTTTTCGAATAATAATCATGAATTATGAACATTCCCTCTGTTTATAATGTTTCATTTCCCACATTTTTTCCTTATTTTTCAGGATTCAATTCCATTTCTTGGCTTGTTTTTGAGAATTTTATTAACTTTCACCTGCTCGAAAGCTACAAACCACGCGAAAAATAATTAACTTTTCAAACCAATTTTAGAAAGAGAAACTTTTTACTAGCAGCATGAAAAATAGAAGAAGTTTGTGATGAGTAATACAAAAAAGAGTGTCTAGACATGGATCTCATTTCAATACTTCCAGAAAATTATCTTATTTTTTATTCCATCCAATTTTATTTTTCACTCTTCATTTTTTTACCTGACTCATCATTCTAAAGAGGATTAAATAGCAAAATAGCTTCCGATATTTCGGAATTAGGTCACATTCGAATGTTTTTTCATAGGTTTTCAACTCGTTAGTTTTGTTCATCAAAACTGCTTATCCGTGCTCAAATTTTAAGTATATACAAATGTGAAAGTTTTAAGATAAAAGATAAGTCTTATTGAATTCTGGTTACTGAAGCCCATACTCAATTGTATTTGAATGAATGACAAAGTGTTCGAACAAATATTTCCAAGATTACTGTAGTTTGTTTTCAATGAAAAATTGAGCTGGAATGTGGGTAGTTATCAAGACTCATTGTATAATAGAAAATGACTGATTTCCAAAAAAAAACAATATCCTAATTGAACTGCACCATGTTCTGAACCTCGAGCAAATTAGTTGTCTAATCAGAAAGAGCTGGAGTAAAGATCGAAAATCCATAGAATCAGGAGTAAACAAGCATATAGAAACAGCGTCATTCTCAGTATTATAGTCTGAAAACGTCCTGATTTTGTAGTTTTCAGACAATGTTGAAAATTAGTTTCGTACGTCATTCTTTTGCCCTTTTCTCTATTTTTCTAGTTCCACTGATCAGTCCAAAATCTGCTTTGATTTCTCTAATCGCCCACATTTCCTTCCCACTTTTTTCTTTCTTTTGGGTCTTTCCCAATTCCGGTGCCCAATCTCTAATCCCCGGGGTCTGTTCGCATCAAAAGTGACATCTTTTCTTCTTTTTCTCAATTTCAGAAATGTTCCATTCTCTTCTTTTTTCTTTCATTTCTTTTTTTTTCATCCGTGCTTTCGTTTTCTAAAAAAGCAAAAAATAGATCGAATCTTTTTTTTGCGGAAAAATTTTGAAAAGTTTTTTGTTTTTTTCGCTCGGTTTTTTTTCGCCGTTTTCAGCGTGCCATCCATTCAAACAGCGCTTATTTTATGAATAATTGCCTTTCTCACTGAGCCCTTTGAGTTTCGTTTTCCTTCTTTTGTTGCTTCTTCTTTGGAGTGAAACGATGGAAGACCGAAATTGGGTAGTAGAGAGACGTTGTTTCCCTTTTTGCACAAATTTTTGAGATGACAAACGAAAGAGGAAGTTTTTACTCGAAGTTTTGAAACTCTTCACTCTGTGTTTCGGAGCATGAAAAACAGTTGAAGTATCGAAATTGAGCTATTTGAATCATTCAATTATTAAAAGGGTTTTCTGAAGATTCACTGAATTCCAGTTCCATTTTGTTTCCATCCCTTCACCTGAAAAAGGCTTGAGTGTTGAATCCTCATCAGTTAAGATTGAAAGCCATAAGGGTTAATTGTGATACTGTAAAACTACATGTTTTCTCTCTTGAGCTGGTTGAATCATTCGCTGTTTCAAATTTTTAAATTACATACTAAAGATGCTCTCATGGTTCGCAAGTTCTTTCTTTTTCTGAATGAAACATCGTCAAGGAGTGATGAGTTCTTCTTCTGAGAACGCTCTTTTTTGGTACTTCCTTTAATTAACTTGAACTACTCTTCTCCTTTTTTTTGAGTTCCAAAAGTTCTTTACTTCATAGTTTCTCACTCGTTTCCTAGAAACTTTTCAAAGTCTTCTCATAGCTTGACTCATTCTTTTCGCCAGAATCTGAAATGAGAAGAGCGGGCTTTTTTTCGAGGGAACAGGTGCCTTCTCATTTCCGTTTCCACTTGTTTTTCTCCTTCTTTTTCTTCTTAAAAACACATTAACGGAGTGTGGAAACACTGGAAAAAATGAGAGTGAGATTGAGAAAAATACAAAATTTATGAGTAGATTAGCATAATCCGTAGGCCGCTCTCACTTATATTATAATTCCTTTTTGCTCCACCAAAGCCTCGATATTCTCGTTTGCTTTCTCATTTTTTCCAACTTCTTATTTCTTTTTCCCGATTGCTTTATATTTAATTTTTGAATTGGATACAATTGAATAAAACTGATTACAGGTTCTGTGAACAATCAGACAACCGACTCCAAGATGGCAGATGATGATGTTCCAGAGGGTCTTGAGGCAATCAACCTCAAGATGAATGCAACGACTGATGAGGTGAGTCAATAGATTCTGAAAGATGAATTCATGATTACCTCGATGGTCATAAGATGATGAGGGTGTGGGAAAAGAATTTACTCATAAGAATATCCGAAAAAAATGAAGAAGGAATAATCTTGGTAATGCAATATGAAAGAGATCACGTCATCAAGGATCATCGAGCTGTTAGATGATGCATGAGATTGGAAAAGAGCTTCTGATATGATGGGAATGATGAGCAACAATTAAAAGGGACATGAGAACTGAACTAATAAGAAGGAAGCTACAAATAAGAACATGGGTTTCTATTCAAAGTACGATGTGATTGACATAGAACACATGATTTCTAAGTTCATGCTTGTATAGTTCACATTTATACCAGTTCTCGTTTGTGATACCACCGAAAGGAAACATTTTGAATCTTAAAAGCATTCTTAAATCAAAGAAACTTCATTTAAAGAATGTTGACTATGAGAGAAACAAAGTTATTGAGAAAAAGAAAATGTATAATAATTCAAGGATTGGGGGTTCGTTCATTCATAAACTTCAACTGATTTATCCTTTTCCAACTTCCGAACGATTGGTGTTTCCAGAATTCTATTACAACACAAATCAAATTGAACTTTTTAATCATGAAAGAATCCGGAAAGTAGATCAAATTCAATTTCCGATACACTATTCCTTTTCAAAAATGATATCATTATTCTCTACTTCATATGGTTTCTCTTCAAATTTCAAAAACCAAAAAAATTTGAAATACGAAGCGAAAAACTCTTTTGCGAAACCTTTCACACGATTCTATGTTCGAATAATTTAGAGTTTTCCCGACACTGCTGATTCATTTATCAGATCCATACGAGAAATGTTTTTTGGATACTTGCTGAATTCTAGAAAAAAGAAAAGAAGAAGCAACATGAGATAATGAGTCCTTTCTTCTGAAACTGCCACGCAAACTGGCGTGCAACAAGATATTCAGAAAAAAGAATCTTTTGTCTCATTTTCATGTGTTCTTCGGTGAATTCAAATGTTGGAACAGTCATTTTCATTCCAATATTAATTTTTCCTTCGATTAGATTCCCTTTAGCTTGAAAATGGTAACGTGTCATAATTTAACATTGGAAAAGAAATGAAGTTCAAAACCTTCTCTCGTTTTATTTCTGTAGAGAGCTTAGAGCTCCTTTTTGGGGCACTCTTCCATAGTAACTGAAAATTGCTACCGTTTCGAACAATTTTAGTTTCATAAGGTCTGGAAACGTCTTCAAGAAAACAAAAGAGATATTCTTGCATGATAGCTCGGGTGTTTATATTTCCAGTTTCCTTATCTTAAAAAGGAAGTTAGCTCTTCATATCTGTACATTTTATGAAGTGTCCCTCATACGTACAAACTGAAAACGTTCTCCTAGCTCCGTGGGGAGCTTTCTTTTTAAAAACAGGTGGATTATTCCGATTCGATTTAGTCGGTAGCATGAGCAGCAAACGAACCAATTTCTTCCAATTTATTTGCTCTTTTTCTCTATCCTTTATTTCGATTTGTTAGATTCTTGAATCAAATCAGTTTGTGTTCGGGGTGTGTTTTCTATTTCTCTTTCATCCCCCTCTCCATCCTTTTTTAGTCCGTAATTGCATCAGTTGGTTGAGGTTTTCTCCATGATTGAGTGCCCATCACCGGCTGCTTCTTGGTGCTTTTTGGTACTGAAAGTTAAAAATCAGTCGTTTTTGACTTTTCACAATTTTTTGAATTAAATCACTTGGATCCATATATATTTGTTAGTTTGTTTTTTCGTCAACTGACTTGAATTGCGACCCTCATAAAAAGTGATGATGTGGTCGTTGGGGAAGAAGAGATGGAAGAAGCGAGAAGAGTATGTCTTTTCAGTTGTGGAGTATGCACATACATACATATAGACATGGGACCCACCAACCATTTCTACATCTTCTTTTCTTTTTTTTTCGTTTCCTTCTTTTTTCTGCCTCCCGAATACATTGAAAATTCGCATGTCATTCGCTAATTTTTCGCGGCTCTCTTCTGAGGCATCCACCGCCCTGAAGAGTCAGGGGGCTCTCCTCATTTGGTCCTTCTTCTCATTCATTTTGCTTGTTTCTTTCTTTTTTTTTTTAAAGAAACATGGAAGCCCTTTTATTAAATATTCTTGAAAATCGAACAGGTGAAACTCCAGATCCCAAAAAATCATTAAATGAAAAACTCACTTGTCAACTAACAGAGAACATTAGTGTAATTTGACAGTTTCTTCTAGATTCCACTGAAACCATTTCTTCTCTCTAACAAGCCGTTCTTTCAATTTTCGAAAACTTCATACGTATCTAAACTCCATTCGTTTAACAGTTCGGAAACAACAGAAAAAAATCATGAGGTCTCCGATTAAAAAACTCTGTCCGAAGTTTGACGTCTTCTCGATTTCAATGCAAATTTTTGTCGAAACATCTCAAATTTCGAATATATTTCCCACAGTTTCCACCCTCGAACTGACTCCAAGACCTCCATTTTCTGATGTCAACAACTTCTCAATTTCTGTTCAATCAGTCTTCGTTTGTGGTGAACGAAAAAAATTGTGTCGATTTGATATAAATTCGATTTGGAGTCGACACCAAATGATAGTTTTCTTTCCTCCGCCCCAGACGATTCCATTTTTTCCAACAATCCAATTTCTCCTTCTTCTCAAATCTTCGAATTATATCGATACAGGACGTACTTGAAAAAAGAAAAGAAGATGGCTCTTTTCATATCATTTTCGTTCCATTTTCTATGTACATTCATTATGGAAAACACATATTCATTACATTCCCATCTGGTCACCGACGACTTCTCCATTCCATTCACAAACATATCTTTTTTTTCGCTCACATCGTCTTTTTCGATTTTCATTCTCAGAATAATTTTTGAACATCCAAAATTCTTTCTCCCAAAACACACATTTTACTGAAAATTATATACGAGTAATTTGATGATGGTTAACTTTTTTAAAAACTGTCATTCCTCTATGGTTTCTGAGAGTATTCAAAACCTGTGTTTTTCGAGATAAGCCTGATGAACGTAAAAGTGCGAATGCATCATCTGAAGAGTCTCGAGTCATCAACATGTCCAAAAGATTCTTTGCATTTCTGATCTGAATGACACGTCATTGGTTCTTTTAAACGGGTCTCTTTAGATTAGAATGAGTTATTTTATGGATTCAGTTACCAATGAAAACAATCAAGTAGACTCTTCAATAACTGAGTGAGTTTTTGAAGTTTGTGATTGTATTTCTTGGCTCACGTATTCCAAATGTATTACCTACACGACATGAGTCACAAGTTTTTCACGAATTCTTCTTCCGGTTTGGACACCTATAACTGCAAAAACGAGAACCAATCGGATATTCAGCTAGTCGTAAAGAAATAAAGAAACCTTTTGGAAGTGTTGATCAAAAAACTGTACTTTCTCAAAAAATATATAAAGGCCAGATTCTATTTCAGTTATTTGACCCTACTTTCACTTTGAAATGAAGTTTGTTTTGATAGTGAAATCGAAAAGCAAAACCATCAATTGAAATATTTACACAGTCGCATTTAATATGGTATAAATTGTCCAGGCGATCCAAAAATTTCGAAACATTCATCTTCCGAACATTCCGTATTTTTCGAAAACTCTGAATTTCTTGACTTCAAATTTTCAAGGTTTCGTTCTCGAGTTACTTGTTTTGTTTCTTCACAAAGTGAAAACCCCATTCATACATTAACTAAAAATTCAAAAAAAAACCTCCATCCTGTCTTCAAGTT
Organism: Caenorhabditis brenneri; assembly: GCA_000143925.2. Lineage (NCBI taxonomy): Eukaryota > Metazoa > Nematoda > Chromadorea > Rhabditida > Rhabditidae > Caenorhabditis > Caenorhabditis brenneri. The sequence goes on from GL379851.1 coordinate 281,033, forward strand.
TTTCTGAGTCAGCCATTGACGATTTTGAAAACTACCACTTTATTTCAGAAAATCATGTGAAAAAAGAAGATTATATACCAGCTCGCGCGAAAAAGCGTCTGATTTTTGTCTGATTCAACATTTAAAAAAAAACAAAAAATTCTCGTTACCGATTAGTAACTCCCTCCGGTATTCCCCTAATTAGCACCACATAGAGACACACCCACAAAACCAAAACTTGAGCTCTTCTTCTTTTTCTTTTTCTTTTTCTTTCCTTTTCATTCTTATTGACTAACGACGTGAAAGTTTTGATTGATTTGTCCATTTCTTCTTTTCTCTTCTTGTAGTACAATCAAACTCCCAAGAGTCCCTCTTCCCAATTCGATCCATTTCTTTTTCCACTGCTTCCACACTTTTCCATATCTCTTCTCATTTCGAATGCATGTCCCTTTTCCATTTACGTATTGCTTCTGTCTTTTTTTGTGTGAGTTGAGTTGTTTTATTCTGTCTCTCTTTCTCTCTCTTTGAATTTACTTTCCACTTCTTTCCGATCGAAAACATAAATTCTCTTTACTCGACTCCTTTAGACCCTCTGAATTTCCGTATCCAGATGGGGCACCTATTTGGCTGTTTCCTCTCTTTTTCTACCAATCCTTTCAAAGATATTGAAAGTCGGGAAGTGGAAAATGAGAATGGGACATGAAGAGGTTGTTGACTTTTTGACTAGGATCGGAAATGCATATGAATATAAGTATGCCTAAGGCTATACTCTTTTATTTTGTTTTCTCTGTTCTAGATCACCCACTGAATTGTGTTCATTCTTCAGTTTCCCACTATAAATCTTGATTTTTTGAAATTCAAATACTTCTTAGTCACAAGATTCTAATTTCAATTCTCAGAGTGAGTAGATTAGAGAGCTGTAAAAAGTTACAACCTCTGCCCATAACCGATGAATTATAATCTTGCAAAATCAAAATTTACAAGAATTGACGTTGTTCAATCAAAAGTCGAGTATTTCAAAAAATGAATGTTTAGTCTACATCACATCTTTGGATGTCTATTGAAGACATTTCTCATTCCTATCAAGTTTCTCCAAAGAAAATCTTCATCTTCCACCACCATCGTCAACGTCATTGTTCTTCGTTTTGTTGTGCTCCGTCAACTGTGAAATTGTTGTCATTTTTTGTTTCTGTGCCGAAAATCTGATTTCTGGATCCTCTCGAGCCTATAAATCCGCCACAATTCACTTGTAGAATATTCCTCATTCTTGCATTTCTTTTTGTTCTAAACTCTGGTTTTTAGAAACGCCAAAAGCTCAAGAGTATCTGTAACTGTTCACTTTTCACCCGTTTAACCGGGACGGTTGTGAATATTCAAAAACACGGGGATGTCGGCTCGGCGCGGCGCTCCCAGCGGCCAACGGCATCCCCGTCCGTATGCCGTTGAGCCGACTGTAGATATCAATGGACTGGTTCTACCAGCTGATATGAGTGATGAGTTAAAAGGTCTCAATGTGGGAATTGACGAAAAAACTATCGAGGTAATCATGAAGAAATTTTAAAAAAATTAATTCGATGAATACTGTTCACAATTAAACTTGGAAATGATTTTTGTTCAGTCGTTGGAGTCGACCCGTCGAATGTTAGCTCTTTGCGAAGAGAGTAAGGAGGCTGGAATCAAGACTTTGGTCATGCTTGATGACCAAGGAGGTAAGGAATCAAGAATGGCTCATAATGGAAATCTGGGTTTTCAGAGCAACTCGAACGTTGCGAAGGTGCTCTTGATACCATTAATCAAGACATGAAGGAAGCTGAGGACCATTTGAAAGGAATGGAAAAATGTTGTGGTCTTTGTGTCTTGCCATGGAACAAGACGGACGACTTCGAGAAGAATTCGGAGTATGCAAAGGCATGGAAGAAAGATGACGATGGAGGTGTGATCTCTGATCAACCGAGGATTACTGTTGGAGACCCAACAATGGGACCACAGGGAGGATACATCACAAAGTGGGTTCAATGAAAAGTACGTTATAATTTCTGAGATTTAAAGGATCACAAATGATGCTCGTGAGGAAGAAATGGATGAGAACATTCAACAAGTCTCAACTATGGTCGGAAATTTGCGTAACATGGCAATCGATATGAGTACTGAGGTGTCCAACCAGAACAGACAACTTGACAGAATTCACGATAAGGTAAGTAATGATACTTTAGTTGTGTATTCTAACTGCAGGGATGAGCAAGAATATATCCGGTTTTTTTTTAGTAGAAGTATAAATCGCAATTTTAAACACCAACTATTTTCAGGCCCAATCCAACGAGGTCCGTGTGGAGTCCGCCAACAAACGTGCAAAGAATCTCATCACAAAATAAATGTTCTAAGTCACTGAAACGTCTCTCAATCTCACTTCCACTCGTACCATTCCGTTACTTTTTGCATAATTCCTCTTCCCCTTAATATTTTCCCGATTTTCATTTTGCTTTGGACCATTTGAACGAAATCGAATCCCCGTTTTTGCATTCTCCAAAACTTTCTACATAATTCCATCTATTGAAAAGTTATCATGCATTGCAAAATCATAGTTGAAACATAAAACACCTGGTAGTTGTGACTCTTAAAGTTTTCCCCGTTTTATTTGTATTCTTTGAGAAAAAACCCGCTTGAGAGATGCTCTTTTTTTTCTAATAATTGAAACGAATGTGAACGAAAATATTGATAATTTTGAATAAATTATTTGATTTAGACGAGGCTAAATAAGACTGATGATCTCTGAATTAACACTCTTTGTGGTTTGTTCTTCTAATCTAACATTTGTGTTTTCGAAATGCTTTGATGACAGAAGAATCGAGCCTTCAATTACTTATTCTGCTCTAATTGCAGGTGTTTTGAGTCTTCGTCTAAATCGTGAAATGGATAGACTTATTGATAAAGTTAGGTGTTAGTTCTGAGGTATGTCTGTTTCCTCAAATGTAATCTTTCAGGTAAGAATCTTTCTGATGTTCGATGCTGGATTTGAAAACTAGGTTAATGCTTTCGTGAAACACAACATAACATCTATTAGCTTTTTTTGAATCGTCATTCCAGATGTTAAACACTTCTCGAGACTCTATTGAACAATCTGTCAGAATTTTCATGGGAACGTCGGGCGTTATTTCACTTGTTATCAATTGTTTTGGTATTTATTTGATTTGTTACCATCATGGAATGATGGATGATTATCGTTATTATCTTCTCTACTTTCAGGTATTTTCTGAATTCTGTTTAGTTTTATTCCTAGAATATCCCTATATCCTTACGAAGTCTAGACCGCTAGATATCTTCCTGTGTGTTGAAATTCAAAAAGGTTGATTGAAATTTTTCTTGCCTTATTGAACCGTAACTTCATCAGTTTTTATCTGAAAAGAGTAGAAAAAAAGTGTAGTCCTGAAAATCTAAGATGGTTTTTCCCAATAGACATCTATTTGTATTACAGACAGTTCTGCTTTTGTTTGATTTCTATTTCTCTATTTTGATGGTTCCAATTCCACTTTTTCCAATTGTTGGTGGATATTCCATAGGTTTACTGTATCAAATTTTTGGAATTTCCACTCATATTCAAATGATTTTCACGTTATGGTGTGTTGGAAATACAAATACTTGCATTTTTATTAGTCTCCTCAAAAGACATCAAGTTGTGGCAGCAATGGAACAAGTTGGAGTTTCATCAATTCAAAAGAAATAATCCGTTCTGATTTTTTAGAAAAACACTATACCTCAAAGAATGCTCACATTTTCGAAAGTATTTTCAAATTTGTTACCTCTTTTTGGCACTATCTTTTTCGCATTTTCAGAACCGGACGAGTTACAGAAAACGAAAATAATAAACGAGGTTGCATCTGGCTCTTTTGTAACTTAATTTAACTTCTTTTTTACAGAAATATTCTGCAATTGCTTCTTGGATGGCGGAGATTCCAGGAATCGCAGTATACGATATTGACATTTCCCTGAATCCGTCTTTCTTCTTTCTGACATTCGGAATCATGTTTGGGACGATAACCTTATTTTCTTCCTATGCCATCCTTTATACACAATTGTATATTATGCTGAAATCAATTAAGTCAAAAATATCCATCAAGACATTCAAAAAACACTCAATAGCAGTTGTCAGCACAATCATGCAGGTGATTTTCGCTCTGATACTTGACTTCGATTCTAGTTATGAACTTCAGAATCTGGTGTTTGTTCTTTTCTTCGTGTCTCCCATCTTCTTGCTTGCAGTTGTGATTTACTCAGGACAGGATGCTTCTGGTTTGTTAGAATTTTAAAAAAATCAATCATCTGCTCTGTTTTCAGCGGTTTGTATAATTATGGTTGGTGTTATTTCATTTCATTCTTCTGTAAACACTCTCGTTATGTGTTTTACATTTCCATCATTTCGACATGCTATCTTAACACTTCCTTGTCGACTATGCAAAAATCAAAGTAGAAGTGTAAGTGAAAAAAAACAAAATTGTAATAATAATAAAGAAATTTATAAAGAAGAACGTATTCAGATAACAATTGTACCTCCTGTAAACAACATAAGTGTAACCGTTCAACGTGGAAAGATGCCAGTTCAATAATTTCAAAAATAAGATTTGTACATTTCCGGGTCTGATACATGTACTCGGAAATAATCGAATATCCGAATGATATCCATGAAGTTTTGACGTTCGAAATGAATTTTCTGAAATTAGAAAACTGTAATTCGGCTTGTGAGACATTTCGAAACCTGTGCAGCGTTGATGATATTCATAATTTTGATGAGTCTAGAT